>VWZW01005798.1:679190-812929 GCA_013397115.1 Edolisoma coerulescens
CCATCTCCTCCCGTCAGTTTTGTGTGTGCCCGACCCCCCCGGCCGTCCCTGGCCCTCGGGCGGCCAGCGGGAGCTAATCCCCTCTCTCCCCCTCCCCCTCTCTCTCTCCCTCTCCCCCGATGCTGTTTCTTGCCTCCGCTGCCCCTTTCAGGGATGCGCGAGTGCAGCCCATGAGAAAGGTCCTCTTCTGTATCCTCGTACCCTTCCTATTGCGCTTCGCCCCGCAGTTAAAATACTCGATATCTTCCGTGTCCCCTAAGGTGACTCTGGAAGCGTGACAGCGAGAGGTGGCATTTTGTTATCGAGCGCTGAGACAGTAACTAGTCCCTACCCTGATGCTGTTTTTTGTATCTTCTCTAATTACCTTAAAACGGCATGTGGGATAAAAAGAGGCGTGGATTTTCTAGGCTTTGCTTTGAGGGTTTTTTTTTAATCACAGTCTCACAGGTTGTAGTGATGCTGGAAACATGGTCCTGTAGTCACTTTCATGCTTAGGCTGCCTTAGCTCTGAAAAGCACACCTACTTTCTCGGAGAGTTAAGGCCGATTTCCTTTCTCTGAAATGCTTGAAGACATGTGGTACCAGGATATCAGCACATCTGCTGTTGTTTTATTAATGCTTTTCACGATAGAGCTTTTAAAGCCCCTAAGATGTGTACACACTTTGGGGCTCAAAGTCTCTATTTCTCTTTGAGTGTCTAGGAAATGTCCCAGTTGTTTGAAGACGAAAAGTCTAAAGTATTATATTTTTACAGAATATTGGCTTTCAGTCTGAGTTGCTGTCTCAGTTACGGTTGGGGAAGACTTTCACACTGGTATTCAAGGTTCTTTGTTGGTAGACAGATGGCTCTTTCTTCTGTCGCTGCAAATCACAGGATCAAAGTAAAATTGACATGAATATATATTCCTGAGTTGAAGCAGTGATGAAGAGTTGCTTTTCAGGAGAGAGAAACTGCTGAGAACTAGAGACGGGGATGGTGTGGATGCATGTTGTAGCAGACAGATGGAGCAGTGAACCAGAAGTGAGTCACTGGGATCTGAGACTGGGAAAGAAGCTGTGCCCTTTCCCTTTTGGTGACTGTTTGGAGATATGCTTCAGGTTTAAAAGTCTAGGTGGAAATTGTTAAAGAGGGATTGTATTGAGGGAGTCTGGAACAGCATATTACTTGACAATGACACATCCTTTTGAAAACCGAATTGCTGTTTCCAGGCTTGGAAGCTACAGCTCTAGGGTTATTTTAAGCTTGTCTTGCCAGTGAACAAACTCCCATCTCTAAACGTCATACCTGATTTCCTACAAGTTGCTTTGTATGTAACCTAGGAAGCGTGCATTCAGGAAATCTAGAGCTCTCTTCGCTCTACAGCTTCGTTATGTCTTTCTGGCAACTTGTTTCTTCAGTATTCCATAAAGGAATGAGACTTGCCCACAACTGCTAAGTAAGGAGCCGTCTTTTACGGTTCATAGTATGGCACAGTTCATGTGGTCGTGGAAGGTTTTGTTCCCTGTGCTTGGGTATGTAATAGAATTAGAGCCCTTTCTGTAAAATATTTTTATATACCATGAACTCTGCAAAGATACAGCAAATTTCTGTGCTCTCAATGAGGAAGATGGGATGAAAAGCTCTCTGGACCTGTCTCCCACCTTTACACTTTTGAATAATTTAAGCAAACTGTAGAAACAATAGGTCTCCACAAAGCGGAATGTGCTTTTGGCTCTGAGTTACCAAAGGTGTGCCAGAAAGTCTTCCTGCATAGAATTCCAAATGTGAGTTTTGTGCAGATGTATGAATTTTGGTTCCCTATGGTCATGTAATTTCAGTAGAGAAGTTAATTACTGTGAAGCTAGGAATGGAACTTTAATGCAAAAATACCCTTACTTGTTTCTGTCCTTTGCATCTACCACTGTGCTTATATGGAAAGATGTACATCAAAAAACCTGACCCCTTTGGATATTTCTCCTCTTCAGTCTATGCAACCGTCCTAAGTGGACAGGAGATCTTGAGCACACCATTCTTGATTTTCTTTTTTAATTTCTTGGTGGTTTAGCTTGGCATCCTTCATCTTGTATTTCATTTTTCTATGCAGCAGTGAAAGTTGTTTTAATAATAATTCCAAGCTCTTATTTAGAGTTCTTCAGACTTAGCATTTGATGCTGAGAAATGCTTTTATTCCTTTATATTGATAAATGTAGGTAAAAGGAGGTGGCCTGGTGGTCTCCAATTCACACAGCCACCCATTGTCTGTCAGAAAAATGTCCATATGCTCTGGCAACTGAGGCAGAGGTTTTTTCATACTACAATATGACTTCAACATTTTATTTGGAAGATTAGTTAGACTTTACATCATGTGACATTAGAAATAAGGGAAGGTATGTTGCACTTTGGATTCCATCTTGGGTTGTATTGTCATCTCCTCCTGCTAGTTTTTGAAGAGCTGGGATTTTTGGGACACCGTATGTTAATGATAAAAAGTCAAGAAGAAACTTACTGCTTTCATCCTTTCTTGTGAGGGAGAGATCTGTCCAACTCTGTCAAAGATGTGTTGAAGGAGGTTTGGGAAGTTCCAGCTTGTGTTCCCTGTGAGACTGCTTATCACCCTTGCTTTTTTTTTTTCTCCCCTTGAACTGTGTGGGTTATAGGAAGAGTGTGGGCTTGTGTTTTGGTTTATCTTGCTGAACTGAACAGCTGCCAAAAAGATTGGTGCTGCTCTGTTTTCTTTTAGCCTCTTCCCAAGGCCAAGCCACACCTTTGTGTTGCTTCTCTTATCTTGAACCCAGTAAGCCTGCTGATTTGGAAAATCCATTCAACTTTCCCACCCAGTGTAGGACTTTGTAAGAAGGATTAGTTTGGATCATCTTGCTAAATTGATTGCCGTGCAGTCATACAGTGGTAGAGCTGTTGTGTGGTGGAACAGAGACAACAACATGAGTTCCTGTGTTGGAGGGGAAGAAAGATTTCCCATGTGTGACCCTTATGCCCTCCAACTCTTTAGAAGTATCCTAGTGTTAAATCTATGTCTGGTGTAACCTGTGAGTCATGAGAACTGTGGATTTCATGTAGGACCACATTGCTCATTGCTGTGATCCATTAGTTTATGAATTTAGTGTTTGGATTGAGGTGAGTATCATTAAAGATTTCTGTACCCTGTGTGCACTGAGCAAAATGTACTGTGCAGGCTGGGAAGGAGATGTGCATCCTGCCGCTAGAGCAGCAACTGGGATCGTGTCTGACTCCAGGTCTCAATCCTGGCTGTGTCTACTTCATGTGTCTCATTAATAATAGACAGCATGTGTACGTGCTCTGTGCTTGGAGGCACAGTCTTTTGTGATGCTTTCTTAAAGCAGCTGTTTGGAACCACATGTGCAGATTTACTATCCCAGGCTTGAACACTTTCAGATCAGCTGTCTGTTGCTATTGGTTGAGAAACCTAGTGTTACATAAAGCCATGTTTAGTTAAAACCCCCCCTCTGACAGTATTCTGCTTTTCCATAAAATTTTTAATTTAGACTCTGAAATCAGATTGACAGTCTCTTTGTAGAACAAGAATGTTGCCACTGTGATTTTTGAAGTTTTATATGTCCTAAGGGTACTGCGCACAATGATTAAAAAAACTGCTTCCCCTCACACAATTGCTAATGGCATGAATTTCTTGTACAGTAGACATGTAAATACAGAATTTTACTGAATCAGTCACATTATTTACTATTTTATTGTTAACTGGCTTTATTTGATATTCAAAGCTCTGGTTAATAAATTAAGCACCCTGTTGTGCCTTGTTTGGGTAGCCAAAGATGTAATTGATTTGAAAACTGGAGCTACTTTTTATTTTTTCCGGTGGAGTTTCTTTCTGGTTCTTTTGAGCCATTCTGCCTTTGAACAACTTGTCAGTCATTTTGCCACTCAAAATCTGATTTTCTGTAATGAACAGTGCCTCGCTCCATTTTTAAAATTATTTTTTATGCTGCTGGTATAGATGGGCGGAAGATAAACTTCTGTTTTCTAAAAGCAAACACAACACCTGTAAGAAACTGCTTGCAATTAATGTGATGGATTTGATATTTGTAGTGTATATACCTCAGTTTCCCTGGCTTCTTAATGCTGTATGGGGATGAATGTCTTTTCAAATTCAGGAGACCGAGGGACTTGAGCAGGTTTGCCTGAGTTCTAGGAGGGTGTGGATGGTGGTACAACCTTAGGAGGTCATCCTTTCAATGGACCGCTGCATTGTTGTAGCAATGAAACCATCCCATCTGTGAGACCCGGAACAGGTTTTACCTGTGTAACAAAAGCCTGGGAGAAGCAGAAATTGGCTTCATGTGGCACTGAAACAAAAGACTACCTGAATACAGGATACTTCTGTCTTGTGTAGGATAAGGGTTCACTCAATAAGGGAGGGAAGCGTGGAGCATCCAAGTTAAGAGCAAAACTGCTATAGTGCAAATTCATAATCCTCATTTTCAAAATTACTTATACTGCATTATATGTTAACCATCATGGAAGTGGAGAGATGCTTGAGTAGTAACGTGACCTCGAAGACCAGAGAAATTTAAGGGGTAAGACACAAGAAATGGGTTGTTAAAAAGTTAGGAGGGTTGCGGGGACTAGGCGGGGGAGATGTGAGTAGAAGGTGTGTTGGTTTCTTTTTCTTTCTTCTAGCAGATGTGAATATGTTTTCCTTGTATTTTAAAGCACTAAATGACCATTTTTGTATAACAGTATAAAAAGAAAAAGAATTTCAACTCCAAAACTGCAGATACGAGCCACTTGTTAAGAGCATTGCTCGCTACAATCCCTGTTAGAACTATGAAAATAAGGCTGTGATCATGACTGATTGAATGCTTCTTTTTTGTAAAGAGAGAGTGAACATGAAGCAACTTAAACTTAAGAACTCAAATGCTTAAATGTTTTGTGGCTCTCATGAGACCAAGCTGTTAAGACCAATGGAAATTCTAGGCAGAAAAATGGATTACTTGTTATAGCATTTTCCCAATCTTTTTCTTTTAAAAAAAATTACAAATTGTTTGCTTTATCTTTCAGTTGTAAAGTATAATTTAGGATCTTGGGACTACTCTGTAATTCCTATTTAGTATATCATTCTGCATCTTACTCATTCTGTGTTGTAATTTTTTTTTTAATACAGAGAACTGTGTCAATTGAGTGCTTGCTTTGGGAGTTTGGACTCCCTTGTGGTTTTGAACTATTTGTTCATGTAAAATTCACTCTGACTCCTGTGTGAATATTTCTGAAGTTAAAAGTCAAAATAATTTTCCATTTAACCTGTTCTTACTTCCCATTCCTTTAGGTCTGGACTCAGCAGGATCGTCAGTGCATCCTCAATACTTTTGCACAGTTATTGCTGGATAAAGAATGTACTCTATTGATCGGCCGTCAAGTTCGGCCCATCCTGCTGGATTTGTTGGAAAGAAATGCAGAAGCTATTAAAGCTGGTGGCCAGATCAACCATGATCGGCATGAAAGGCTGTGTGTAGCAATGAGCAAGCTGCTTGCTGACCACCCTGATGTTTTACCGTGAGTAATGAGATGTCAATGTTTGAACTTAGGAAGTGTTGCAACCCGCCCCTGGAGGTGAGGGTAACTCAGGTTCTTGTTAATAGATCCCTTGGAATGGATTAAAGAGAAGGACACTGACCGACCGGTGTTTTTCTATATATGTATATGCTGTTTATTTTAGAACAATTTGGTTGCAATGGAGAGGAGATATGTAGCTGTTTTGGTTATTGTCTGTAGAAATATAGCAATATATAAGCATAAAAAATAACACTGAAGAAAATGTATAAGGGGAAAGAAAGAGGATAAGAATGGAAAGATATCATTACCCACGGATCCAGTGGCAAGACTCAGCTGTTGCAGTTTCAGTGTCCATTGGTCCAAGCGATGGTGGAAGTGTTGATCCATCGGGAGATGGGGGAAGCCCATGGAACATAAAATTTGTTGGGTTAATAAACGTTCAGGTGGGAATGCCCAGGTGTGCACCCTGGTGGGGGGGAGTTTTACACTGTGTTGTAACACTGTGGATCATGCCCAGTTCTCTGGTGGAAGTTCCTAAAAGTGAGTCTGGGGGCGCTTCAGGGATCTTTGATTTATGACTCCTCCTGAGACATGACAGCTGCCTCTAATGTTGTTGAGCCAGTTACGCCCCATCAGAAGAGATGAAAACCTTAGGTGTGAATGTCCTGGTACTTCCCTCAGGGGAGTTTTCACACCTGAGCCAGCTGTGTAAGGGAGGACATTGTCATGATAAAAAGCACTATCCCACCTTACAGGATCTGCTTCTTATCAGTCTCTTCCAGATGTGGCCCAAACCCCAGCTTGTAGCTGTGGTGCTCCCCCTCTCTGCCCCTGGGCTGTGACCCTGCATGTCCTCAGCAAAGCACTGCTGCTTTTGCAAATGGCCAATTGTTGAGTCATTAACCATTAACATTGCAGTTAACATTTCATCCAGGCAGTGTGTGCTTGTTAGTGTTCCCCGGTGAAGAGAGGTGGTGTCAGGATTTGAAATGTCTCCCACAATAACAGATGTGTTTTGAATGGAAAGAATTATTTAGTAAATACAAGTCTCAAATACAGTTTATTTTAATTAAATCGTGTTGTAAGATGCAATGTGACTTTCATCTAAGATCTACAGAAAAGCAAAACAGCTGCCATGAAAATAGTTCACAACCAAAATCTCTGAGTTTAATATTAGACCTCTAGGCCAGTAGAATATAAAGCCCCATAAGTAGGAATCAGTCTTAGTTTTTCAGTAAACAAGAGCAATCAAAGAGTTTTCACCAAAGGCAGTACTGTTTCCCCTTGATAATTAAGTAATGATTTCTAATCAGGTGAAGTGTCAGGTGTCAGCTGATTGCTGAAGTGGTTGTCTTTCTCATGTGTGGACAGAATTAATTATCGGCCTTAGTACCGTCAGTTACTGTCTTAGGACTTGTTCCCTGATGTTTTTATTAGTGTCTGGTTTTCCTTCTTCTGACTTAACGTGTCTGTGTTCCATCTCTCTCTCTCTCTCTCTTCTAAAGATTTGCTTTAAGATACTTCAAAACTACGTCACCAGTTTTCCAGAGGCTTTTCCTGGAGAGCTCAGATGCAAACACAGTCCGATATGGGCGCAGACGGATGAAGTTACGGGACCTCATGGAGGCAGCCTACAGATTTTTACAGAAGGAGCCATCAGTTTTCCGGGAACTATGGGACTGGAGTGTGTGTATTCCACTCCTAAGGAGTCATGACACTTTAGTCCGTTGGTAAGTTAAAACCTCCAAACGTTCTTCATTGAATAGCGGTATCTGTGTCTTGGATTGTAATTAACAGCGTTCACATGCAATAGAAAGCATCTTCAATTAATACCAGAAATCTGTACCAATGGTATCTGAACTTGTACTTCTTAACTGACCTTTGGTTACAGTGATCTATCACAAAGTGAATTTTAGGTTAGTAGTGCTTAAAACTGTGGTCTAGAGCATCTTTCCAAATAACTTCAGTTTGCCCAAGTTGGTTCTTTTCTCAATTGTTTGTATATAGATTTTTCAGTGTCTGTAAAACTTGGCTTATTTAGTCTGTGCTTTGTATTGGCCTTGTTACAGGCTTTGTGTGGGATTTTGGTCAGATGTTTTATGTTAGGTGTCTGCCTGTGGGGCTTCAACCTAATCACATGCTCTACCTTATTTATGTCAGTGGTAGTATTGATAGTGCCTTTTATTTTAAAAAAGATCTCTAGTAGTGTTCACTTTTTAAAACGTAAATTCAGAATTGTGTTAGTAACACACAGTTTAAGTAAGGTGTATAATTTAGGAAGGGCAGAACCAAGAGTGCTGTCAAATATATCAGTCATTTTTGAAGCTCTTCAAAATGGCATACTTTGTCTCAGATAAAGAGAGAGAACTTGTAATTCATTGACTAGAATTGGTTTACCTCGTGTTCAGCCAATAGTCTTAAGTAAATGAATGAGCTGACTTTAAAACTTCTGTCCTGAAGCAATCTTCTTCTGCCCACTCTTCCTTCCCCCCCATCACACTCATTGAACAAAACTTTGTTCTTGGAAATTAAAAACAGTGTTATAATAAATGGAAACTGGTTTATGATTTATATTAAATGTTCCTTTGTTGCAAGACAGCTTTACGTAGTTATGACTAGGGAGTTGTTGGCTTTTTTAGGCACTCAGAATTGATTTCATTGCATTAGATTTACTTCAGAAGTAGCATGGAATGCAATTTTGGAAGGGAAATGGTAGGAGAAAAAAAATTGGGCAAAGATGACCTCAGTTCCTTGTCTCATATGTTAACCTTCATTTACTTAGAAAAGTGCATTCCGTTATTATATTTCTGCTGATAATTCAGTTCTTCAGAGAAACGTTAGCTAATTGGTGTATAAATTAAAACTGCCATGATAGAATTGCTTTCCTCAGTTCTGAGATATTTGTCTAATTTGAAAGAATGTTAAGCATAGTGCTCAAATAATTTCTATGATTAAAGTTTTCTGGTTTCTGCACGTTTTTCCAAACTTGATGTTTTGGTATGCAATTGGCAGTTGTCGAACTACATTTCTTAAGACTGTTTTGACATATTTTGTTCTAAATATAATTTTTAGGTATACTTCAAACTGTCTTGCTCTTGTTACATGCATGAATGATGAGCATAAATTATCTTTCCTGAAGAAAATATTCAATCCTGAGGAGCTGATACATTTCAGACTAAAGTAAGAACTTTTAAAATCTTGAACACCATATGTTTTTTTCTTGATGGCTTTCAGCTGAATTAATAAACACGGGTTTCACAGGTTGCTGGAAGAATCTCAGCTGCAGAATGTGGAAAAAGCCCTAGTTTTGGCTAATCCAGACTCCTCATTTTGGCAAAAGGAGAAAGAACTGCACAATACTCAAGGACATGTTGTGTCGGGCGACCTCTCTGCACATGTAGTAGCTGTCTGTGGCATTGTGCTGCCTAGACTGCAGCATGTATCTGAAGAGCAGGTATGTAATCCACGGTTAAATCAGTATATTTTTGTTTTAGGAATTTCTAAGTACAGTGAACTGACTTTATTTCCCGATTAGATGGTATTGAGATACACTGGGTAATGTTTGTATCTTTGTCTTTCTCAGTGTGTGCTGTAAACTAGTGTTGCATAATACAGACACCACAAAGAAGCTCTACAGTGGAGTGAAGCAGTGAAGGAACAATAGTGCTGTTCATTTTACCTTCATGTAGCAGTTTGTACAAACATACTACAAAAGAATATTCAGCCTTACATAGTAACTCCAGTCTCAGTTAGGGTGACAATCCATAGCTGACTAAAGCCAGGATCTGGGACAGCTGCTTTTACCTGCATGACATCAGTTCTTTTGTGCTATACAGGCACCTTATATGCAGCCGTTCTCCAAACATGTGCTCAGTTCTTCTCTGAAAAGAAAACAAGGCTGCTATTTAAACTCTTCCAGAAGGCAGAGAAAGGGGAAAGGAAGTGAACAAGAATTTACTGTCACCACTTGAGAAAGTGTAATGCAGACTGTAGTGCCTTACAGTTTTGGGAAGCCCATCGAAGGCATAAATGTATTTAAACAAACAGTATTTAACCTTTTTTCTTTTAAATTGCTATTTAACTTAATCTGTTCAGATCTCTCTTTGTAGCTACAGCCAGTGTTCCTCACTGTTTTTCTCCTTTAGGTACCAGTTTTAGCTCTTAGCTGAGTTGTTTTGTTTAATTTTGTAACAGTGATCTACAATAAGACAAAGAAATTAATGAAGACTACCAGCATCTAGAATTGTTTGCGTAGCAGAAGCAAGGAAAGAGGATTTTTCCTCCAAATTCCTCTTCCCCGCCCCCCCGTTTTTGTTTCCACTCCCATTTTTGAATTCACTGTTTTCTAGCCTTTTGGGATTTTTTATGGGATTGAGAGAGTGGTTTGAAATTCACTGTAGGAGGGGAAACTGTAGAGCTGTTTAAGAAGATTCTTACTCCCATGGCAGCGTCACAGCTGCTGCAGCTGCGCTGAAGCCAGGCCATGCTATAAACTGGATTACTGAAAAAATACTCGTTATCTATGAGGGAGGAGAGAACTTCCCTGAAAGGAATGGTTTTATTTTTTTAATAGCCACAGGTATTCCACTGATCCGGTCTACAGTGTAGTTCCAGTTACAATAGGGAGGTACCAGTGGCAGCTTAGGAGGTCTGATGGAGACTTAGGAGCAAACTGTGAGGGGAAGCAGGTTCTCTTGTTTCCAGAGAAGTTCATCAAACTGTATCTGAAAAAAAGGTCAGACTTAAATACGAGACACTTGTTTTAATGCTCTGATTTCTTTTCTCTGTGCCTTTTGGCACAAAGCACTGTTTTTTGTGCCATGTATTGATATGTGACTGTAAGAGTCAGAATATTTGGAGACTATCTGTAGCCTTGATTAATTACCATTCAATAAACGGCATTATTTAATTTTGAATAAAATGAAAATGTTATTGAATATAGTTTTTTTTTTTCATTCACTGAGTTTAATGATCTTGCACTTTGGCCTCTGCAGAAAGAAGTAAATACTCAGATTCATTCATTTAATATTCATATTTGCATCATTGTAATGCAACTGCTGTTTGATTTGTCCTGTGATTTGGACCCATTCTGATGATTGAATTTCACTTATATTGCAAATTGTATTTGACTGACATGAGTTATGAATGAATAGTTACTATGCCTGTACTGACAACTAGGTGTAAATTCCCCTTGGGGTCAAATTGTACGTATACTTTTCATTAAGCATTTCACCTATAATAGGGTTTAGATGAAATCTATTTTAATATCTGTCAATAAATACAACTTTAGACTCCTTTATTTTATTTGATACGCAGACCTGCAGGCCAGAATTTTTCTTGTTGTTAGTCTCACTTTCCTAATTGTTCTGTGTTGTACAACTGTAAGAAAAGTAATTCCAGTGTAGTAACCCAATTTTTATGTTCGAACAGGAAAGTAACACCAGCAGTTTTGTTTTGGTCGAATCTGCCTTCACAAATCTTCAAAACCTTGCTATTGCTGTAGCATATCAGACTCCTGTTTTATTAGAAGGACCAATAGGATGTGGCAAAACTTCTTTAGTTGAATATTTAGCGGCTGTTACAGGAAGAGCAAAACCTCCTCATATTTTGAAAGTTCAGCTTGGAGATCAAACTGATAGTAAGGTAACTGATGGATTTGTTTTATGGTTGGATCATGAGACATAACTTTTACTTAAAGCATGGACTTAATTTTCTAATAATATAATGTTTTCACTCAAGGACCCTACAGTGCCCAACTCTTTAGTGCTTGTCTTACTATTGATGAGAATGATGAAATAAACAAACAAGAAAAATAACAGTTATTTTCCAGTAGGTTTTAAGTTCTTTGCATAATTGTGCTGAACCTGTGTCATTCAAATTATGTTTTATCAGGGTTTTTCTATGTGGAAGAGCTCTATTGATTTTTTTTTTTTTAATTTAAAAAAATTGATTTGCATTGGAAAAAGCAGGATTCTGGTGCCAAAGGTTGTAGGAACACTTTTATTTCAGTTTAAGTGAGCTAATGTCGGTTTAATCCGATGCCTTTTTTTGTGATAAAGGTGAGATAAAGTAAGATACTGGGATGTTGAGGTGACTGACTTGCAGTTAGGTAATAGGGATTAAGCTCTATCTGTAGAGCTTAATGTTAAGTTCTTAAGAGTTCATGTACTTCTTTTCCTGCATATAGAATTTTGGAGCTTGAGTTGATTTATGTTGTTTGGCACAATTCATTTTTAGTTTTCAAAGGTGGTTAGTATCTACAAGAAGTTATTAGAAGGTTTTTATTAGCATGCATAAGCACCTTCTTTGCGTGGAACACCTGGTTTCACCATCTCACAACTGTATCTTCTCATATACAAGACTAAGACCGTCGTATTTAAGAAAAAGTGATGAAAAGGTATAAAATATGTAGTAGTAAAATCATAAACTCAATTTTTAAAGCAATACTTAAATATTGAAGGTACAACTTAAGAGAAAAGCAAAGCTTTGACTGGATTTTACCTTTGAATAGCTTTCTCTGTAGTTCCTTTTACTACCTTAGTCACAGACATTTCGAAAACATGACATAAAGTTCGGTGTGACCCTTGATCCTAGTTTTCTGTGTTACTTTAAATCGCTTGTAAATTAGGGTGGCACAGCTCATAAATTCACTTCCCGTTACCTGGTTTGTTTTAATTATTATGTTTCAGTTAAATTGCCACTGGAAGGTGGGGGGCAACTTTTCTTCTTAATTAAAAAAAGTGCGATGCTGAGCACAGATTGCCAGACAGATTGTTTAGTCAGGTGGAGGCTGAGTGTCACTTATGTCCCAACTTTGGTCGTATTTGCCATCCTTTCCCTGGGGATGTAGAGCCCAGGTCTCTGATGTGCCGATGGTTTCTGTCACAGACGCTGCTGGGCATGTATCGATGCACAGATGTACCCGGGGAGTTTGTGTGGCAGCCTGGCACCCTGACACAAGCTGTTACCAAAGGTCGCTGGATACTTCTGGAGGATATCGATTATGCTCCTCTGGATGTGGTATGTAGCTTTATGTTTGTTTTAAGGTACTGGTCTTTATGCCCATGATGGCAGTCTTGGGAGTCTAATCACCAGGGTTCTGTAGCAGCATGCTGAAAATGCTGCTGCTTTAGAAGGGGTTAGAAAGGATTCACCTGTCTTTGTTTGCATATTTGCACACCTCATGAGTTTTTGTTACAGAGTAATCATGACCCTGCCACCAATGCCAGATTTCACTCTGAAAACTGGAATTGACACTGATAATGAGCTAATAATGTGTCCATTTAATAATGTTTTGGTGTTTGAAACCAAATGTGGCCCTAAACACCACAGAATATTGTCAATGTATGAGGCTGGTGCTGTTAATAAGATTTTTTTTTTTTGGGTGTTTTGTTGTGTGGGGCATATTTTTCCTTCCACATTTTTTCTTACACATTTCTTACATATTAATTAAAATGTGCTGTTGCACTAAGCGTTATAAGTTTTAACAGATTTCCTGTTTTCAGCTCCAGAACAACTAGTTAGTCAGTCATCCTTGCCTCTGGAAGTAATGGCTACTGAAAACAAGTCATTTCCAAGAATAGTGTGATAGAGATGCTTTGCTGCATAGGCCTGCTGGACATTCTGCTGGTGGTTTCCTTTCATATCTGTTCCATAAAGCATCCTTTGTGTGACTGAATAACCTGTCAGTTTGTTTATTAGGTTCTAGGCTTCTGATATTAGAAATAGGAAATTTAGAAGAAAGCAAATGAATTCTGCTTGTATGTACAGACAGTTCACTGCTAGGGGGTCATGCACTTATTTGCTTCTCTGGACTCAACTCATTGCACTCATTATAAGCATACCCTGAGCAGTATCCTGCATTCATCAAATCCCTTTCTTCAGGTCCTCCCTTCAGGCATCCTGTCTGCTTTCTCTATATCAAAGGATCTCTGTGTGCCACCCTCTGTGCTGAGGGGTCAGTGTGGTCATACCTCTCTTCTTTCTTTCCACCACCATTACTGTCCTTCTCCAGGGAAGGGGAGATTCTTTAAATAGATACCAAACTCTCCTGGGGATAGCAGTGTATACTCTGAAAAAGGTTGATGTTTGCAAATGATATCTTTGAGATACAGGTCATCCTTGTTCAAGCAGATAAAGAAAATAAAGCTTCTGATCTGAATGTGTCTAATAAGTCATTTGATGATTTAAAAAGAAATACTTTTGATTTGGACTTGCATTGTAAAGGCTGTCATTTCCATTCTCTCATTAAATTTGAATACAGGAGGAAAAAAGGTAAGTAAACATTACACCAGTGACTTCCACTGCTGATTAAAATTGCTGGGGACTCTGCAATTCCTGTTAGCATCACTTGGAAGTGCAATCTGTGGAGAGTTGCTGGCAACGTAATGGTGCTCAGTGGCATTGCTCCAGTATCTCAAGTGTGAAATGAGTGTGGATGGTTGTGCTGTCTGTTAGTGTCACCCAAAAAAAAAAAAAAATTACAATTTTTCTTTTTCTCTCCAGGTCTCTGTGCTGATTCCTCTTTTGGAGAAAAGAGAGTTACTGATTCCTGGTCGTGGTGACTGTTTAAAAGTAGCACCAGGATTCCAATTTTTTGCAACCAGAAGGTAGGTTTGTAAACTTAAATAAGATTGAGAGCATGGATATCCTATTTTCAAGTCCAAGGTACTTTTTAAGTGCAAGATCCTTGTGTAGGAGTATTTTAGCAATTTCCAGTTAACAAGCAGTAGAAGCCATAGAAGCTATTTTCAAATGTTTTATAGTTTATTTCAAGGCCTTTAACAAATTTTCCTGCTTTTGTCTTTCTTCTGTAAATTAGTTCTTTTCTTCTGATCTGTTTTTTCTGGCATTGAGTCTTTTGTATTCAGCTCTTTCTGTTGCCTCATTTCCTAATAATTTTTATTTCTGTATGCATGGTTGTCATGGTTTAACCTCAGTCAGCAACTAAACACCACACAGGCACTGGCTCACTCCCCTGCAGCAGGATGGGGGAAAGAGCTGGAAGAGTAAAAGTGGGAAAAATCATGGGTTGAGATAGCATTTAGGTAAAGCAAAAGATTTCCACACAAAGAAAGAGACAAACCCTATCACTCTGAGCATCCCCACCCTTCCTTCTTCTTCCCACAGCTTTATATGCTAAGCACAACCCCATCTGATAAGAAATATCCTTGTGGTCAGTTGGGATCAGCTGTCCCTGGCCGTGTCCCTTCCCAGCTCCCTCTGTACCCTCACCCTCCTCTCTGCTGGGGCGGGCTGAGAAGCAGAAAAGGCTTTGACTCTGTGGAAGCCCTGCTTGGGGGTAACTAAAGACATCCCTGTATTATCAGCACTGTTATAGTCACAAATGCAAAACACAGCCCCATACCAGCTATTACGAAGAAATTTAACTCTATCCCAGCCAAAACCAGCACATCAGTGAACAGTTTGTAAAGCAGCAGATTGTAGTTTTCATTGGGCTAGTTAGAGTAGATTCCCGAAATCTGTTGCAGTTTACAGCTGGGAAATAATCTTTAACAATAGAAACTAAACACAGTACAAGAAAGAAGAAAAAAACCAGCAGAAACCCACCAGAAAACAAAAGCCAAACCACAACCCCAAATCTAATGCTTTGCATGTGCAAGGCTACTTCCACAGTGGGGGAAAAAACACATGGCTGAATAGTTATTTCTGCAGTGAAATGTATGATGGAAAGGGCTGAGTCTGGAGGACGAGGAAGAATAATCATGAATCTCTGTGGAGGGGACAGGGCTGGAGATGCTTTTCCTGCATCTCTGCAATAAGATCACAGATCCTTTAAGATATTTCACAGGCCACTTCTGTCAGGTTTCTCTCTTTACAAAGGATTCTATATGTTGCTTCTGATAGACAACTGACAGTAAGTTAAGTCTTTCTGAAAGTATCTCTATGGAGATTTTGCATTATAGGGAGCAAAACACTGTGATAACAGGTAGTTTGGAAAGCATGGATAGGCAAGGTAGGGTACATGACAGTACAGTGACAGTGTCATGTATGCCTGCTGCATTATGCTGTAGCAGCTCTATGTAATGTGTTCTTTGATGCACAGAAATGCACTGAAAAGGCTGAATTCTTCAGCCACACTCAACATGCTGTGTTTCTTCGTGTTGTTTTGATTTAGGATATTCAGCTGTGGTGGAGGTTGGTACAGGCAGCAAAGCAGCCATGCTGCTCTTCTGGACAAATACTGGACCAAAATACATCTGGATAACATGAGCAAAGGAGAACTCAAGGAGGTATGGGGTGTGTTGCTCTGTTGTGGCATGTGAATAATTGTTTCAACTTAGGATAATAAATGTTTTTCAGTAGTTAATTGAATCCTTATTTTTATCTTCAAGCTCCACAATAGACCCTTACAATTTCAGCTTTGTGCTGCCAATTTTGAAGTAAAGAGGCAGTTTGTCAGGAAAATTTGAAGTGAATTGAACAAAGATTCCTGGAACTTGCCTTGACAGACACAATTCTGCTTTGTGTGGGTCTAAGAATCAAGTTACTTTGCCACGTGTTAGCCCATAGAGACTTGAAAGCAGAGAGAAATAGCAAAAAAGAAAATTGAGCTTACTCTAATTCTAAGCTTTGAGTTGAAAAATAGTTGGTCAGTTATCAATTAAAAGTAATTGCTTCTATTAACATCTTTCTTTTGTTAGCATCTCTGGGAAGTGTCTGCTTTGTGTAGTTCTTCCGAAGATTAAAGCAGCCCAGGGCTCATAGGAAAATAGAATTCTCTGGAGATTCTCCTTGTGATACAGAGCTCAAAACAGGATCTGATTCTACAAGACCCTTGGCTAAGGGAAAAGGTAGTGAATAGTATCTGGCAGAAGAGTTGAGGAGAAAGTTCTGAATTTTCTAGAATGAAGAAGATAGTTTTTTCAGTAGAATCCATTCACTCCTTTGGACTCATTCAGCAGACAGCACAATGATTAGGTGGCCTTAAATATCTGTGTGGTTTTTTCCTTTCTTGTCATTTGTCAGCTAATTGTTAGGAATGTGGCAAGAACAACTATCAAGACCTTATGAAAAAACAAAACTTGAGTGCTAGATGTGTCACTTACCACTAGGTTCTCTTTATTCTTTCTCTGCTACTCACAAAATGTATAGATTAAGCACTAAGATTCCACAGTAGTAATAGAAGAGACAACTTTAGAGAACACCCACCTTCTTGGCTTGAAAAGAGACTCATGTTCTTCTTGTTGATCTTAAAAGTCAGTCTGGCAGGGTAGGACCAGTTTTCCTGGCCTGTATCTGTGAAAAGTAATTTTGGGAAGCAATATTTTGGTTGGCAAGCTTTAGTGGAGATAACTGAGCTGAAAGGAAACTACAGAAGGAAAATGATCCCCTTAAAGTGCCTTTGTCAGCACAGTGAATAGACAATTTGAATGCTCAAATGAATTTAGTCATAAAAAGAAGGGTGGGAGATAAGGACTTATGTAATCAGTTGTAAAGCTGTGTGGTTGTGTTTTGGCTTCAGACAGGATTGAATGTACTTTTTGTTCTTCCTGTTGGTATTGGTGCAAATGTATTAAATTAATTGGAGTAGAGTTGAGTTGGCAAAGTTCATTTTTGACATCAAAATCAGTATCATAGTAGTCATAATAACTTCTATTTTCTTCAGATAGGAGATGACAAGAGAGCAGCTTCATGTAGCTTGCTAGCTAAAGTATCTATTGAAGCATCTCCTGGTAAAAACTGGAGTGCTGTTGGTTTCCTTCCAATGCAGGTGGGTTTTTTGTTTTGTTGTTTCATTTCATTTTTTTTCTTTTTTGTTTCTCCTTTCAGGTCCTCCAGAGGAGATACCCCAACCTTGCTCTTGTGACGGATCACTTGCTAGACATTTTCATTGACCTTGCGGGAGACAAGTATCAGGCACCCCAAAACTGTGCTGCTGGCTCCAGTCACATACCAGAAGCAGCATCAGAATCAAGATCAGAACATAAGAAACCAAATCTGGAAGGACGAGAACTATCTCTAAGGTTGTCTTTTCTTATATGTTTATTAGAAGTCAGCTTGCTACAGAGATAGAAGGGTTTATTTTTGTTGTTTTTCTTCATTTTTTAAGAACAGTGGTAAAAGCTTGAATAATTAAACCGGAATTTTGTAAAAACTGGAAAAATACATTTTTTATTTTAAAATAATGATTAATGTATCATTTAAAGAGACTCATTCTGGATTATTTAAACTTCCTATTTGCTATACTTACTTTTGGGGGGTGTGGGGGAATGTGTAGGTTTTGCAGTGCTTAGTTGGTATCAGGCCATATGAATTTTTTCCTAATTATTGTTAACACAAGATATCAGTACTAGTTAAGAACTGGAAGGTGCTGTATAATGTTCTCTCAGTAGCTAGAAAGTAACGTTTTCAGCATCTGAGTATATTATCTAGATTATTTCATACTGAACACTCTCAGCATTATAACTTAAGGTGACTGAAAATAACTGTATCTGTAATGTACTGTTAATTTCAGAAATTCTGTGATGAAATGTAGCTTGATGCTGAATTATTTCTTTCTCTCCTACCAAATGTCAGTTCTGCTCATCTGGAATTTCTGTAACCAGTAGTGCTTTGTGAATTAGTAAATACTGGGTGTGGGTAGTACCTAATATTTTTGTGGAGCATTAGAACGTCAGTTTTTTCTAGAACAAAGTTTCCTTTTCTTGCCTTTTGGAAGATCTTGTTGTTGATAAGGAATCTGTGTCTTGAAAAAATGGGGGGTTTACACCTTTCTGGATTCTTTGATACCTTTCAGTTTTATAGTTGCATTAGGATTTAATGGAGTGTGAATTATCTGTTTATAAGCAGCGCTGGTCTTTGTGCTCAGCTCCTCCTCAGAATTATCGACCTCTTTGTGTTTTCCCATGTACAATTTGCACAACAACTACACGCGCAAGTGCCAGAAGATGTCAAGTTGAACATGCAAGAAGGTGCTGTGTATTTTGGCCTGTTTGTACCAAATCTTTTTGGTTTTTCTTTTTAGAGACCTACTGAATTGGTGCAGCAGGATTGCTTACAACTTCGACAGTAATTCCTCAACCACAGCAGTGAATATTTTTCAGGAGGTGCGGTGAGACTTGATCTAGAAATTGATTACCCAAATTCTGGCATTGTCTCACCAAATACTCTCTTTGGGAATGTGAGATAGGAATTTGTTTGGTTTTGTTTGGAGCAATTGGACTGTAGTTGGAATGTTTGTGATCTCTCTGATCAGAAGCTCTTGTTGCTACTGAGAAAGTTACTTGCGATAAGGTGCTAAAAGACTTTACTGCTATCATACAAGCAGCATGGGGCAAAATAATTTTAACTGATACAAGCTGGGATTGCATATGACTGAGTCCTTTCTTTGTCTTCTAATATGGGGCTGAGTTTCTGCTTTCCTATTTATCAGTTTACAGTCTAGGTTTGGAATTTTCTGCGTGTATATCAGTCAGAGGCAATTTTGAGATGTGAGATCTTTTAATGTTACTTCCTTCTCTGTTTTGGTCCATTCATTTGAAAAAAGCTTTTGTGACTGGGCACTGAAAAGTTTTTGGTTTTGGTAG
Source organism: Edolisoma coerulescens (assembly GCA_013397115.1). Taxonomy (NCBI): domain Eukaryota; kingdom Metazoa; phylum Chordata; class Aves; order Passeriformes; family Campephagidae; genus Edolisoma; species Edolisoma coerulescens. Next base: position 698,268 of record VWZW01005798.1, read on the forward strand.
AAACCCACTGCATTATAGAGTTTAGAAGTTCTTATTACATCTTTTTGAACTCTGTTGCCTGACTCAATCTGAGGACAGTGAAATAGTTTTATTTAAAATGGTTAGATTGGATTTGGGTACATTTAGATTAAGATGGTGCTTGTTAGATAAAATCATACAAAACTAGTGTTCAACAAGTTGGTTTTCCCCTTGGCAGGCATTGGACTGTTTCACAGCCATGTTGTCCAACCAAGGGAGCAGACAGAAAATGGCAAAAGTTATTGGAAGTTACCTAAACATTTCAAAAAAAAAGGTAATGTTGAGTTTTAATTCACATGATCTTTATTGGTAGTATTCTGTAGCTTGCAATTTTTCTATGATTAATTGAAATATGTTATGCTGGTTTTTTATTTAAAAATATGCCCACGTCTCTGTCCCAAACAGGTTTTTTTGCTTTCTATTCTATCCCAGGATCTGTTTTTCTCCTATTTTATATTCAGCTGCATTTTTTTTTCTCTGAAAGTTCCAGGGAGCCTGTTTTAGAGCAAATGGCCACATGATGCAAAAGAAGGATTGCACAGCTGGAACAGCACAGCTGCCTAAGCACATGATACTAGTAGAGGCACGGGGTAGTAAAGAATGTGTTTTTTCTTAAGTGGTTTACAGTGAATGTTAATCACTTAAACAGAGAGATCAGAGAGAAACATGATCTTTACTGCTACTTGTTCTGTACTCACTGGTTACAAAATGAGCTGCCTCTCTGGAGCTCTACAAATGACAGAATTAAACTAAATCATTTCTTTGTCAGCTATTTCTGACGGTAGAAGTCTGCAAAGCAAATTCCCTCTATTGGTACTTTAAGTTGACAGATGGATCCCTGAAACTTCGGTGGGTTTTTCTCTTTGTCCTTCTTTGCATTATTTCATTACAGGAATGTATTATTTCCTGCGAGTGGCAAAATACCCTTGTTTACACAAAGGGTTTTTTTTTAAGGGAGGTTGTTTGTTTATTGTTAAAAATAACTGTTCAAGTTTATGTAGTTGAACTACCATGGAAGTAGGTGAAGTAGAAATACAGTGGCAAAGACTGTTACTAGGTTATTAAGTTGAAAAGTTGTTTTTACAGATAAAAACGCTTCTGAGGTCCTTCACTATTTTAGGTGATGAGTATTTAAAACCTGAAAAATATAGAATTTTACCATTAAAAATTAGCTTTCTGCAAAGTAACACTGGTAGCATAGTGGGGGTGTTCTTAGTGTGATGTAAGCAGCATTAGTATTGGAAATGTTGATGCTTTTTTCACAGGTGGAGTTCTTCTGTGAACTCTATAAACCGGAAATTTCAATACGGGAACAAGAAGTCTCTGTCGGAAGAGTGCATCTTGTGAAGAAGCAGAACCAGGCTCTCACTGTACAGAGGTAAAATATCCTGTAGTTTCCATGTGAATCGAAATACTTTGTGTGGAGTAGAATAGCCTGCAAGTCACAGGGTTAAGAAAAATGTGAATTGGGTATTCTCACTCTCATGAAAGGAGAGTCCCTTGCGATCTTAGTTTTACCTTGTGTATCTTTAAGAGTGTCTGCACCGTGCTTCTGGCAGCCAAAGCGTGGAGATTTTCAGCTTCTTTGAACTAGAGTGTCTTCAAAGCAGTGTGGATCTACAGCTGTTATAAAAAGATTTTGATGGATCTACCTTTGTAAAGGGAAATTTTTGTAGTATGTGTTGCTCACTCCATTGGCCAGGAAGTTATTTGGAAACCCTGAATTTTTAGGTTGTATCTTGAGAAAAATAGGTATCTTAGAAGCATATCTTAGAGCTATTTCTTTTCAGACCTATATTAAAAAAAAATCCTAAATCAAACCACTCCACTAAAAAAATGGTGAAGGTAAAATTGGAATGTGCTCCTTGATAAATCTTAGTTTTGAGTAACTTGCTTTGCTTTTTCAGGGCAAAACATACCTTTGCTGCTACACGTCCATCTGCAGTATTGATTGAACAGCTTGCAGTGTGTGTTGTCAAAGGAGAGCCCGTGCTTCTGGTTGGTGAAACAGGAACTGGCAAAACCTCAACAGTTCAGTACCTAGCTCACATTACAGGTAAATAATGTGTGAAAATTGTAACTGACACGAAGATAATTTGAAAAACAACAAATGAACAAACCCACAAGTTGATGGCACTTTCTAATTCTGTTTCAAGGACACCGTTTGAGGGTTGTCAACATGAACCAGCAAAGTGACACAGCAGATCTCTTAGGGGGGTGAGTCACTGACCACTGTTTTGTCTGTTCTGCGTGTAACACATGGGCAGTATCTGTTTCGTGGCAGGATAAATGTCGTACTAAACATGTTTGCGTGCAGAAACCTTCTTGTCCTTGCTGAAGAACAGAGCAGTTTCACTGAATTGTGTGCAGAGCTGTATGTGATGAAGTAATTCCAAACCACATTTTTTAATGTCTTTAAAGATGGCTAAGCTGTTCAATATAAATCTGATGTAATATTCACTGGACATATTGTTTGGTACTATTACAAATATTTTGCTTATCAGGGTGTTCCTGTCTTTCCGAAATTGCCTTATGAGGTGCATTTAAATATGTGCAGTTTTACTTAGTTCATTAGTTGAGTAAAAAACTTCAGAAACAAGGGTTCGTCCATGCAGCATATTGTTGTTTCAAGTAACTGGTTTTGGGGTTGTTTTCTTTTTTAAGTTCACAGATAACTCTGTCTCACATAAGTAATTACTCCTTTGCTTCTCTTCAGATACAAGCCTGTGGATAACAAGCTGATTTGGCTCCCTCTGCGAGAGTCTTTTGAAGAACTCTTCTCTCAGACATTCTCTAGGAAGAAAAATCAAACATTCTTGGGACACATTCAGACTTGCTACAGGCAGAAGCGTTGGCATGATCTGCTTAAACTAATGCAACATATTCATAAATCTGCTATTAATAAAGAAGTAAAAGAAAGTGCATCTGGTAAGATTTCAGATGGATCAAACACACATTAGTGCTGAACCACTGCAGAGGGTAGATCAATACTGATGACTTTTGTTCTTTTCATTTGGGTTTGTTTGAGGTTTAGGGTTTTTTCATCCCCCTATATTACATCTTTTTTTCTGGTTTTGAGAAATGCAATGTCAACATTGCAACAAGACACTCAGAACTCTGTTAGAATAGTGGTTGGGTTTTGGTTTGGTTTGGGTTTTTATTTCCCTTTTTCTAACTCGTCTCTGCTGTTAGCTATGTCTGACAGTGTGGAGGTTAACGTGTCTGCCCTATGGTACCCGTGACATCTGGTCTCCACTCAGCACGTGTTTGCTGTGCTGGGGAGCAGTCCTGGTTGGTTGTGTGTCAATCTTCTACGTGAATGCATTCATACTTTCAGTCCTGGAACCTACTTATGTGTCACAAATATGTCCTATTTAAAAAACCAAGCAAAACAACAACGAAAAAAACCCCAAAGTAATAACTGTTTTAGCGTAGTAATAATTTTAAGAGCTTGCTTTTGCCTTGGTTCCTCTGTCAGTGATGCTGACTTGCCCAGTGCTTTTATTTTGTTCCAGTGTGGTTTTGTCTCCAAGTAGGTTTTTCTTGTTTTATACTTCACAACCCATTTTGGGGCTGAGGCAGTGTTGATAACTTTGTCTCGCTTGGAGTTGTTTCTGGTTCCAGACCAGCAGAACAAGTGAAGTTGTAACTTTCATTCAGTTTGGGCTAAATAAAATTAATTATGAACTTTATCTCCATTCTTCTTTTATCTGGTTCTTCTGAATATGCAGATATTAAAATAAATACCCACAAATGTAAAAAAAAAGAGAGTTTAAAAACCCCTTATTGCAAGAATTGACAATCCTAAAATAAAGACAAGCTGAAATCTGTAACTTGCAAAGTTACTTAAGGAATTTTGGTGCTGTATGTAGCTCAGGTAGTGATTTTAAACAAATAACTGAAATCAGTGCTATAGTAAATGATGTTGTAACTGATAAGCAACAGTGTGTTTATTGATACTGAAGTGTTCATTGTTAATCTGTTCTGTCGTGAGGGTTACAAATTTGGATTTATTTTTTTGACCTGTCTCTATCTCTGGAAATTAGAGAGTGGTAACAGTCACGCTGGAACAAAGTGCAGTATGAGTATTTGTTTCTCATCTAGGAATGAATGGCAAATTATCTGAGCACTATTCACATATGGGTACAGTTAAATTTAAAAAACAAAAAACCACACACGCACAAAACCAAAACAAGATTAAATTATTTTATTTGTGGTGTGTCATCTGCAGGACTTGAACGTTTTCATTGCTCAAGCTTAGTTTTGTATCTCTGTGCTTGAAACAGCTTGATTAAAATACTGTTGTCAAACATTTTTACATGATATTGTTCTGATGGTACAAACTTACATTTGTTTTGCTTGCAGGCTTACCACTGAAGGAAAAGTGGGAGGCATTTGGTCTTAAACTGAATCATGCTCATCAACAGATGAAAATGACAGAAAATGCTCTTCTGTTTGCATTTGTCGAGGTATTTAGAGATTTGCATTTTGATGCAAGGAGGAATAAGGAGAAGTATCTAAAAGACTTTGCAATCAGTATTATATAAATAGCTTCCTGGCAAGAACCTTGCTGTGAAGTAAAATGTGTTCCGTGATAACTCTGTGAAATCAAATGTGCATATTCAGGGAAGCAGTGGTGAGATGGGCAGTGGGAGACTGGTTTGTGGTAGCACATTAATTCAGTGCTGTGTAATGGGAATTAAAATGGTATGATAAGAGTATCAGTATGTCATACCTTCTTTTCAGCTGTATCAGGTTAGAAAAAACTTCTTGACCAGTCTCCAGTAGGTCATGCTTCTATCTAGGGATTCCTGTGAAAAATTTAATATTAAGAATCTATTATTTATCTAGAAGTCATTTTCCAAAACATTTCAAACCCATAATATGTTTTAATGACATTAAGCATGATTAGGTGAAACTGTGAGGTTTATGCATTCTTGTTCCTTGTCACCCTATTGGTTTGAATATATGCTCTCAAATTTCATGTAAAGTGTGTGAAATGTTGAACAGTCCTCCATAAAAAATGTTTGTATGAATAGTTGGAGAACCTCTGACTTAAATATAGTTTTAATTAATAGGGTACAGATTCTTTAGGAGCATAATTTTACTTGTGCCTTTGGATTTTTTTGGATTAACTTTATTCTCATGTGGTGTTAGTGAAGTATATGCGCCACAGTGGTAGATTGCACAAATAAGGGATTTTACATCTGTTATATTTGAGCCAATCTAACTGGTAACTGATACAATGGTATGATAACTGTCTGACTTCTGTGACTGGCAAAATAATTGCTATTATTGAGAGAGAGCAGTAAAACTGCTATTGCTGTAAAAGGTCTGAATTGCCATTTGTCTAATCAAGCCATAGATTGCAACTCAAGTATTTCCAGTAGCTGAATGCTTCAGTTGACACTTCATTGCTGGTGACAGGATTAACAAATTGATCTTACTTTTAGGGTACTCTGGCACAAGCAGTAAAAAAAGGAGAGTGGATTTTATTGGATGAGATTAACTTGGCTGCAGCAGAGACTTTGGAGTGCCTGAGTGGTTTATTGGAAGGATCATCTGGGTCGCTGGTGTTACTAGACAGAGGAGACACAGGTACTGTTTCTATGCATGCTTATGCTATAATTTGGTATCCAGCTGAGTTCTCTGTCTATCCTATGTAGCTCAAAATAAGTTAATTTACTATTAAAATGAATTGTGCAAAATAGAGCAATGTGCTCTTTGTAGACTTCATACTTCTTTGCAAAAAGTCCAGAACACTGGTGTGTTCTCAACTGCACTGCAGGGGCTGCTGTGTAGGAAGTTAACTCCTTTTACAGATATAAGGATAAAAAAATACAGTTGCTGAATGCAGCTCTCAAGAGCTACAGACAGAGGCACATGTGTGAGCATCCCAGGCTGGGTTTTCTTCCTGCCGAGGGAAGCACTGGCCAGTGTTCTGAAAGAAACATAAGGGCTGCAAGTTTAAGGCTTACGTAATTTTTGAAATGTTTTGTGTTGTTAAAACATCTTGCTTCGCACAAAAAAGTCAGGGTTTCACTTGCCTGTGGCTGTTGTGCAGATGCAAGTACTTTTGAGAAAATCATGTGGGTTTATTCTCTGAAAATTTTTGACACTGGCATTTTCAAGAAAATTTAGTAGTGCAGCAATAGAAAGTTGCCTTAGATAAGATATACCTTATTTAACATAACAAATATCCTGTGTTTATCATGAGCCTTATGTCTTTTATTTCTGTTTTACTTTAGAGCCTCTTGTCCGTCACCCTGATTTTCGCTTGTTTGCATGCATGAATCCAGCTACAGATGTTGGAAAGAGAAATCTTCCTCTAGGAATAAGAAACAGGTAGGAAATAATGATTCTGGGACAAAATAGTCACTGTCTTTTTCAGAGTTAAATAGTTTCAGGAGTTGACCAGTAAAGAATGCCTTATTTGAAGCCTGAGGATACAAGTCTGAGCTCAAATTTGCTGCCTGTGAGAGATGTTTTCCACATTATGGTGAAGGTTTTCCATGAAATAGAATCAGCAAAATATTTTGGTGAAGCAGTTGAGCCATGAGCAAATGGTCTAGCAGTAGTGCAGACTGTTGTCAGTGGGGGCAGGAAATGATTCTTCACAATTAAGCTGTCAGCACCTGGGAATGGTACTGCAGCAGTTTATGTTCCTGGGAGTAATAAAGACACATAAGTGCTTTGTGTCTGTTTAGCAGCCTTTCTCTTAACTCAGAAGTGGTGATGATCCTTGCAAAAAGCTGCGTATCCAGCCTTGTTCACTCAAAAGGAAGAGGGTTTGCATGGTGGAGCAGATGTGTGGTATTCAAAATATTTTATGTGGGGTCTTAAAACATGTAAGCTGTGGCAAGGAAATTTGATCTGCCGCAATTCCATTCTTCAGTACCATCTACCTATTCCTGTATGCACGGATCTCCTGCTTGATGTAGTTTCCCTCATGAGTGCCCAAAGTTGCATGTATAGATCCTTCCCAGATTCATAAACACTGGGCAAGACTGTAGAGATGTACCACCTATGTGTAACTAGCCATGTGTAGTTAGTAGTGGCAAAGCAAGGTTTTACTGCTATTGGCTGTCTTGCAGAATAGTGAAAAGAAAGAGAGTGTAATACAGAAGAAAGGAGAGTCCAGCATCAGCATAACTTGCTAAGTTTAAATGAATTTATATTTCTATTTGTCAAAAATACCTACTACTATTTGTCAAAAATAGCTACTGCTCTGTCAGTACTTCATTGTTCAGGTTATAATATTTGGGTATCTATTGCAAATTGTTTAAAATTGTAATTTAAGTCACACTGTTCACTTTCAGTCTAAGAAGTTAAACTAATTCCAATAAATTACTTGAAAGTATTAGTAATACCTTGTTTTTCAGCTACTCTGGTTCTTGAGTCTTGTCTGTAGGTTTGACAATCTATACAATCTGTGTTCTGTTACTTTTTAAAAATTTAAAATGTTACGTGCCGTGAGATTTGTATATAACATGATTTTTCAATATGGTCAGGTGTCTTAATTGTTACAGATTGATTTGATTCTTTCAGGTTTACTGAGCTTTATGTAGAAGAATTGAGAAATGAAGGAGACTTGCAGGTTCTTATCATGGATTATCTGAGAAGCTTGAATGTGAACAAAAACACAGTGCAAGGAATTGTGAAGTGAGTTGACTGTAATCTCTTAAAATTCTTGATGAAATAAGTCACAAAAAGAAAGTATGTAACTGTAGTCTGTGGCTAGACTGCTTTGGGAAACACTAATGCTCCCCATGCAGCAGTTGGCATAGCTTTAGGAAACAGAAGAGCATAGACATCCATCTTGATTCTGAAGGTTTCTGTACTTGTGGGAAGGAGATTTTTTTTTTTTAATTCAGAATTGTTTTCTTGGTGGCGCCTGTTAACAAGTATTGTTGTTTCAGTCTTTCACATCTGAGAGACTAAAATGGTTTGTTTCTGTAGATCATACCGAAGAAAGTCTTGTGTATTTGTCTAGAGTTACCTTTCTTTCCCCTAGTGTAAGGTGAACTATCTCATGTTTAGAATATTTGGAGCTTATAGCACTCTCTGTGTATCAAGCTCTCTCAAAAATATGGTTCTAAAAATACTGTGTTGCTTTGCTTCACTGACTATACAGATGGCAGAGCTTGGCATGGCTTTCCTAACCTGGAGCTTTTAAGAAAAGTAATAGTTGGGGATAAACTGAGGTGTTCGTACTTGGAATTTAGTTCCTTGGAGAAATGGTCTGATCAGTAACAGCTCTGTGTAACTTTATTTTTGCAGCTTTTATTTGTCTGTGAGAAAGGAAGCAGAAACAAAGCTGGTAGATGGAACTGGCCACAGACCTCACTACAGTCTCCGGACCCTGTGCAGGGCATTGAGATTTGCAGCATCTAATCCGTGTGGCAGCATAGCACGCTCCCTGTATGAGGTGATCACCTGTGCTAACACTTGTTTCAGTGTGTATTCACTACAAAGGTTGTTTGGGTAAAAGATAATCTTCTCTAAATTCAGTATTGAACAGAAATGGTTTTTTAGGCTGTGTATTTTTTCCTTACTTTTCATGTTTGTCACCGAAAATAATTCTTCTTCTTAGGGCTTCTGTTTGAGTTTCCTGACACAGCTTGACAGAGGTTCTCACCCAGTGGTTCAAAAGCTAATTTGCCAGCATATAGTCTCTGGCAACATCAAAAGCCTTCTCAAGCAGGTAGGCAACTAAGATTATGAAGAGCTGTCTGGTATTTAAAGTAGAATTTATTTTGAGTTGTCTTTCTCTCCTTTTTTCATCTACATTTCCTTCTTGCAGTTCTGTTTTTCATTTTATAAAGATAAGAACTAGAAAAAAATTAATACCATTCTTTTGTAGTTTTTCACTTTGCTTGAATGTTCATATGATAGCTCATTTATTTGTTAATTTGAAAAAATATGGAAGCCTGAATAACTAAAGCACCGTGGAGTGTGGGCAGCTTAATTCAGTGGCTCCAACTGTAAAGTTTTCACAGACTTTTGAGGAGCTTTCTCAGGCTTTATATTTTTAGACTCTGAATGCAGAACATACGGATATGAAGAAGCAGCTGTGTTTTGTCTCTTATGGGATAGGAAGAATGTCACTGGTGCTGGGAACCCAGCATGAGTTTGCATGGGGGATGGGGTAGCCAGTTTAAGAGATGGGTATTTGTTTCAAAATAAACCCTTTTGTACTGGAAAATGTGTATGAGTATAAAAAGATTGAAGCAAAGTTCCTGCTTGAAAATGCTGTGCAAAATTCAGTGCTAGAGCCCTTGAGATGTTTTTATCTTCATGGCACTGGCAAAGATTTCTGCTTCATGACCCTGAAATAATCTGGTCAGGTTTTTCCTGTAATTTGCGTTCTGTGACACGGGAACAGTGCTTACTGCAAGGAGTGCTCAGGGATTAATTTAAAATTACTTTAGGGCATACCTAGCAGTGGTGTAACAGTAGTTGTTTTCATTAGAAAATTGAAAGCCGTTTGTATAATCTATTATTTCTGTCATGTCTCCTTAGCAAATACCAAAACCCCAAGGAGGGAGTTTCATACTTATAGAAGGATACTGGATTTCAGCTGGGGACAAAGAGCCTGCAGTAGATGAGAGTTACGTGCTCACCGCTTCAGTTAAGCTTAATCTGAAAGACATTGTCAGGGTTGTGTCTGCAGGGTAAGTGTTTCAAGTTTTTAATTAAAAATATAAATTAAATATGTTTGTTTAGGTCTTGAGTGTTGGTGCCCCTCTAAGTCTGTATTGTTTGGATGAATAATGTCTATTTTCCTTCTACTTTACAGTTAACTTTTCATTATAGAGTGACTTGAAACTTACACCTATGTTTCTTGTTTCCTTAAACCATCTTACTTCCATACCTAGTTTTATTCAAATTCTGATCTGGAAATTTGCAGTTAGAATAACCTGCTTATTTCACACTGCCATGAGAAGCTTCATGGGTAGCTGTTAGCACTTGGGAGTAAAGTTATTTGTATTTCCCTGTCAGTGTGTGATCTTGGATACACCTAAAGGAGTGAAGTGGTGGTGTTTTGGTAATGTGGTTTAATAATGTTGACATCTTGTGTGTGAGAAAGACATGGCTCGTACTTCTAACCCACTGTTTTGGTCATGGCTTTTAGGACTCATCCAGTACTGATTCAAGGAGAGACCTCTGTTGGTAAAACCAGTTTAATTCGCTGGTTGGCTGCTGCTACTGGGAATCATTGTGTGAGGATTAACAACCACGAGCATACTGATATCCAAGAATATATTGGCTGTTACACATCAGATGCCTCTGGAAAGCTGGTATTTAAGGAAGGTAAATGAGCATGTTCTATATTCCTGTCTCATTTCAATGGCTGGGGTTTTTTTTCTTCTTTTCTGCTTAACTTGTCTGGTTTATTACAATGGAGAGATGACCTGTCATAAAGTTAGTAGTTGCCATTTAATGATTATCACTTGTGTGAATTTCAGTGAATTCTGAAAAGTTCATGTCTGTCTCATCCTGCTTGTCTTATTGGACCTAAAGATAAGTCAACAATTTAAACAGTAGTGTTGCTTCCTTCTCTGGATTAGTGTTTATCCTGGATGAAAATGGGTTGCCAAAAGTATCTGAGTGCATGCTTCTGTTAGATTTGCTTTATAAGATTTTTAACTAGGAATTTTTCTGTTCCCCCCAAGGCATTCTCATAGATGCAATGAGAAAGGGCTACTGGATCGTTCTAGATGAATTGAATTTGGCTCCCACTGATGTTCTGGAGGCTCTCAACCGCTTGTTGGATGATAACAGAGAGCTGTTCATTACTGAGACTCAGGAAGTTGTCAAAGCTCACCCTCGCTTCATGCTGTTTGCCACACAGAACCCTCCAGGTCTCTATGGTGGCAGAAAGGTCTGTATGATCTGTTCCTTTGGGTAGCTAAGACTTTAGGCAGTTAATCTCTCTCATACATCAAGTGTGACATGAAAATGTTTTGATGTGTAGCATCATGAATCTCTCAAGAGGGAGGGAGTTGAGGTGGCTGTGGCCTGTCAGTACAGCTGGGTTCTGTTTAGGTGGGTTGCTTGTTTCACAGATACAGAATTTCTAATTAATTTTAGGTAGTTGAGATTTAAGTGATTTACTGAACTGGAGTTCATGTATATTATACTTGACTCAGCATTTCTTGTCCAAGAGCACTGGAAAAGAGATTTTACTTAGGCTATAGAAGTCCGTTTTGTACTGTTTTTTTTCTGGAATAGGTAATTTTCTTCTTAGTGACTGGGATGGTGCTGTGTTTTGGATTTGTGATCAAAACAGTGTTGATAGCACAGAGATGTCTCAGTTATTGCTGGGCAGTGCTTGCTCAGATTCAAGGCCTTTTGTGCTTCTTACACTGCCCCACCTACTTGTGGAGCAGGTGGGGGGTTGCAGGAGAAGCTGTGAGGGGACACAGCTGGGACAGCTGACCCCAGCTGACCAAAGGGATGTTCCATGTTGTATGACACTGTCCTCAGCAGTCAAAACTGGGGGAAGGAAGAGGATATTCAGTATTTATTTCCCTAAATACCACTGCTGTGTGATGAAGCCCTTATTTCCTGGAGATGGCTGAATGTTGATGTGAAGTGGTGAATGAATTCCTAATTTTGTTTTGCTTGCACATGCACCTTTTTCTTTACTTATGAAACTGTCGTTGTCTCAGCCTAAAAGTTTTATCACTTTTACCCTTCCAGTTCTCCCATTGTAGGCAGAGTGAGCTTGTGGCTTTGCAATACTTTGCTGCCCATGCCTTGAAAACACACAATCCATTTTAAAGCTTTTGGGCTCACCCAGACTGTCTCTTACACTTTCTTTCAGTGTTGATGTGTATGTGTTAATTTGTATGCTGTGACACTATCCATATTTCCTTTGGATGTGTAAGAGGAAGATCTATGAGCGATATCAAAGGAAAAAGTTCAAGCAGTAGTGTGGTCTCATACTTTAGGTTTTGTCCAGAGCCTTCAGAAATCGTTTTGTGGAGCTGCATTTTGATGAACTGCCAAGTGCTGAACTGGAAACCATCCTGCACAAGCGATGCAGTTTGCCACCTTCTTACTGCAGCAAGCTTGTCAAAGTCATGTTAGACCTGCAAGTATGAGAGTCTTTCTTCTTTTAGTCTAACAAATGCAAACATATTTCAAAGTAACGTACAAAGTAATAGAAATTCCTTTGGGGGGGAGGTATTGTTAGCCGACGGGTATTTAAAATCGTAAACCATGGAGAGAACCCAGCAAGGTACTAATTTCAGTGATTGATAAAGAATAGGGAAGGTGATGTCAGATTTGAGAGAATGCTAGGAGGAAAAAAAAAAAGAAAAAAGACCAGACACCTTGGGATTTGATGTGTGGAATTATCCCTTTCTCTGGAGCCAAAGTACAGTGTGCAGAATACAGAATGCAAGCAGTTCTCTATTTGCATTCTGTAGATTGTTTGTATTTTGTTGATTTATGCCTTGTAAAGATACTTTTTCTTCTGGCTTCAAAGCTGTATTCATGCGTCTGTCTTTGGGTCATGTGAAATTTGGTATTATTTTTAAGGAGTCATTTTGGATCTGTTCGGACACCCCTGTATTCAGCAGGCATTGACACTTAGTCTGTAGCTGAAACTACCTCGTATTTAAAAGCAATTACAGCAGCACAAACTGTATTTTGTTTTATTCCAGGTACCTATTTTATTCTTAGTTTGTTTTTTTAAAAATTATTATAGTTATTATCAAAATTATTTTGTTCCTGGTGCTCATCAAATACCTGCCTAAAAGGAGTTAGTCTTTAGGAGCTGTGACTCTACTAGACTTTTTTTTTTTTTGTTACTCGTAGAATTTTCTTGTTGCAATGTCACTGCAGAGAATGGTGATTAGCTTTGCTTGAAGTATTTGGACAGGTTCATGAAAAAATAGCTCACATTTTGTTCTTCTGACAGTCTTACCGCAGAGGTTCGACGGTGTTTGCTGGGAAGCATGGATTCATTACCCTGCGGGATCTGTTCCGCTGGGCTGAAAGGTACAGGTTGGCAGAACAGCTGCAGAAGGAGTATGACTGGCTTCAGCACTTAGCAAATGATGGTGAGCTCTGCTGCCCCAGCTTTTTTAAGTGTCTGTAGAATCACTTTCCAGCCCCACTTGTTAAGTGTAAATTTTTGTTGCTGATTACCCAGCTAGTAATTGTTTTCTCTCTTCCTCTGTTTTGCAGGTTTTATGCTTCTGGCAGGCAGAGTCAGGAAACAGGAGGAGGTGGATGTTATTCAAAATGTCATTGAAAAGCACTTCAAGAAAAAAATATATCCTGAGTCTCTCTTCTCAGGGGAAAGTGTCAAAAAGCTACTGGGTGAGTTTCCTAGAGGGACACCTAGGTAGATCTCTAGGTGTGACTGAAGCTGATGGATTGCTTTCTGTTGTGCAGCAAAGTCTTCCACATGGAAGTCAGTGATGGACAGAGATTTTAGCCATGTTGTCTGGACTCAAGGGATGAGGAGACTTGCCATTTTGGTGGGACGAGCCCTGGAGTTTGGTGAACCAGTACTGCTGGTGGGAGACACTGGGTAATCTTGCTTCTTATGATGTTCTTGGTGGTGCTGCACTGGCTGCTGAGTCAGACACAAAATGATTGTGTGGGCTTCAGTGCTGCTTTAATCTGGGACATTTGAGCCTCTCTCATGGCAGAATTGCAACTACTGTTTTTCACAGTTCCTTTTTGAGGGGAAGCAATTGCATGTCATTTAACCCAAGTCTTTGATGGGTTTATTTGCATTTTGTAACTACACAGAAGTTATATAAAAGTAGTAAGATGAAAGTGAGCTGACTTCTGTCCCCATCTTTACAAGGTGCCCTGTAGAATCTCAGTGTGCCTCACTGGAGTGGCTGCTTTTGGGGTATTGTGGCATTGTTCTCTTTGAGAACACATTCAATTTATATGTTTTAAGAGTTTGAATGTCGCCTTGCTACCACTTTTCCACCTCATATGCTGTAGAGGAGGTCATGGAAGTAGACACTGCCTGCTCTTGTGCTGGTTATAAATTTGTAGACTAAATTTTTTGTAGAAGAGAAGGAAAGAAAAATGTAAGAAAAGAGAGAAGGAAAATTTTCTTGGGTAGTAAATCAAAACTAGATACTCAGCAGTTTATTCCAGCAGACTTAGGCTTGGTCTAGACATGGAGCATTTCCAGTTCAGTGAAATGTTAGGCTGACTGGGTGTCTGTAAGGGCAAGCTGAAATAAATTTGACTTTGAACATGCAGAAAACCATCAATGCAGGTATTGATTTAAATTTAATTGAAGGCCTCTTGTGCAAGTCAGCAACAGTTGTGCCAAAAATGGCTTCACTTCGCATACATTCCTTTCAAGGAAAGGAGCAGAAGAAAATTTGCATGTTGGGCCTTTGCCTCATAGCTCTTCAATGAAAGTGAATCCTGTCCAAAGTGAGCTGATTGTTTGGTTTTGCCTCTTTTTTTAATTCATCCTTTTCAATTAAATTACTTTGTTGCAGATGTGGTAAAACTACCATTTGTCAGATCTTTGCAGCATTAGCAAATCAGAAGCTGTACTCAGTGAATTGTCACCTGCATATGGAGACATCAGATTTCCTGGGAGGGCTGCGACCAGTCCGGCAGAGGTCCAAAGACCAGGTTTGTCTTGCACCAGTAATAGCTTGGATGGTGTGACCATGGAAGTAAAAAGTAGCAGTTACAACTTCTCACTTCCTTTTCCATTTCTTAGGAGGAATCTGATGGTTCTAGACTCTTTGAGTGGTGTGATGGACCTCTTGTTTTAGCAATGAAGGAGGAGGGTTTTTTTCTCCTTGATGAGATTTCTTTAGCTGATGATTCTGTACTAGAGCGACTTAACAGGTATGTCTTAAATGTGGTAGTAGTAAGCATCCTCAGTGTGTCTGTTCATTATCCAAACATGAGTGGGGTAAATCTGACTTCTTTTAGGCACATTTGTTTCCTGGCTTAGGTGAGCTGCTCTCTTTGCTGAAAAGGACAATGGTACAAATAAAAGTAAAATCTCTAGTTTACCATCTGCAGTATTAATATTTTCAGCCTGTCAGCGAGCTCTTGAAATTATGCATCTTGTCAGATCCCAGGAACAAAATCTAGTTATTCCGCTCTTTCGTGTGTGTGTAAAAATAAACCCCAAAACAACTAAAATATAAATTTAACTTCATTATCTGTTTGCAGCAGTATCCCTCATTTTAGTCTTTTCTGTTACCCGTTATATTGGGTAAAGGAAAGTTTATCCAGGCCAATTAATGTGATTTTCATTTTTAAGTGACCTTTTGAAGTGTGGAACAAAATTCAAAATAAGCAATTTTTTTTACCCATTTCTCTAGTGTTCTTGAAGCTGAAAAGACATTGGTACTTGCTGAAAAAGGTGGTCAAGATGATGAGGAGAATGAGGTAGAACTGTTAGTTGCAGGAAAGAAATTCCGTATCCTTGCGACCATGAACCCTGGAGGTGACTTTGGGAAAAAAGAGGTAAATGTCAAAACATCTGGGAATACAGCATGCATCTTCTGGTCTTACGGACCATTAAGTAGTTGGAGGTGCAATGCAAAAATGTGTCATGCCAATTCTGGCATCCAGTGCTTTCTGGTTGGCATCTGCTTCATTGCTCTAAAGGAGGATTGGGGTGAATCTGTTTTTTGCCGCTTCTGTGGGCTGTCACTGTGGCATTATAAATGACTGCTCAGCAAAATGTCAAAAGGAAGCTTCAGGCCTCTCAATACTCTACTTAAGGCTTGATATATAGAATACTTCAAGTACAGGAACTGTGACTTGTGAAGCAAGTAAATCCAGCTCGCTGGGGTAGTACAAAGTTGCATAAGAGATTTTTCTCTCTAATGCTATTCAGACAGTGATGGTCATCTTGAGTTTCTTGGTGAGTAATGAACATCACATCCCAAAAGATCTTTTTCATTAAATGCAAAAAATGGTTTCTGAAGTTGAGAATTAAGTAACTTAAAACGTATTAAAGAAAAGCCATAAGACGACAAAACCCTACAACTTTTAAGCAGTGTTGGAAGCTAGGTCTATAAAAAAGAACCAGAAGCTCTTTTACTCAAAACAAGACGGGTACTCCGTTTAAAGTGGTTTCTGGAGTAGAGAACCACTCATTGTGAAGCCATGTGTTTAACCAGGATTTATTTCTGCATTGCATTTGTGCTACTAATTTTTGCTTGACCAATTCAGCCAAGGAAGAGAGAAATTGGAGAAATGAGTTGTAATTGAAGGCAAATTTCCATGTGGTGGTTTTCTTCTGTAAGCAAAGGGAGATTACAGAGCCATTGTTTGGTATATGATGTCCTAGAATGAAATGGAGCTTTGGTGCTTGCAAACCAGCTCAGTTTCTTCCCATATTCCTTTGAACTGTATTTACCACCCTTTTCCTGAATTGTTACCACTACTAGAAGTCTTAAAAATCTTCCTTCTTTCAAAGATTTTCTTACAAAGTGTCTCTGTCAAAATTAGAAGGAAAGGTCTATCTTATTCACTTTATTTATCGTTTACAAGTGCAGTGACTTCAAGGCTGTTGTTAACGGAGCCTTAAGGAAGATGATGTAATGACTCTTTAATTGCTCTCTCACTCTGCTTGTTTGCAGCTTTCCCCTGCGCTGCGCAACAGATTTACAGAAATATGGTGTCCACAGAGCAATGGCCAGGGTGATTTGATACAGATTGTAAAACACAATCTTCATCCAGGATTGTCTCTGGGTGCAATAAACCACAAGGGTAGGTACTTCTGTGTGTTGGTATTCAAATATTGCTAAGAAAATAAGGAGTTTGGAGGCTGCCAATCTTTCCTTAGACTTTACACCCCTGTGACCCTTTTTCTGCTACGTTTTTCCCTGAGGACAGTATGATATATTTTGGACTTTGTTCTTCCCTCACTGTGTGTGTTATATGTCTAGCCAGAAGTAAGTTCAAGGCTGTGTTTACTTCACCATCCAGATAGTTGAACTATCCCCAGCCCTTCAGTGTCCCAAGTTGGTTTTAAATGTAGAATGTTAAAAGAATGGGCACTTCGTTTCTGCCAGCAGCTTCACTGTTAGTATTGGTCACCTGATTCTGTCTTGTTACCTGAATTTAAAAGGATCTGTAATGACAGCTCAGGCATGAACTTACTCTTCTGTTACTCTGTTTCTAGGATATAGAATACCCATCCACATTGCTCATGCAGCTGTACCTACTTTGGAGATGTTTTTACAACAGTGTAGCAGATGTGACCAAAAAATTATTTTATAACTGAAATTTATTTGGGTTTGGCTTTTTTTTTTTTTTTTTTATATTCCCATTAGGGGCAGACATAGCAGAACTCATGATGGACTTCGTTGAATGGCTGACCAATCAAGAGTTTGGTCGCCAGTGTATTCTCAGTGTGAGAGACGTCTTGGCCTGGGTTAATTTTATGAACGTCATGGTAGAGGATCAGTTGAGTTCTGCCAAGGGATGCAGCCGCCTTAATATTTCTCCAGTGATGTCTTTTATTCATGCTGCATGTTTGGTGTATATTGATGGAATAGGTTCAGGTAAGTCTTCAGTGCTCATTTGGTAGCAGAAAATATGAAACTGTGTATTTTTATTAATATTTTTTAGTCAAATGCAAACAAAATGCTTTGGGGCAGCATGGGACTCTTCTGGGAGAAGTTCTTAGTTCCATTTAACAATCTCCTGTATGTCATGTGCCTTTTCTGTGTTTCAGTAGCAAGAGTTTGAGTAATACAGCGAGCTAAAGTAAATGAGAGGGATTAATAATATTACAAAGGCTAGCACACAAGTAAAGAAAACCTGTGTTTTTTGAGTCTTCTGAGCTGATGCGGTACTTAAGCACATGAGCACATATTAATCTTTCTATCCCCCACTCCACATGTCAGCATCTGTCCGTGCTGCCCTGTACCACGCACATAGCTGAGAATGCATCTTTGTGTGTTTGGCTGCTGGCCCAGCTGATAAATAGTAGATAAGGGAGAGGAGGAAAAGTGAAAGGCACAAGAAATGACAGAAAAGAAAGCCTGGGGGGAGGCCTATGGCAAGGGACTAGGGTGATTGTGATGGTAGAAGAAAGGGAGGTGGAAATATGGTGCCCTTAGTTCTGTTGCTCACAGAACAATCTGTCCATGGTAAATAGTACTGGCAGCACTGTCAAGCAAAACCATTAAAATAAAATATAAACCTGAGTGGACATGAAGGGATTGAGTTTCTTGTCATAAGATGAATGTGCCTAGTTATATTATGAAGCACACTTAACTTTTCTAATTACAGGTACAACATCCTGCTCAGCTGATACGGCTTTATTAGCTCGTGAGAAATGCCTGACATTCTTAAGTGAGAAAATGAGTCAATTCTTTGAGCTGACTGATTATCAGAAGAATGAACTAAAGATTTATGACAGAACAAAGGAAAAAGAGTTTGTATGGATGGACAACTTTATGGGAATTCACCCGTTTTTTATTCCAAGAGGCAAGAGACTGTGGGAGTGGGTGGACATTTATTCTGTGATTTTTATTTTCAGTAGTTTTGTTATTCACTAAATCCAAGTAGGATACCCGAACCATCACAGAACAATTTATTGGTTCTTAAGCCTTAGAAAAATGCCTTTTCTGCCTCCAAGTGTGTAGATTGCAACTCAATCACATTTATTAAGAAGACACATCTGTTCATTCCCTTTTTATGTTGTTCTTAATGGTTAATGGCCTGATTTTCATAGACTATTTTTTGGTTTAACAAAGCTTTTTATAATTTTAAGTTGTGGTTTTCTGTCACTTTTGCATGCTCAGAATGCCTGTTAACTTCCACTAACTAAAGCTGCAGCTTATCCTGACCCTTGTGCAAAGCATGGAAGGCAGGGGTCCTGAGTACAAAGCTAAACAGAATGGAGGTTAATGCCCTGCCTTGCTCTAGGCCCTCAAAGATTTGCTACAATTTTTGCAAAATTATTTGGTCCCTGCATTTCAGTTCCTCATGGGACAAATGAATGCGAATGGAATTAACAGAACTCTGCTTCTTACCCTTAAAATACAGTGACAGGACTAAAAAGTGATGACTGTGAGCTTTCTAACTCAGCTAGTTCGTTTTTAGCACATGGACCTATGTGTGTTCATATTTGAACTTTCTGGCATTTGTGGATTGTGTTAGTCATGCATCAAATTGTACAAAGTAATGCTTTTTCATAAGTTGCTTAGAGTTCTCCTCTGCTGACTAGATCACAAAAGGAATCTCTTTGGATCCTTTTCATACTAAACAGGTATCAAGATGTGTAGGATGCCTTGGTGATTAATATCTTGTATACCTGAACAGTGCTGTATTACGCATTTGGGAGAGTGATGTCCAGGGAGCTATACTGGCTGGAATTTGGCAGACAAGCTCTGTCCTTTCTCCCCACTGTATGCCATAATAACAGTAAAGAAAAAGCAAACCTTTAATTAAAGGAGTGTTCATTCACAAAACTGGCAGTGTATGGAATAGATTAATATGTTATTCTGGAGCATGACTGAATTGAATCCCTCAGTGACAATTTTTCAAGAGCTGCTTTTGAGTTTTAGATCCACATGACTGAAGTGCAAGGACAGATTTGTGTTTTTTCAGGGATAGATGTGTAGTTTAAGTCATGAACCAGGAGATATTGAAGTTTCATGCAAAATAAATCATATATCCATATGCTTTTTTGCAAAATTCAATATAAATATGTGGAGATGGGGTGAGATGCAGCTGTGGGTCAAACAGAAAGTGTGTGCCTCATCTCTGAGAACGGCATACAAGTTGGGTCTCCATTGCTTGCTGTACTGAGATCAGCAATTTACAGGCAGAGTGAGCTCGTTCAGAGGCACACTGCCAGCACCTCCAGCAGAAACGCTCTGGTTTAATTGTTTTCTGGTTTACCTTTCCTTTGTTTTAGGCCCTGTTCTCCAGAGGAACAACATGACAGATTATGCTTTAAATGCTGGGACTACAGCAATGAATGCACAAAGACTGTTAAGAGCCCTACAGCTTAACAAACCTATTTTGTTGGAGGGCTCACCAGGAGTGGGCAAGACCAGCCTAGTTGCTGCCCTGGCAAAAGCCTCAGGAAACTGTCTTGTTCGAATCAACCTGTCTGAGCAAACGGTAGAATAAAATATTATCTTCATTACTCGGTGTTTATGACAGGGTAGAAGCCTTGAGTAACTTTTGAAGTGCAGTTCTTCAGCACTGTGTCTGAAATACCAATTTTTCCTTCTTGGTCTCAAGATAAAACTGAATGGGAGGGGGAACCAGACAGAGCAGTAAGCTTCTGTGAGTGAGTGCCAGTTCCCAGATATTTCTGTTCTTTTCAGGTGAAGTCATGCATATTTTTGTCTACTGTGTTTTTCTTGGCTTCTGCAACATTACTTGAAAACGGCTTTAAGGCTTTTTAGCTTTTCTGTTCCAATTTAAATTTTTGTTGTTAAATATAGTAGCTGGTCACTGGAGTCCTATAATGGAAAAGCTTTTAGCATTTTGCAATTACTGAAAATTTTTAAACAGACCTAAAGTGTAGGTATTAAAAGGGAAGGGAGAAAATGTTAAGTAAAGTTAAAAAATGCAGTTTATGAACTTCTGTTAAATTTTGTAATTTCTCAACTCCCCCATTCTGTTCTTTACTCCCAAAGGATGTGACAGACTTATTTGGGACAGACTTGCCTGTTGAAGGTGGGAAGGGAGGAGAATTTGCCTGGCGTGATGGACCACTATTGGCAGCATTAAAGGCTGGACACTGGATTGTATTAGATGAGGTAAATTCAAGTTTGGGGGACAAATAAAATGGAATGTTCTAGAAGAGCAAATCTGGTGATTTGGCTTGTGGATTAAATACCTTTGAGTGACAATGACCTCCCTTCATGGAGGCAGGTTATGACTAGACTTCTTTGAGACGAGAAGACAAGGGTTGAATCCCGGCTTAAATTACTGCAGAAAAACAAGGACAGGTTTGATTTACATTTGAAACTTTTTAGGGAAGAGTGTCAACAGAAGTTTTGGTACAAGTGTTCTTACATGGATACAATTTCACTGAAATAGAAGGTGTTTTTCTGGGACTAACACACTGTGTTGGTTACTGATTTAATTGAGATGGAGCAGAGTACCATCTTGCTATCCTGCCACTGCAGGTTTGTTCATGTACCGTGTAGCAAGTACTTTCAAGCATGTGTGTGCACAGATCTGCCTTCTTGGCAATATGCATTCTAATTACTTTAGAGTGCAAAATCTTCAATTCTTTAGCCCATTGTATACCTTCTTTTTCCGCTCTATTGAGACGAATGCCACTTTAAACAACCACTATAATTAAATAGCTGAGACTGCCTTAATTTAAAAAAACAAACTAACAAAATGCTCTGAGTGCCACAAATGTATGAACATAAATTCAGAAGAAACATCTTGAACATGCAGCTTTTACAATGGGAGAATTGTTTTGTTATCACACTGAAAAAACACAGTACAGATAACAAGTGAACATAAGGGTTAGTTGCTCCAGTGTAATAACAGTCCAGCTGGTGGTAATAACGTGTGTTAGTTCTAGAACAGCAATGAAATGGAATTTTACCTTCTATATATCCCAGATTATTAAGATAGAGATTATGCAGAAATATTTTGTGGAGTATTAATATTGTATCCTTATTTCTTTCTTCAGTTGAATCTGGCTTCTCAGTCTGTGTTAGAAGGGCTAAATGCATGCTTTGACCACAGAGCTGAGATTTATGTTCCAGAACTGGGAATGAATTTTCATGTACAGCACAAGACGACTAAGATTTTTGGATGCCAGAATCCATACAGACAAGGAGGTGGAAGGAAGGGTCTCCCCAAGTCCTTTCTTAATAGATTTACACAGGCAAGTTTATTTGTTTGGTTTAAACTACATCATGATCCTGTCTTGTAGGTTTCTGACTGTATAAACACTCTGAATTATCTTGATTTTATAGGTGTATGTTGATCCACTGTCAGCAGAAGATATGAAGTTTATTGGGAATACATTGTTTCCGGCTATTGATAAAACTATTATTGCTAAAATGGTTGCTTTCAATAACAAGGTAAATATATTTTAATTTCTTTTCTGTAGAAATAGGCAGAATGCAGTAAGGCTAGAAAAAAAATAAGTCTAATGTTATATTTCCAAGCATTTTTATAGAGAAGCGTGTGGGTAAAAAAAGAGGGATGGAAGCATGGAGAAGAAAGTAAAGAACACTACTAAACCTGGTACCTGAATTCTTGTACCATGACAATTAGATAGTTTTGGCTGATAACTGACGAGGCACTGGTTTTCACAGAAGATAAAACATGTATACACAGGAGAAAGTAGTATTCTGTGACCTTGGGTAAAATCTCTTGTGTCAGCATCTTACTGTATATTCATTTATAAGAGTGCAAGAGTAAACTGGAAAATTGAGCTGAGTGTTAGAGAAATAGTAGAGAAGAGACAAACTAAATCAAGCTATAGTTCCTAACAAATCTTCAACAAAGTAAATTCAGCCTGCTCTTTCAGTTGTCTCTGTCTTGTAAGCAGTGCCAATGCAGAGGTTCAGTCGAGTTTTTTTAAAAAATATTTGAAGACCAGCTTGTGGGTGGAATAAAAGATTATTTTTTAAAATTACTACTTTTTTTTTTTTTTTTCAGATTGAGAAAGAAGTAATGTCTGAAAAGAAGTGGGGACAGAAAGGAGGGCCCTGGGAGTTCAACTTACGTGATCTTTTCCGCTGGTGCCAGCTTATGCTTGTTGACCAGTCACCAGGATGTTATGATCCAGGCCAGCATGTGTTTTTGGTATATGGAGAAAGAATGAGAACCAGAGAAGACAAAGAAAAGGTGAGCCATGTGTTCTTCCTTGCTCTTCAGATGATCAGGAAGTATTTATAGAAATCCAACTAGAGATCTCCAGTTTGAAGATTCCTTGCTATTCACTCATAGACATTTATCTCTTAAAAAAGAAAAATAGGTTTGCTTGGGGTTTTGAGGTTTGATATACATGTCTGCTCCCCTTGCCATTTGAAATACCAATTTAATTAATTAATTTAATTAGTGTAAAAGCTGACAGCTGATGTAAATGAAGACAAGTAGAATAACCAAGGACTTAAAGTAAAACAACATATTCCTGTGTGATTTTGTATTAAATAATACATTTGCCACCTACTTATCCCTCTCTTGCTTAGAAATCCTGTGCTTTTGTTTAATTTCACAGCATTTAAATGGTATTAAACTGAAAGTCAGTCAGATTGTAAAACTGAAGTTATTGGCTGTACGTGACTGGATATTTCCTCATGGGTTTGCTTTCCCCTCCCTGTAACGTTGTTATATTTTTCTGTGTTACCAAAGAGCTTATTTATGAAGCGAATTCTATCCCAGTACTTTGTTAAAGAGAAACATCGCTTACAGTATTTCAAGTCTCAGGAAACCGTGATTAATGAAAAGGTTGCTGTGGGCAGCTCCCACTCACATTGCTTGCTGCACTTTGAGTTAAATGAGTTTGTGATTTACTGTGTCAGTTACTATCATACAGCTGTGGAGCTGAGAGGAAAAGATATTTCAGATGTAAATCTTTAGAAGCGCATCTTCTAAGAACTAAGAATAACTTCTGAGAAGTTATCAGTGGATAACTTGAACTGATACGTCTCTTCTTTGCTCTTTTAACTGTTCTAGGTTATTTCCGTATTTAGAGACATTTTTGGCCAGGAGGCCAGTGTGTATACAGGAACCAGGGAGTTTCACATCAATCCGTATAATGTTCAGGTAAACTGTTGACAAGGGATTTTGTGACGGGATAGGGAAGGAAACAACTTGCACAGCTAAACTCCCATTTGCCTCTGTCTGTCATCCCTTTCAGATTGGTTACTCAGTTCTTTCTCGTGGCAATTATATTCCTCATTCTGGCAGAACTCTCTCACTTCTGCATCATTCAGTGCAGTCCCTGGAGCCCATAATGAAGTGTGTGCACATGAGCTGGATGGTGATCCTGGTGGGCCCAGCAGCTGTCGGCAAAACCAGTCTGGTGGAGCTGTTGGCCCATCTCACCGGCCATCGGCTGAAAATCATGGCGATGAACAGTGCGATGGATACAACTGAGCTCCTGGGTGGATTTGAGCAGGTGAATACTGTTTTGGTTATGTGGCAGTGTTTGTCCTTCCCACCTAATAGTGGCCAGTCTGCTGTGAGTTTGTGTTTGTAAATGGAGCCTTGGCACCACATTCTTTGGCATGAACTGACTCCCTAATGGCCTGCTTGCAGGTTGATATCAACAGGCCATGGCAGCGCCTCTTGGAAAAGGTGGAGAATGCCATGAGCACACTCATAAGGGACAGTCTTCTCCTGGCAGAACTTTGTGCAGATGATGCTGAACTCGTGCTGCGTGCTTGGAGCAATTTCATCCTGAATTACAAACCAAAATCTCTGGGGGAAGGAGGTGGAAGTGTTACAGCTGAATTAGTGAGCAAACTGGAGGGAATACTTGTACTTACCCAGCGACTAAACAACAAAATCAATTCTTACACAAAGGCGGGTATGTATGGTGGGCAGTTTGAAGCACTGAAATTCTCCTGAACTGAGTTACTCAACGTATGATGCAATACAAGCTCTTATCTTGTATCCCTAAGAAAGGGAACTTGGATACGCTATTCTTGCATTTGTACGTGGAAGCACTGATTAGCTGAGCTTCACAAATGTCAGCAGAATAATGTATGAGCTAGTTTTCCTTCTTTTAATCATTGTTTAAGGCATTAATACTCATGAAATTTCATCTAATGGGGGAGAAGGGATGCAGAAAAGTACCTGTTTAAGGAGTAAAGTGTCAATATGTTTTATATTTCTTTGTGCTTGCAAATCTTTTCTGTTCACATGGATTTTGCCCATGGGAGGCTGCTGAAGAGCTGGAGCCTCTGCTGTTATGTTTCCATAGGAAGTAGGAAGCATATATGTTTATTGACAAAATAACTACTATTTTTCTTGAATGGAGCTGGAACCTACTTCATTAATGTCAGTCTCAGTGTAAGATGTATTTCCTTTCAGAGTTTGCTCACCTGGTAGAAGAGTTCCGGCATTTCAAGCTGCAGCAGGCCCAGGCTGCTGACTGCAACAGCCATGGCACTTTTGAGTGGGTGGATGGGATGCTGGTTCAGGCCCTGCAATCTGGAGACTGGCTCTTAATGGACAATGTTAATTTCTGCAAGTAAGAAATTTTAGTGGCCTTGTTTCAGTGAATCTTTTGGCCTCCCCAACTGACTTTGCCTCTTATTTGTGTGGTTCACAACTGAATATTTTGTCTTTGATAATACCTAGGAGCAATAACTTGGATTTTCTGGAAGAGTATCTTCCTTCTTAGGCAGCTTAGCACTTGATAATTTTGCTGTTACCATATAAGTACCTGTTTGGCTTTTGCTTAAGATCGGTAGCATTTTGATTTCAGATCAGAAAGGGATCAAGGTGGTACCTTTTCATGACCACATGAATTTGTTTTGAATGCAGCCCTTCTGTGCTGGACCGCTTGAATGCTTTGCTTGAACCAGGAGGTGTTCTGACCATGAGTGAGAGAGGTGTCATAGATGGCACGATTCCTACAATAACTCCTCATCCAAACTTCAGGTACTTTGTGTTCCTGCTTTTTTTTTTCTGGGTTTTTTTTTTCCCTTTATCAAATAGGTTTAGAATAAAAATGTCATCAGTGAGCCAGTCTTCTGGTATTTTGAATGCCGTTCAGTTTGCCATGTAGTGACACTGTCTAGCAAGGAAGAAAACTGCACTGTGGTGAGCATATGAAAGAGAGCTGAGGAGGCTTTGCTTTATATCCCTGTTGTAACACGAACTATTACACAGGAAAGTTTGTAGCAGTGTGCCTCTGCCTTGATTTTGCATTTCTAATTTAGGATTTCAGCACTTCCCTGTCTCACTGTAATGAAGTTGAGCATACATGCATGAGGATGGTGAAGTCTTTAGATATGCTGGTTATTAAAGCTGGTATATGGGCATAATAATTTTCTTCCCAGCTTTTTCCATCCCATCTGTAAAGTTGAATTTCCTGCAGTGACAGAACTTAAAAAAACCCCAACAAACCACCCAAATAGACAGTCTATTCTCTCAGACCTGAAGTAGTCTCTGGAGAAGAAGGGAGGAGAACATAACAGGATTCTGTATAATTCCTACCTTTTATAAATCCATGACAAGGATATTGGGACTGATATGCTCTGGTTCCTCTGAATTGGAAACATTTTTGACTTTTCAGAAACCTGTTTTCACTGCATTGTATCTCAGAGGTACTTTTTCCTCCTTGGTTTTAAGAGGTGTCTATTGATAGTATTAACTACTTGGATGTTGGATACTTTGGTTTTTAAATAGCACAGATTTATTTGAAGCTGTTGCTAAGACTTTTAAAAGTCTTTATAGCTCAGAGGCATAGTTTAACTTTTCTTTGCAAGTGGGCAAATGATAAAACAGACATCGATAATAATGAGTTAAAAGTCATGCAGAATATCTCTGTCTAATTGCAAACTATAACTATTCATACAGATTTCTCATTTAAATTCAGTGGCTGTCTCTGGCTTTCTAGATATCGTGTCCCCATTTTTGTGAAGATGAATTTACTTTATGGAGGAGCAGATTTGGGAGTTCCAGAGTGACAGTTTAAGGCCCTAAGTTACATCTAAAGAATTTAGGGCAGTTGAAATGGATGCTTGTTGTAGGTCCCTTCCAACTTGAATTATTCTTTTCTAATATCCAACAGGCTCTTCCTTTCTATGGATCCAGTCCACGGGGAAATATCCAGAGCCATGCGGAATCGTGGGATTGAAATTTACGTTCCTGGGGAGACTGATGGAAATGTATTGGACAGTCTGGATTTGAAGTTACTCCTGCATGGTTTGGGTTTAGTTGGAGATAGTGTCTGTGATGCACTTCTGGCTGTGCATTCAGAAACCAAGGCAGCAATAGCAGGTAAAAAAAGTCTGCTTGGTATTTTTTTAGCAACATGGGCTCATTACATATATATGGATGAAGTCTTTAGTATTAAACCCTGCTTATTTTATTGTGTTATATGCTATAGATATAAGTAAGCACATAAAACTGTAATCAGGTAGTTTTGGATTGGTTTTTTGCATTCCCAGGAAGTAGGCCCAAGTAATGAAAAGATGGTTTGTTAAGGAGACATCAGACACTGCCATGTGTCTGTTGTCCCTTGTTCTAGGGCTGGCAATGTATTCTAAGTGAAAATCAGCAAAATAGAGGGTTTGCACAAGTTGTTCTTTGCAGCTGAGTTTCATTCATCTCAGCTGTTTGATGTCTTTGAGCTGTGTGACAGCACAGACTTTTTCTCATGAGAATTTTTCTCTTCTTCTCTCTGTGTTTTATAAATAAAGATAAAGTTTAGATGTTATTGAAACTGTCTCTAGAAAGACAGGCAGTTCAGCCTGGCCTATCAGCTTAGGAAGAAGTTCTGAATTGACCCAATCCGAAAGAACTTTCAAAAGTCTATATAAGTTTTAAAATTAAATAATAGAATCAAAATTTCGCCTCACCCAATCCAACCTAGTTCTTACACGCAGCTAGCAGTTCAGCAGCGACAGAGCTGGTTATCTGTTATTTACAGTCTTGTCATTTTGTCTTATCAACCTTGGGACGAATCCATTTAGCTTTCAGGACAATAGGATATATTTGTTTTGTATCATGACACCTAAAGTGGTGTTTGTCAGATTAAAGGGCTGACAGTTGCTAAACATTCATATGACTCTAATTGCTGTGTATCTTTCAGGTTCTGTGTCATCTTTGTCACATTTGCTTCAGGCTGCTGTATTAATTGTGCAGCAAATAAAAAGAGGCCTTGGATTAGCAAAGTCGTTTTACAGAGCCTGTTGGGAAGTTTATGGCCGCTCACAACAACTGCAGATTAACCAAAAGGTAAGAGTCCTGTATTTGAAAGCTTTTCTTGGATCAACTAAGTGAATGAGTGAAAAATTAGTGAAAAATAAGTGAAAAATGTAACTTCATGAGGCTAGTGTTTGAGATCCTCTGTTTCCTAAGTGCCTGAGCTAAAGATTGATGAAGATGATGCTCTTGGAGAGATGAACCAAACAATACCCTGTTTGGACTCTGAGGTCTGTAGTTTGTAATAGTTTCTGCTGAGACTTTGGGATGTTCATACTGATGCATCTGTAGCCTGTAACACTGTGCACACTGTCATCTGTAGACACATTCACTTCCTGTTTGAAACTGTGCAGTGTGTTATTTCACTTCTGGTAGGAATGTTTTGGTACTTCTATTGCATGCGTTATGCAGTGTTTGTAGAAGATTTGGTCTATAATAATTTCATAATAAATGAAAGAGTTTCCTGAGATATTGTGCTTGAATACATGTTACATGTTTGAATGTGACTCTAAACTGCTTTTTGGTTGTTTGTTGTAGCTTGTGTTAGAATTGGTTACGAGGCATGCTTCCTCTCTGGCTTCCCCTGACACTTGGGGTGAGTCCTTGCTAGCAGTGGGATTGTGGCCAGACTCGCTGCCTTCAGGTCTGTTTGCAGCTGAAGACTCCCTCCTTTCCACAGTCCAGAGGGATGGACAGGTCCTGATGTACTGTCTGCACAGACTAAACCTCAGAAACTGCAGGTAGGCGGGACACTTTTTTTTTGTCTAGTAAATAAGAAACTGTATATGTGAACTATTCATGGCATGTCATTGTTTATTGCAGTTCTGTCTTTATGAAATTGTGCAGGTAGAGACTGTGATTGTCATACTCTGTGTTCCTGCTACCTTTCTATACAACCACTGCAAATGAAAGTTTAATTACCTACTGCTTTATTTTTAAATCTTCAAAATACATTCAAGATACTTGACTCTTTAATCTTCAATAAGTGCATTTGACTCATTTTGAGAGTTGTTAGGAGTAAGCATTTAGCAGAAAATGTGAATGCAAACACTGGGTTTAGTAGGTAATAAGAGCCCCAAATCTCTTCTTTCAGTTTTATTCTAAGCTTTAAAAAACCTGAGCATTGAACTAGTTTAAAGTATACTAATGATTCTCTGGATTTCCTGTTTTCATGTAATCAATTATTCATCAGTAATTTTAGGTCCAGTAGTTTCAGGTAAAAACACAAATTTCCTTCTTCAGACAGAGCTGTCTGAAAGAAGCAGAGGCCCATTTGCAGGGGTATATGAAAGAATTTTTTTAATGGTTTCTTGTGCAATATAGCTGTTAATTTTTACAACGCTGGTGCAAAAACTTCCTTTCTGCCTTCTTTGCTTAGTAGCCTACTCTGGACAGGTACTGTAGTTTGCTTCCAGTGAAAGAACAAGCTGTAGAAGTTGGTACTAAGATAAAAAGTTGAAATTGTAAACTCTTAGCAATATGCTGTGTTGTTTACTATTTTTGTTTGGTTTTGTTGTTTATTTTTTAATCAATGACACTTCTTTTCCTAGCTTTGTCTTTTCTAATTTAACTTTGCATGTCATTCTGGTGCACAAATCAATTAGAATTTCTCAGTGAAATTCTGTGCATATTCTCTTGGGGTAGTGCATAAATTTTTGGCAACAGTGAGCTCCTAACAGTAGACACCCCCAGCTGATTTGAAGTTGGAAACTGGTTTTAAAGCTAAATAATGAAGGAAAGATCATTACATTGCTACACTGATGTCTAAAGATGGTTGCATAGCTTGACCTGCAAAATATATTTTTTCCTGGATCTGGCAGTTCAAGCCCTTGATTGCTGGGCTTCTTTGTTTTTCAGGACATTACCAGTGACTCTGCAAGATCTTAAGAAAGTGTTGCAGTCTCCTAATCTCGAGAGCCTCAAGTTCAGTGCTGTTGAGATGGATGCAAACTGGATGGACAAAGTGGAAGTTCTCCAGGCTTCAGTGAAAATGTTCATAGAAAAGGCGACCAATCAAGATTGGAAATTAAGAGTTAAATGGCTTAACTCCTTAGCCAAAAATCTGCCACAGGTGCTTGGTATGTAATCATTTGACTTTGTTTTGTTTAAGGGCTGAGTTATGTCTTCAAGGATCATAAGTCTTCTATGAAAACATCTGGACCATTCAAATTATCTGAGTTATGGAGACTCTCAACTATCCACACTAATTCAAGGGCACAGAGGCTCCAGGGAGGGACAGAAACAGGTTGTGCATGTTAGGGAAATAAGGAGACTTTGGGCTAAACATTATCCTTTATTATTCAAACGTGTGTAACTTGTGCCACTTTTGAATTAGTTATTTTTGGATGGGTCTTGGTCTATGTAAGCAAATATGCCTTTTCACTATATTTTTAAGTGATAGTGAAAGCAGTCAAATGCCTTCTGTGTATTTGGTGTTAAAATACAAATGCTTAGAAAGCCAAGAAACTGAAGAACTGAGATTTCCTGAAGCAGTGTTGTCTGAACATTCAGGATAATAGCTGAGATGAGCTATTTATTTAATTGCAGTATTAATCACATTAAACTCATGGAGCATTTAGGCAGGCATTAGTCCAAGTAATTCACACATTTAGCTTTCTTCAATGGTCTGAAATCTCCGACTGTGTTGTCCCTATATTAGTGGGATTGCTTCTCCTTTATTTTGCTGTCTTTTCAGGCAGGTAGGTCTGTAAAATAGAAAATACCTAAAAAATTACTTTAATGAAAAGTATGCTTTTTTTTCTTTATTGTAAAGAAAATACCCTCCCCCCCCCTTCCCCAACAGATATATTGAGAGGAAGATTTGAAGGTATAAACTCAAGGATTTTCACAAACCATATTTTTAATAGCATACATGTAGTATCACCAGTTCAGCTAGAACTCCTTACTGGATTGATGTCTTCAGCCATGATATTCTGGTGCTTTTAAGACCTTTTGGAGATAATACAAAATATGAACAACCAGCATGTCCAGAGTGCATGCACAGATTTGATTCAGTCTGCTTGTGCTGGCTCAGTTGAAGCTATCTTCCTTGATTTTTACTAAATGCTCTTTTATGCCCATGTTCTCCCCTCTTCACCTGCAGATTCAGTGCGAATTCAACTGGAAGCAAGTGCTGTAGCCCTTGGCTGTTTTTATGCCAGTCCCCTCTCATCTGGAGTCAGTAACATGATCAAGTTGCTACAGCCAACTATGACAGGTACTTCTGAAAAAGACGGGTGTAAGACATTGCTTCCTTTTTTTGTTCTCTGAACACACTGCAACCCTTCTTAGGAAATGTACTTAGCAAAACAAAGGCTCAATTCTAAATAAATGTTGCTTTTGTCATAAAAGAAAGTACAACGAAGAAATTAAAACAAAAGAAATTACAACAAATGCAAACATTCTTGCTGTCTAGAACAGCAAATATGGCAATTAAATGCATTCATCCTATTCAAGTTAGATATGAGTGCTCTGCCCATCAGTCCTGGCTGTGTATCTGTGACTCAGATGTATTCCTGCAGCTCCGAGTGATGTTCTGAAGAGTGATTCAAATATTCAGTCTTTCTGACTTGATAGTTTAGGCAGAATGGTCTTTTCTCCCCAGGATTTGTGTTAGCCCATCTGAAACCCACGTTTTGGCCTATAATTTTCCATTGGTGTTTTTTGGGGAGCTCAGGCCTGTGGCTTCATTTCCAAGCTTGTTAGGTGCATGAAAGCTACATACAGTGACACTGGACTTTTTATGGATGGTCTTGGGTATATTGCCTGGACTGTGAGCTGGACTTGGGTTTCCAAGCTGTGTTTGGGGGCTCTAAACCCTGTTTAATTTATTGTCACTGTTCTGTTTTACAGAACCTGCAGTCAGCTTCAATGCTTTTCTGTTTGGATATCTGGAGTGAGAGAGTTTGACTGCCTTCCTCCTAGGCTGCTTCTTTCTTTCCCTAATGTTCTTGCATAGGCAGGGGGATCAGGAAGAGAACTGAGTAATGTTTCATTGCTGTCCTGTCTTGTCTGCCTTTCCAGATGAACATGTGATGCCTCTGGACCCAAGATGGAATATGCAGTTTTTGGACATCATTAGAAATTCAATGAACTTTGATACAGAAATGGAACACACAGACCAGCTTCTTATCCTTTTGAAGTCTGCAGCAAATCGGTGGGTTACAAAAAAACCCTTTAAAGAGTGCCCAATGCCTGTAGTCAGTGCTGAGTAAACACTTGTGGTGTCTGCCAAGTGTGTTTTTAGGTTTTGATAGATGTGATCTAAAATACCAGGCAGAGGTTTTGTACGGGCATTTAAATTCTTCGCTTCTGTTTTCTGCAGATGCATACTTAACACAATCACTTAATATAGGGAGCAGAGGACAAATCAGAACTGTGGGATAAAGCATTAAAGAGGCAGAAGCAGCAGTGTGAAATCTCTGACAAAACTGAAATAGTTGCCCTGCTTTTGGATTTGGACTGTTTTTCCTAACAAGATTAAAAAGTACACAGATTTTGAAGTTAAAGTTGTAAGGAAGCAGCTGCTCACATATCCCACAGGCCGTGGTGTTTCACCTGTTTAGTAGCTCACTGTTTTTTCCTTCCTGGTGAAGTCAGGAATCTGCTCCTTGTGAAGCTTGCTTCTACAGACACCATATTCAAGCAATTAGTTGTATGGCACCTGCTGGTTCTTCCATAATACAGTGAATATATTATGTCACTTGCTAGTTCAAACATCACATTGCAGTTCATCATTCTCATAAGGCCAAGGAGTTAAAACAGTACTGGATTGGTAACAACTTTGTTTTTGCTTCAGGGCAGTGTTATTCCTTGACCGAGAAAAAAGAAGTTACATTGAGAAGAGTTTGATTGCCAGCAAGAAGCCAAGAAACAGTGTCTTAAGAATGTCTCTAGATTTCCACAAAAGTGGGTTGATTTTTGCTGTTCCTTTTGGTTCTGTAGTCAATTTGAAATATGGTTAATTTGCATTTTTGTGAAATGTGTACTTTAAACATGGTGTGCAAAGAAAGAATATGTGAGTGTAAAGAAGTCAAATGAGGACTAGTGTGGTATCTAACACATTCTTCTTAAATTAGATATACCTTAGGCTACACTATTTACGTCCTGCCTCTATGAGGTAATGAGTGAATATGATTTCTTTCTTAATTAACCAAACTTTAGTATAACAATGGAGAGAAGTTGGAATAGCATTCTGTCTTTAGCTAATAAGAATAACCAAGTTCTTCACATTATATAAGTAGGGAGTTTTACTTCCTAAAAGGGTAAAATTTAGTGATGAGATTAGTGTGTTGCATAGAAGCAATTGATCAAGGAATCTCTCATTGTGGGTTTTTTTAATGCATGTATGTTAGGATCCAGTTTTAAGGTCCTTAGAAACACCTCTGCCCGAATTCAGGTGCAAACGAGACATATGCCAGTGACAATAGTATGGGTTTATTAGATAGTAAATATGAGACAGAGAGAGAGAGAGAAAGAAAGGAAAGAAGTGGAAGACAGGTGGGGGGGACGAAGAGTGACAGAGACAGAATAAAAAGAGTATCANCTTTTATCTGATAAGCAGTCTGAGTTTCAGTTCAAAGTCCCAGTCTTCAGGGTAGGTCTTATGATGAACAAAATTTATATCAATGTTTGAGGCATGAACTGTTCCAGTCTCTGACAATGTATAAAATGCATAGAGGTAATAGAGAATTGTGCAAATAGTGAAGGACTACTTTTATTGCTTAATTTCTTTGATCTTTTCAAGTTGTGGGTTTTTTCTCAGTCACAGAGAGGTTCTTGTGATCAGAAGTTGACCTTTACGTGTCATGTGATGTGGCTGGAATATTCATTCCCTGCCTTTCTTTTCCTCTTCCCCAAACCTCAGATCCAGGAAGTTACAACTGTCTTCCTCATGGAATCGTGGTCAACCTTGCTGCTTTCTTTGAACTTTGGGATGCATTTGCACTTCACTGGGTGAAGTCTACTCAGGTGGCCTTAAGTGACGATGATATGCATGATGTGAGTAGACTTTTCATAGCACATTTAGGGAAGTTAAGTGAAATGAGATTCTGTGCAGAACACTATTCTTAGTTTCAGGGACCATTAAATACACTGCACTGCTTCTGTCTGTATTCAGAATATGCCTTACAGCAGGCAAATGATCATGTTTGTTGCAGTAGCTGTATTTGTGCCCTCTAATACCTGCTTAGGATGGCATGAACTGTGCTGTAAAAGTGGCTGTTTGATGATAAAGGGAGTATGAGTATCTATTTCTATCTGTGATAAGAATGTCTGAACCTGGACAGCTGACATGCAGGCCACAGGGGTGGTTCACTTCTCCCTCTCCCTTTTCAGACCATGAATATAATTTTGCTGAAATCTTGACATTGTAGACGTGGTGCAGGGATTGGTTGGTTTTGGCTGGTGTAGTTCCACCTGCCGGTGTGGTATTTTTAGAGAACCTGCAGTTGAGTCCTGGTTGTGTAGCGCTAAGTATGAAGCACTGTGGGTCTCTGAAGTTAATACATGGTGGTGGTTTTGCTTTTTCCCTTGCTTGAAGTAGGAAGTGTTGTGTAACCTGCAGCAGTGGTAATGCTGTAACCTCCTTGGCTTGTTGTTAGATTTTATACCGCTCGCTGTGGCGGGACCGGTTCTGGGCAGTTTCTGACACTGTCACGGTGGATTCTCCGGGGTTGTCACTTCTGGCTCTGCACTGGCACTGGGTTATGAAACACCTAATTGACAGAATTCCTCAGATGCTTATTGGATCAGACCAGAACAAGTGAGTGGCTTTGTTTGGTGGCTTTTGATTTGTTTCTGTTACATGGCTGTATAAATTACTCTTTTCTTTAGTGTTATAGCTAATTAGCATTGTTTGGATTAGTGTCCCGAGTCATGTTCCATTAGTGATGCAAATAACAACGTATTAAGTAGCTGTTCATTTTTAAAATTCATGTTTCCTAGCACCGTGCTTCTGTGTGCTGAAATGATCATCTAGAATTTTTACCCCCTTAATGAAAGGATGAGAGAGAGAATTTGCTATGCATCCTTTTGCCTTGTTTCTCAAACTTCCGTTAACTGTGTGGGCTTTTTTCCCCTCTGTCCCTCCTTTTTTTTTTTTTCTTTTCCCTCTACAGGGATTTCCAGGGAAATTCAGTCTGTTTCACAGCAGATTCAAAGCTGCTTGGTCAGTCCTGCTGGTATTTCAGCGAATATGAAGATACTACAGAAGTCTTTAGGAAGACCCCTTCCTTTTAAGGTATCAATACTCTGTTTACAAAAGATTTGTATTTCCAGCAATGCCCAGATAGGCTTTAATATATTTACAGCACTTGCTTTCCAGGACAGCAAAAACACATTTCTTTTGTGTTTGTTAGATTGATTAAAAAGAAAGTTTCAGCATACGTTAATGTACATAATCTTTTGAGAAATATATCAGTTATCCAGATAGCATTTCTACTATTAATTATTCTATGTATAGAAAATATTTATTTAATAAAGGGGGTGCCTTTGCATAAAAATATTACTCTTTGCTCTGTTTTGGAGACTTGTGAATATCAATATGCCACTTGCTTATTTAGTGAATACGTGTGTATTTAGAGCAGCCTGTGCACTTCCTTTTATACAGCATAGGGTGGGGCTGCCTTATGACTTCCCAAAACAAGGCCTCCTAACTTTGATGGTTTTGGAGTTTTCTCTTAAAATATTTCAGAATTTGTTGTAATTCAGTTTTTAAAAACAATCTTTCAGTAAATTTTATAAAGAATACAAGTCCCTATTTAAAAGCAGTGCCGAAGTGGTCATGTGCACTCATGTTGGTGAGTAGTAGTTAGACCTAGGTTTTTATGACCTTATCTCTCAAGGATGCTCAGCTATCAAAAAATGCACGTGGTTACTTAGTGAGACTCTCGAGAACATTCCGTGCTTACTAAGAATTTGGAGAGATCCAAATGTATTTAAGCATCCGAATGTATTTAAATTGCAGGTATAAACTGCAATTTCTTGTAAGTGGCAGTAGCTCCTGGATTTTTTTTTATAATTTTGTGTATTTATTGCCCTTGATTTAGCTAAGTTGCCATGTTGAAGTATTATTTGTCTGCATAATCTATGTAGTTTCTTTATGAAGGGAAAAAACCTAACTTGACAAGGAGGAATTGTGGCCACCTGTTTCAATTTCTGTCTTCCTGCTGTATTGAGTAGGGCTACTAAAAGATTATTGTTAAGCTTTTGTTGCAGGCTGGTTTATATATACTTGTACTTTAGTTGTGTGCACGTGAATTCGAAATCTTAGTTTTGACTGCAGTCACAAATCTTGTTTGTGGTTTTGTTAGTGCTGCTGAAACAAATTGTCCTTTTCATATTTCCAGGATAAACTGGGCATGGAATGTTTTTCTCAGTTAAAAGCTCTCAGCAAAGCACTGAACGTCTTGGAGCTAAGATTGGCCTGTGGAGAAGGTAGATGGCAGGAAAAAATGTGCTGTGTGAAAATCGCTGCTACAGGAGTGAAGATGAAGAAAGCATTGCTGCAGGCTGATGGCCTGATAATAAGAGCCAATCATTTAGAAGATGTTAGTCTGGGTAGGTAACACTTGTGAAGAGCCCAGCAGGATGGTTTCTGCCATCTCCTTTCTTTCATACACAGATGGAAAGGATGTTAAATGTTTGCTGACAAGAAACATAGTACATGCATTTATGTGCCTCTTATATTCTGTCAAACAGGTCAACTACAGATATTTCTGAAAGCTCTGCATTCACAACTGAAAGCAGAAGGAGTCAGATATGGTTCTTCAGAAGAAAGGCTTCCTGAAGACACCATCTCCAACCAGTTAGACCCTGCTTTGCTAAACCAGCTCTGCAGTCAGGTTCAGCTGTGGCCTGCAATGGAATACATAGGGGTGCTCTGGCAATACAAACTGACAGCAGATTACATGGCCAAGGCTTGTGCAAGAAGGTAAGAAGAAGGCTGGAGAAAGAATCCTATATTCCTTTCATGAGATTCAGAATCCCTAGCTAGAAGCTGTAACTTTGATGCTTTACGTGTGCATGTAAATCTGTGTGTACGTATTTGTAATATATAGACACTTACATGTATGTGCGTATATATCTATGCAGCACACTAATATATGTGTGTTAGGAATCAACAGAAGGTGTTTATCACCATATTGCTGGGGGCTACTGCAGAAAAACTGAATTAGACCTGGAGATGTAAGAAGTAGACTAGCATGCGTGCTTCCTTTCGTGTAAACTATACACACATAGCATCATAGTTTAAATTAACATTTCTAATTTAAGAAATGTTAGTGTTGTTTTAAGGGGCTAAGTGTATTTATTTTTAGTCTGGTTTACCATTCCTTAAAAGAAAGCTATTCATTAACCAATTTCAGTGAAAGTAGTTTTTTGTGTAATGAGACTCTTAGAATCACTGGTTCACCCTTGAATTCAGCAAAGTTCTGATTTTTCACAAAAGCTATAAAGCTAGAAAACGGTTTGTCCCCAAATGTTTTGTATGTTTTGCTCAACATGGAGCTTATCCACTTCTTCCCCTTTTTCTTGTGTTTAGATTTTGTCAACTTCAAAGGATTCAAGTGTTTTGAGTATTATTTGAGTGCTTGTTCTTCTCCAACATTTGAAATGCTGTCATTTTAACCTTTCGGTGACTTTGCTTGCCATCTCAATTTGTTTTACTATCCAAATGATTTATTTCATGTGCCCTGCTTAAGCATTGCTTAGGTTGTATTTTTTTTACCTGCTACAGGAATAACTGCAGTCAAGAATTAAGCATGTGTTCAGATCTAGCTCAGTTTATAGTTTTTTCTCTGAAGTTGACACCAGCTGCTTCTCACCAGCTCTCTGGACTGTGGCACTTGTTACACCTTAATGAAGTAAGAATAAGTTTTATTTTAATTTAATTAAATCAAATCTTTAGTTTAATTAATCTTGCAGAAGTTTTCAAAGGTTCTTCAAAATATGTATATCACTAAGATTTTTGACGTGCAGTTTTTCTACCTCTGCCTGACAAAAACTGTTCCTTCTTTTAACAAGAAAGGTTATTAACTGCGAGCCTTGAGAAAATGTAATTAAAACACAGTGTTGAAAGATAAAATACAACAAAGTCTTAAAATAACAGTTGTGTATGATTTAGTTTGGTAGTATTGTTCCATACATGTATCTGTGACCTAACGGAAAACGGGAAATTGTGTAGATGGCTGGTGCCAGCCTGGTTGTATCTATGTATTCAAAGTAATTTTACATTGAAAAATTCTTTCCTCTGTTCCCGTGCCTCTAAAATGTTTTAGGTCTGTTGCAGATCAAACAGGCTGATAAAGCCACTTGATGCATTTTCTGTAGAACATTTAATAACTGGTTGGTATTTATGATACAATTGTTGTGTTCCCACAAAGCGCAGTAAGGCACAAGTTCACTTTAAATGCTTCGGAGCGGAGTTTTGGGTGGCTTTACCCATTTCATGCCTCTGCACCCTCGTGTATTGTAACAAAAGGTTGCACAGTCATAGAGTAGAGGCTGTATTCTAACAACTTGCTCTGCAGACATGCTGCATGTTTCACAGACAGGAGACAGTGCTGACATCAGGAAGTGTTTGTCTCCTCTTTGTTGAGGAGATGCAAGGAAAGACTATGTGAATTTGAAAGGATCTTGGAGAGTATCTTGTACTACCCCTACTGAAAAACAGAATCATGCTTTCTTTGTACGTGTGTGCGCTTAATTCTCTTTTGCTCCCTGTACATTATTCTCACCTCTAGGTTTTTGTTTCTCCTTAGATATCCCCTGAAGAAATGTCTCTTCTGTCATCTCAGCTAGTTAATGCTGTGTTAGCATCCTTTTGGAGCAGTACTTTCACTACAGACCCAGACTACTGGTTGACTTGGAGGCCACTGCCTGCAACAGAGGAAAACAACTTCTCTAAATCCCATGTGAACCATTCTATGAAGGTTTGTCTCTTCTGACCTAACCGAATTTTAGGCTGAATGCTCTTGTTGACTAATTCAGCAGTTTTCTAAAGCAATATTTTAAGTTCTAGCATAGTCAGTGCAAGTTGCATCTGAACAATCTAACTCTTAATCTTTTAATTTAGGGCCCAGGCATTTTGACCCGAGCTGTTTTCTCAAAGTGCTTCTTTGAAATTCTAACTAGCAGCAGCAAGACAAGCCAGTGGGATGTGAGTGGGCTTCCCGTCCTGTCATCATCCCATGTAACACTGGGAGAATGGATGGAGAGAGCACAGCAGCTTCACAAAGTCAGCACAGCACTGTGGACCAACCTAGCTGTCTCTTCAATAGCAGATTTTGGGTATTAAGACCTCTCTTCTACGTATTTGTTATTTAAATCAAGCACGTTATAGAAGTTTGCTTACTGTGTGTAAACTTTTTCTCATTCCTTTTCCTCCAGACACACAGATGCTAGACTACAAGGAATAATGCTAAGCAGACAGCTCTCTGCTCTGGTAGATCTGGTTCCAATGGATCTTCAAGAAGAATTTTTGGAGTGCTGTGAGAAGCTCTACCTCAAGGATCGTGTTGCATACGAGTACCTTCTCAAGATCCTTGGAAGCATCACTGAGCAGGAGTTACTTCCTAAAGAATTCCTGTTTCTTCTGCTCACTTGCTTGCATCAGTTCTATGGGGAAGGGCTTCAGGAGTTACCAGAGACAGCTTGGCGAGGAAGCCTCTGGGTGATCATTGGCTTGGTGCAGATCCAGATGTGGCTTCCGCAGACCAGGTTTGATCCAGCTGTTAACAGAGAATACAAACTCAAGTACTCAAAAGAAGAGGTGAGTATGAAGCCAAGTTGGCTTTCACCTTTATTATGTATAAAATCAACACAGAAGAGTTTGTCTTGGGGGTCCTTGGGCAAATATTTGGTCACGATTTTTAAACTGTACAGTTAGAACTTTTAATATCCAAGAAGTTGATGTACCTACTTGGTTACTATAATCAGAACCGCTGTGAATGGTTTATTCTTTCCTTTTTAGTTATACCACCTGGAGTGTGAATGGAAAACACGTGATTTTTCATCCCAGCTGCATACAGGAAAGAGTATTGAAGATGAAACAGTCAACAACTATATTCATCCACATATCAGGTAACACCCAGGCCCTGAACCCATCTCTTTTAGATTTAACATGTTATCTTTGTGTGCTCAGGCTTCGAAGCTTTTCTCCTCAGCTTTACAATTTTTCTTTCTGTAGAAACAAGAGTTGCTGGTTTTAAAGTATCAATTTACATATTGAGGTGGTCGAGAAAAATACAGAAGCTGTGCTCTTTACTTGCAGTAAGGAATTGTCTGTACACTTTGTACTGCTGAAAATAGAGCAATTAAAGCAGTGGCCATCATATATTGATAAAGTTGAAACCATGCCCAGAAGTAAAAATAATGCCATACATTTAAATTACAGTACTTTTGTTAAAATGTGACAACATTATCAGTCAGTTGAAATTAGATGAATTGTTTATCTATCACTGTAGTTCTTCAATACATGCCAGTGCTATTTTGCAAAGTTCTTCAGCTGGTATTACTGGGGAGAAATCTCCATATGTGCATTTTAGCAATAGCCTTTGCTTATGTTACTGCGGATGAATTAAATTTCTTACCACATAGAGTACACTGTTGATGTTCAGAATCTGTAGCCACTGTTATTTTGTTTAGGGCTTTTTGTGGTTCTTTTTTATCTGAGGAGCTTGAGGAGGAAATTTTAAGCAAAGAGAGCTTTCTCCTTTGTGCAGCCTTCCAGGTGTGTTCCTTGTACATGGAGATAAAAACTCTCTACTATTCATGATTTTCCACTTTTAATAGGAATTTCTGATTTCATTATTACACATGCAGAGGATCTGCTAGTTCCATGCTTACTGCTTAAAAAGAATGATAATCACTGAAAGCAGATTCTGAATGGCTGAGTTTTACCAGTTGCAGTACTTTTTCTTAATGCTCACAGAGCTGTCAGGTAGCAAGAAAAAAGTAATTGAAGTTTGTTGAAGTGGCAGGGAGAGAAGAAGTCTACACCTGTATGCTATACAGCTGTCCTTTGTTTTTTCCTTATTTGCTGTTTCACACAAACTAGCAAAGTATCTCTGATTAATCTTCCTCTGTAGCTAACAGTTACATTAGAGCTGTTTAAACAAGTTTGTATGAACTATATTTCTGTATCTAAACTGGTCAATGTTATTTCTTAACAGACTCTTGCATGAAAGAATGCAAAGGTTGAAGGAGCAAATGAGCAGTCTTTCTAGAAGGAAGGCCTTCAGGCCTCCAGCTCCGCTGTATGATTGCTTATACCAGGAGGCTCACCAGTACATCAACAGCATAGCACGGGTTTCCTCGGTCCAAGACCTTCTAGCCCGCCTTCTGCAGTTCCTCCGTGGAGAGAGACCTAAATCACTGCAGGCTATACAGAACCTGTTAAATGAAGAAGCGTCGTGGCAACAATCACACCATCAGTTTAGAAAACACCTGGCAGAGGAGTATGCTGCGTTCCCTGATGCCATCATTCCGCTCCAAGCTGCCATCGTGCAGCTGCAGCACGGCATGCGATTAGTGGCTTCTGAAGCGTGTGCAGTGCTGCAGAGCTTTGTGTGCCCAGCTGATCTCACCAACCTCCTCACTTCTTTGTTGGCATTTCCTTCTGTTGGCCGTGCCTTTCCCACTTACTTTGCTCGGGCAGAAATT
The DNA here is from genome assembly GCA_013397115.1 of Edolisoma coerulescens. Classification (NCBI taxonomy): domain Eukaryota; kingdom Metazoa; phylum Chordata; class Aves; order Passeriformes; family Campephagidae; genus Edolisoma; species Edolisoma coerulescens. Next base: position 739,803 of record VWZW01005798.1, read on the forward strand.
TTATGCTCAGTGAATTCAGTTGGGGTACTTAATGGACTTAAAAAGTTTTCTCTGAAGCACTCTGAAGGAGGATCTGAGGGAGCTGAGCAGCCTTGCCCAACTCTGGAACAGCTCCTGGTGAATGCTTTGTTGCACCTTCGATGCCATGTACTATCCAGAGGAGAGATGGACCAGAAATCTCTGCAGCTCTTCAGACATTTGTGTCGGGTAAGCTCTGGGTGCCCATAACTGGGATTCTGAACTTGTCCCTAATGGAAGACATGGATCTCTTAAAACAGGTCTAGAGGAGGGCCACAGAAATCAGAGGGCTGGAACACTTCTCTTGAGAAAAAAGGCTGAGAGAGTTGGGGTTGTTCAGCTGGGGGAAGACGTGTCTCCATGGAGACCTTGTTGTGGCTTTTCAGTATATAAAATGGATTTATAAAAAGGACAAAAGGAGACTTTTTACCAAGGCTCATAGGACAAGGCATAACAGATTTAAACTGAAGGAGGATAAATCTAGATCAGATATGAAAATTGTTTTAAAATGTGCATTGTGAGACACAGGAACAGGTTGTCCAGGGAAGTTGTGGATGCTGCAACCCTGAAAGTGTTTGAGAGTGATTGGATTGGGCTTTGAGCAACCTGGTGTAGTGGAAGCTGTCCCTGCCCATGGCAGAGAGGTTGGATTAGATGATCCTTAGAGGTCCTTATCTTGATAATCATTAGTATGATGTTCTTTAAAATTTTCTTATTTTTTCCCAATTGTAAAAGCTAATCTAAAATACTGGATTAACTTGTTTGCATTTATCAAGACATAAAACGCTAGCCTGCAATGACTACCAAAGATTTTATTTATATAAGAAAAACCCCAAACAACAAAACCTAAAAACGGACACACCAAAAAAAAAACAACAAAAAAAACACCACCCACCACCCCAAAGGAAAGTTTGTAGAGAGTTTCTTTATAAAATGTTTAAGAAAGGAGACTAGTATTTGGTCAGGTACTCTGTTGCATGTTGTTGTCTTTGCATTTACTTCATTAGCTGGTTAAGAGGGCAATTCACAAATGTTAGATGGCTTTGATTTCTATCGTTGTACACCATAGAGGAGGAAAGAGCCAAGCAAAATAGATGCTGCCCCATTGATGGAATAGGACATGCTTTTAAACGTTAACTTGTGTAGAAGCATCCTGCTTTGTGTTTCCTTAGGCAATTGTAAATGAATGGGATGAACAGGAGCGCCGTGCCCAAGAGCATGAGGCAATGGAACGAAGCCTGTACAGATACAGGAGTAAAAGTCACGGGAAAGGACAGAGCGAGGAGGAAGAGGAAGAAGAAGAATTTAGGAGGAGATTTCCTTTTCATGAAAAGGTAATAACTGTAACTTCGTTAAGAAACACAAAAATCACATCTGAAGTTGCTCCTGAAAATACATGCTATAAATGACATGAGGAATGAAGCAGTTTTTCCTTCAACCAAAAGCCAGATGGCAGTAGATTTTGATAGATGTGAAGTTACGTGCTTGTGGTTTATTTTACCTTCTGGTTGAAAAAAGTTTTTGGGATTAATTTCCAGTCTTGAATTGTACTGTGGTTTGGGTGAATAATCCCAAATTATATAACTGAATGATAATACAGTTACTTGTAAATATCTGGAACTTTGATTAATTTAGCAAGTAAGGTCATCTGAGGTTCTACTGTGGAGAAGGCTGATCTCCTTGATTAAATAAAGCAGTGGGGACAGAACAGTTCAGGTCAAGCGACCACACAGTGATGAGGTGGTTTATCAGCAGACACAGCTGCTGCATTTTCTGAAAATGGGTTTAGTTGGCAGCAGCTCAGGGATCATTGTACTGCACTCTTGCCTGCTGTAGTTATGTCCTGAAATGTTCTGTACACCTGTGTTCTGTTTCAGACTGGCAGTCTGTCTGTATGGTACCAGCTGCAAATCATTAGCACGTTGTTGCAATGCCAAAATAAGCAAAAGAGGAAAAAGGGAGAGGAGGCATTAAAGGAAGAAATTAAAATTTACTTTTGATTATCATGTAATTTGCAGGACTTTGAAGATATCACAGCTCAGCCAAGCCTAGAAGGAAAAATGGAGACTGAAGATCCAGTGGAAGACCAGCTGGAAGTGGACAGAGCCCTTTTGTCCAAGAGCTCTATGCAAACAGTAATGAAGGTTCATCAACAGTTGTGCTTAAACTTTGCTCGATCCCTGTGGTATCAACAGAGTCTGCCTTCTCATCAAGCCAAGCATTATTTCAGTACATTTGTTTCCTGCTATCAGACTGGTGCATGCCTGGTGTCACAATTCTATCCTTTAATTGGTAAGACTGCTAGCAGTATTTCAGATATGCAGGTTTACATTTGTAATGATTTGTCTCAAAATAATTGCATTACAGGCCATGAAACACACCTATTATGGTGAAAATGCACAAACCTGAATTTTCTTTTTCCAAAGAATTTGCCCCATGTTCAGAATTGTCTTGCGGAATGCTTTGATTTTTATTCTTTTATGCATTTTTTTAATTCCATTTGGTAATAGAGAAGACCAACACAGTTTAAAAATATATTGAATACTGAGTGAAATTTTGATCACATGGATATACATAGTCCTGTGGAAGATAAAGCACTTGAAGAAATTTCCCAGAAGTAAATTTTGCAATGAAGTTCATAAAATAATTGGTTTAAATTTAGTTTATGCATATAGTTAAAAAGAATAAAGGTATCAGGGGTTTTTTTTCCACCCTGAATTTTGGAAAACTTGATGTGTCAATTGTTTTAACAATGCGTGAGAACTCATAATCATCACTTTCCATAGCAGAGCTATATATTTCAGTTCTGATCTAATAAATGCATGTGTGCAATTAAAATGAAGCAGATAAGCGTTGCTGTTTCTACAGTGCCTTGCTTTTGTGTTTGCACCTGAGATGTATGTGGGAGTTTTTTTGTGTGTTGGATTACTTGTCCACAGAGCCTTGCTGCTAGTTTTATAGTTATATCTCTTGATGTGAATGTACATACAGAGGAACTGTGTTCTTCTGACAGGATCACAGCCCACGTTTAGGATGCTGGTTGTACTTCTATAGAAAAATTTGATAAAATAGAGAATATAAACTCTAAGTATGTCTCGTGTTCTATACTCTCTGTCATTGTTCTAGTGGTATAGTATTATATCCTTGTAAAAGATAACATGCTAAGGCTTGGGATACAGGGGGAAAAAGCCCAACTTTATCTATTCAACTGAAAAAGAATTAATAGCATGTGTGATGTCTTCCTTACTTGCTTCCTAGGTGCTGAAATGAATGATAGTCTTTTGGGAAGCCAACTTCTGCTTAGCACTCTTCTTCACAATACCTTTTTTGAGGAAGTAGCTTCAGATCTTGTGCTGCAGCAAGATGGCCCGTATGACTTCTACCAGCATCCCAACATTCAGCAAGTCCGACAGTGCCAACCTGTACTTGACAATTTTGCTAAAGAAATAAATGGGCTACTGCAGGAATGGCCAGAGCATCCTGTACTTGTGCAGGTAAAAACACCTCAACAAATGTTTGGGGGAAAGTGGAGCATTTTAGGATTGCATTTATGTGTAAATATGTGTATAGATATGCATAGACATGTGCATACACATCCATTTGCTTGCCAAGATGGTGTCTGTATTACTTAGTCTGTATTACTTACAGATGTTTTGAAGTTCCGAAGTTTTATTCATAAGAGGTACAGGTATTGTTAGCTGTTCTATTTTACTTAAGAAATATTAAGTGAGATTCTGCCAACTCTGAACTTAGAGCTTTAAGCAATCTTCACTCTGCCATAGCTCAAAGTTCCCTGAGGTCTTGCTGTTTCTACTCCTGTTTTTTTCCGAAGTTCTTTATTTCATAATGCTTTAGAATAATTATTTTTAGTCCCTGTTATGGGATCTATGTGGTCCTCAGGTTACATTTCTTAGAGTAATGTAGAAACTCAGAATTGTATAGGAACTCTTTGCATTAGGTCATTTGTGCTCCCTTCCCCGAGTGCATTGGCCTTACTGAACTCCTAGTGAGCTTATACTAAATTGAGAAAGCAGTTTAAAAAAAAAAACAAAAACACACTTATCTCTTGTGGGGGACAGTTATGCTCTTAGAAATTAACTCAATTTCATGGTTTCTTCTGAAAGTGCATTTATTATGGGCTGAATGCTTTTGTTTTTATTCTGCAGCTGTTAGTTGTGATGGACAGAATCCGGAGTTTTCCACTTTCTAGTCCTCTCTCAAAGTTTCTGAATGGCTTGGAAATTCTTCTTGCAAAGGCACAGGTAAGAAAAAGGCTAAGGAAAAGTTTTGTTTTCTCTTTTATGCTCCCTTACCTATATTTGGTACCATGTTACAAAACACAGTACATGAAAGCTGTCTGCTTGACAGGATTTGGGGAAGTGAACTTGCTCCATGCTGAAAGTTTCAAGAGTAAGAACCCAGTAATCCAGAGTAATGCAATGAGTCTTGCCAGGCAGTGACTAATTTCTGGCTTTGTGTAAAAGGGAACTTTTCTCTTCCAGGACTGGGAGGAAAATGCTAGCCGAGCCTTGTCTTTGCGGAAGCATCTTGATCTGGTCACACAACTGATTATTCAGTGGCGTAGATTGGAGTTGAAGTAAGAACTGTCCTTCCATGCTGCTTTTCCTTAGATACCATAAGCTTTTCATCTCCACATAGAGGCACATTCCAATACAGAATTCCTTAATCATGAAACATGCTTCTGTGTGTCTGTCGTATGAAAATGTGGGGGTAAAGAAACCACTACCAAGGAGCTGTAGTGGCTCAGAATGAGCATGTCCAGGCCGTGGTGACACTATGTATTTGCCTCAGGAGAAGTAGAAGCAATATTTTCCATATGCTCTCCTATTTTCATCCTAGGGTTTCCTGACCCTGCAGGTTTTTTTCTGTTTAATAACCATCATTAAATTGTCCTTAAAAATTACTGTCCAGCCTCCTGTTCAAGACCATGTAAAATTTTTATAGCCACAGTATGTCCCAATGAGGAATTCTACAAGTCCACCTCAGTTTCTGAGAAAAGAAACTTTTGAATCTGCCTCTGATGGATTTTGCTTTACCATCCCTTCTTTTCTTCTCACATGTTTAATAACATTGCCAAAACAGTAATCCTCAGGAGTTGATTGTACATATGCTTATATGTATGTAATGTATGTATATAAGCTTATGTGCAGATTCTTTCATCCTGTTAAATTTTCCATTAGTTTAACAGAAACAGAAAACAAATTTTTGTTGCTTTGAACCCAAACTACCGCTGATATTTTTGATTTCTCTCTCCTCTTTCTTATTGTTTCTAGTTGCTGGTCAGTAAGTTTGGACAATATTATGAAGCAGCATGTGGAGAAATCCACAAAGCACTGGTTCTCGATCTATCAGATGATTGAGAAGTATGTTCAAGAACAGACAGAGGCAAACACAGAAGGTAAGTGCTGGCCTTTAAATGACTGTGTGATGCAGTTCTAGTAATTACTAAGGAAATATGATTAAGGTCCTAAATGCCAGAATTTGACAATGCACTTTCAGGTATAGTTCTTTGCCCTACAGTAAATTCCATGACTGTATAGGATCTTCCATTTGGAGTGAACTTCGTATGTATTTCTGAAACCACTTGCGGCTCATAGGGCCAGTGTTGCAATGTAAAGAAAAGATGTCTGTAAAAAGCATCTAAAAGAAAGTAGAATTGTGATAGCTGTTCGTCATCATGCACATACAAACATTTCAAACAGATTTGGAGGGTAGGAGGCCTCCATCTGCAACTGGAAAAGGCACCTCGGTTTTTTTAGCTGCAGAAAGCATAATTCATATCCCAGCTGAACTGTTTTTAACATTCTGTATAAAGCCTAAAGAATTCTTAGAGTAAGTAGGTTTTGGTACGTACTGTTCTTAGCAAATCTGTCCGCACGTGTTCATGTTACATAAAATAGGGGAATGAGGGGCAGTACCTTGCCTCCCCCAAATTTAATGGAATTGTAAAGATGGAAGCAGTATCCTCTGGCTTGAGGCCGAGTTTCCAGTCTCACGACTACTTAATGATGAGCTTCAGATGAGCTTCAGACCCTTAGCTTATATTACATCTCCAAGAGGACAACCTGTCTTTTTTCATAGGTAATACTCCAAAAACACTGTATTCTCTGCCAGATTCTTCTGGTCTATTTCTGTCCTCATGACTTTGAGGAGTTAAGAAACTGGCGATGACTAATTTGTAGTAGGTCTCATCATGACTGGAAAAGCCATTCATTTATTCATAGAGAATAGCAAGTATTCTGTAAATAGCAAGTGGACTCTGAAACTGGACATATAACTGACCTTCTCAGTCGATATCTTAATGCTGCATCTTGTTCCCTGTCCTTTCTTCCAGTGTGGCGTTCGTTGGTTTTACTTATTATATAAATCAGAATTCTTCCCATCTCTGCCCCTTTCCTGTTTTGTTTTGAACTTCCCCTGATCGAGATTCAATATTTAGTTGAAAGTTTAGAAAGAGCAGACAACAATTTTCATGTAGATCTTCTGGGGTTTTTTTGTTTTCTCTCACTTTCTTTCTAAATTTCTGGTGCAATGTTCAGGAACTGAGCAAATGGATCTGAAAACGCTGGTCAGCACCTTACAGGCTTTCATTGAAGGCTCTACTCTGGGAGAGTTTCGTGCACGGCTCCAAGCACTATTGGTTTTCCACTGCCATGTCTTGCTGATGCCTCAAGCAGCTGAAAAGGGTAAGTTGTTAGCATTATCTGTGTTGAGTTATCTTTCAGCAATCTGGCCATCAAGTGTTCCAGACTTTCCAAACAGGTCACTAAGCTCTTAAATAGAACACAAGCCAATGGTGCTGTTTTACTGTTTTCCTGTTGGTCAAGTTACCCCATCTTTTGGTGTTGCTAAGCTTCCAAAAGGAACTGGGGTGCATTTATTGTAATGGTACTGAAGAATATCCTTTTGTAAAAGAAGGATGATAATGATTATTATTATTATCTGTCCCTTCTCCCTTCTAGATGTTCTGTGCAGCATCCTGTGGAATCTGTACAATTACTATAAGCAGTTTTCAGAGTGCGTTGAGGCCAAAATCACTGAACTTCGTCAACCCATAGAAAAGGAACTTAAGGTAAAAGGAAGCTTGGCTCAGACAATGTATTGGTTTAATCAAAGGAACAGTGGAGCAGATATGATTTGAATTTGTCTATAATAGCTCTGTTGACCACTGAAATCCCTACTAAACTTCACATTTTCTTTGGCAAGAATTTATTTTTGACATGGGGAGGAGTTGATTGAAGGCTTTAATGTTTGATCAGTCCCATTTATCCATGAAGGTGGTGAAGCCACCCAGTGATGAAGCCCCTTTGGATTTCACAACATTTGGCTATGCAGCAGTTTTTATGCAGTGCAAACACATATATTAATAAGATGCCCGTGCAATAATTTGCTCACTTACTAAAAAGTCTTGCATTTTAAGACTACCATTGTAGTTTATTGGGTTTAAAGATCATCTTTGATAAGGAAATACCTCATTACATTTACATAAGTAATCCCATTGATTATTTATTTTCCCAATAGGAATTTGTGAAGATTTCCAGGTGGAATGATGTCAGCTTCTGGGCTATAAAGCAATCAGTTGAAAAAATACGCAGGTAATCCAGAACTTAAAATTAAGCTCCCTATTTTGAACCTTCCTTCTAGATGATTTCTCTGTGATGATGCATTTGAATGCAGTAATGTTTCTTCTGCTCATAACACAGTGGAAACATTTATTTCCAGCAGCTGGGAGATTTCCAGGATTACAAAACCCAGTAACATTTTTGCTTTCATTTGGTAATTAGAACCCTCTTTAAATTCATGAAGAAGTTTGAAGTTGTGCTGGATGAGCCATGTCGGCCTGCCTTGGTGGAAATTGGTAAGGAAGAGCAGCTGGACTGCATGCAAAAGCAAGAAGAATCTGACGACAAAGAAACCAAAATTCAGAGGCTAAACAACACATTAAGAAAGGTTCTGTCTGCTAGAACAGATGTTACCAAGGTGACTGAATGAGTTATTCTAAGTGTGGGAAGAATATTTTCTCTATTCTCAACTGTATGTTGCTTTTCACTGATTTATGCAGGAAAATCTTATGTAAGTGTCAAATCTGTTGAATATATCTTAAACTTTTTTGGTCTTACTTGTGTTCAGTGTTGTGCAACACTGCAGATGGGTGGGAATGCAGCATGGAATAACAAGCATGGTCTGTACTGATCTGGCACTGTATCTGTGCTCTAATATAGAGATGAGGCAGTTACACATTTCATCTCCAATTTGCTTACATATTGTCTGCAGCAATTTGTTACTTCTCTACTAGTGCAGTAATATAGCCTGGGAGTTGAAATTATTTTTTTTTTCTAAACAAGGGCCCAAATAAACAATTGTGTAGCTGTGGGATTTGTGTGTATATAAGCTCTGATTAAATATTAAGTCACTTTTGGCTTGGATACTGATAGGGGAATGCACTACATTGTCGTATGTTTGCTGTTGACTGACAGTTTCTGGACTGTGAACATTGGCCTTGGACAAGCTGATGCATGGTAAATCCTGCTCCACAGAGTCTCACTTTAGTATGTCTCTAATTAACTTGCCCAACTCAGGGAGGAAGTCAGCTAAATTTCTTCCTGAAAGAGATTCCTATTCATATTGTTAGTTTTTATTAACAAGATGCGAGGAGACAATCGTAACTCATCAGAATTTGGTGGTGAGTGGGAAATGCTGAGTTACCCTCAGCTTTGTTCAGTTTCTTCAGACCAGGAGCAGGGCTGGTCTTGCTCATGTCCTGTACAGGAGGGTAGAGCAAGGAGGCAAAAATGTAATGCAAATCTAACGTGTTTGACTGATTGAGTGTTTGGTTTGTTGGTTGGTGATTTGTAAGCCTGTTACTGATAGTTACCAGGGTTATTGGTTTCACTTCTTGCAGTTTCATGTTGTCTTCATTCCTTAAAGAAGATGCATGCAAACATAAATTGAACAAAAGGATTAGCTTTGGATGTGCTGAGGAATTAATTCTGTTATTTAATAATTTCTACTTGCACACTGTTTTTGTTGTTCTTTAAGAACAAAATTCGTGTCCAGTGGAAAGTGAGGGTGTTCTTACCTGACACTCTGAGGGCATTAGTGACTTAGGTTAATGCCTTTAAACTTGGAAGGCAGAGGAAGCTGACCTGAAGCAGTGATTACCTTTTTCATGGAGATAATGACAAACACCTAAGACAGTAAGATGTAGCATCTTTCATTTGCTTGACTGTTTTCAAAACTAATGTCTGCCTGACATACATGTATTATGATTTTTCTCAAGTACTGGTGCTGAACTGATGAAAGAATCACATGAGCATGTTTTGGGGTTTCAGATGAATGCAGAATTTAGCCCTTTTTAAAAAGTGATTTACTCCTAGTGATCAAATGAGAGCTTTGAATATGTCTGTATAATTTTCTTTCTTTTTTTTCAGAGGGCACTCCCAGAATGTCAGGATGGCATTACACTTCATACAGAATCTCTTCAGTATCGTCTGTCTAAGCTGACGAAAAAAATGAAAAAAATGTGTGCATCAGTTACAGAAAATAATTCATTCTTAAACCTGGTGGAAAATCTCGACCAGTTCACAGGTTAGGTTTTCTTGTGATTTCCATACCACAATTGACTTCTGTGACATAAATGGAACAAATCAGGAAGAAGTGCAGCTATATAGTTGTCTTCCTAGAGTGTCTTCCTCTAGACGGCTGCTTTCTGTACATTAAATTTTCCATTTCTCACCTTTGTCTGCTGTCTTCTGTACAGGTGGTATTATTGTTTCTGTAGCCGAACTGAAAAATTTAACATTTGATCAGACAGCAACAAAGGAGAAGCAGAAATCAGAGGCAAAGCATATTCAAATGCAAAAGCAACGGGCTTTGTCAGATCTCTTTAAAAGCCTTTCTAAAACAGGTGAGCTTTGACTGAAAATGGACTTGGTTTAAAAGTACAGAGCTCTTGAGCATTTTACTATCTTTGCCAGTACATCTAAGCCCACCATAATACAATATCGGGTAACACCTTTACCTTCCTCATTCATCAGCCTTTTCATGTCTTAAAAATGACCTCTAATTCAACCTTCTTAAAGGACATGGGGCAGTGAAAATTATGCACACAGGTCTGTTAGTCTTATTTCAGCTGTGTTGTTCAGCTCAAGATGGCTCAGCTACAGTGTGTTCTTACATTACAAAACCTGCAGCATGTTCAAAGACTTGTCCAAATAAGAACATTTGGTATCTTACTACCAACTGTATGAGTGACATTTTTCATATAAAAAACGAGGGCATCAAAGGATGTGTGCTCAAATGCTGTTCCAGGTTTGTCGTACCGGAAAGGTCTGTCTTGGTCCCGTTCCAAAGACTGCCAGGAAGTTCTCTACCTTCGTCCACTGGACTTGTGTAGTGCATTGGCTGCAGTGAATCGTACACATGAACTGGATGCCACGTATGTACACAGGACTTTTTACCGTCAGATTGTGTGAATTGCAGCTGTAATAGATAGAACTTATTGCTTGTTGGTTTAGACTGGATTTCTGGACGGTAATTCATTTAGGATTTTGCATATTCCCTTCATCCCATTACTTCTCAGTTTGATATGTACAACTGAGCAAGGATTTGGGGGTTTTTTGTTTTCGTTTTTTTTTTTTAATTTGCACTTTAGCAACTGTACCGTCAGTTTCATTCTTTCCATGAATTAGATTTCATTTAGCCCTCCACTGCCCAGCTTTGCTTGGGATGCTTTGCTAGCATTTTGTTAGAATGTAAACTGCTAATGATTTTATTGAAGGTGAGCTGTGATTTTCATTGATTACTTCATTGTTTTGTCTTCATTAAATAATGGGATATTTAAGGAGAAAATACATCTACTTCAAAGTGGTCATTACTGGAAAAACTTTCTTAGAGGAAAGATGTTTTTTCATATTTTTTAAATTGTTTTTCTGTCAGCAAGTGCTTTTTTTGTCATTGAGACATGCTGGCTATTGTCCTTCTGGGATGTAAGGGCATAGTTTATGATACCTTGCATCAGGGCCAAAAGAAAAGCTTCTGTATGAAGCTAGATTTAGTTGCATGGGGGAAAGAAAAAACAATATCACTATTTAAGCATTAAATGGTATTCAGAGATAGAGATCTTGCTGCTATTGCTTAGGGTTTTCTTAGAATTTATTTTAAAAATTAAATGTTTTCTTAAGACTAGAATACTGTTAGAGAAAATGAAGAATTGCAAGATCGATGCATTTTCAAAACAACAAATTTCAGGCAAAACTGTTGGGTTGAAGAGCTGACCTGGTGGTTCCAGCATGCTGAGGTACTTTTTAATACCAGACTTCTTTGTGCTCTGCCAGGTTGCTGACAGAGATTTCTTCTGCCTGGGATGGATGCCAGAAGTACTTCTATCGGTCACTTGCACGTCACTCTCGGCTGCAGACAGCATTGTTAGCACCTGCCAAGGTAAAAACAGCAAAGTAAAAACAGAATCTTAATTCTGTTAACTTCATTTTACCAGCTTGGACTGAAATTTCCTAGTAGTAAAAAGGTGATGGGAGATAATGCTGTGTTCTGTAGTATGATACTAAATATGACACTTTTGTACCACTCATTAAATGCAGCGTGTTAAAACCTGCTGGTTTATGAAGGGACAAAATCGGTTTAGGGAAGGAAGTTAATGATCTGTTCCATGTCATTCATCCCATCAGATCCCAGACTGCTACTTGTTGTGCATGAAGAAACTCATGAAATGCTGGATCCAAGCTTGTAAGGAAAATAAACCAAATGTTATTCAGTGTTCTTGAAGAAATCAGTTGATATTTATAATTGGGCATAACCGGAGTCTGTGTCCAACACAAAAAGTGCTAATATATTTCTTCATTTAAAGATTGGTCTAAAATCAGTAGAACAGACAAATGAGCTCTGCCAAACCAGAACCACTTTTCCAGCATTTCAGAAAAAAAGGATCTCTTCCAGATGTTCTTCCTCTCACTATGTTTTACCCCTTGTTTTACAACATGATCTTATCAAAGTCACAGCTGATATTGGATACAAATAGTGAAACGTGACTGTGATCAGTTATGCTCTGTGTTGTGAGCATTTATTCTGAGCTTTACAATGTGACCCCTTCTAATGAAAGAAGTGAAAGTAATTGTCAGTATATCTGGTAAAAGGAATTGAATGGTTTTAGCAATGGTCATGAATGTAAGGTATTTAGGCTGCTATCTCTTCAGATTTTAATCATTATTTATAAAAGATAGATTTAATACTGGAACTAAATTCCAGATAAGAATTGCTGCAGTGGAGTGAAATGTAATGTGACTGTTGCAGAAGTTACTTGAAAGTCAAATTTGTATGCAGGATATATGGAAGATGCCGAAAAGATGAAGAAGGGGAAACCGTAATAATTGTAACTCTAGTCTGCATATTAAGACTTGTCAATTAAACCATAATCTTTCAGCCTGCTCAGTGAAATGGAGGCACAGAGAATGCTGTTGTCTGGTTGTTCATCTGACTGTTCCCTCCCACTTTTTCTGTCTCTGTTTTGTTTAGGATATTGGACTAGGTAGCGTTGAACGATGCAAAGGGTTCACTGCACACCTCATGCAGATGCTTGTGAGACAGAGGCGGTCTCTTACTGCATTGACAGAACAGTGGATCTTACTGAGGTATTTTCCATCTTCCAGTGCTTAAATGTTGGCAAGAAGTTTTGACAGTAAGCAAATCAGTTCAGGAAAGATGGAAAATAAAGCAGAAGAAAATAACAAATCTTTCCTCTGCTTCCCTGTATTTCTCCTCCCCTCAGTTAAGCCTAGATAGAAAAGATTTAAGTTCATCCTATCACTGCAAGGCAGTATTTTGGAATCACAATAATTTTGTAAAACAAGTTAGGCATATATGTGAAATAATTCCTGTAGTTAAGTACACAGTTAAACCATTGAACTTACAGATTATTATATCTCTCTCATTTGGTATTGGCCTAAGTGAATTTTGTTTACATTCAAGTTGTTGGCTTGACCTGGGACAAATTAATGATCTGGGTGGTATTTTGAGCCGGAATAAATAAAGCATCAGTAGCTTACAAAGAAAAATTCTAGAAAGGTGGGACATACTAGATGACAAAACTGTAAAAGGAAAAGTGTATAAGAATCTTTCTTCCTTGATGTGATTTTTCACTCCATTGCTTAAATCATCAGCGTCATTGCAAATTTGTTGAGCATATTTGTTGCTCAGCACACTGTAATCCATAAACCTTTCTGAAGTCAGGTTAGGACCTAGTACCTTTGTACAGAGAAGGAATTCTGGACTGGAGATACTGGTGCAAAATTTATTCTAACCCCAGGAAACCTGAAAAAAACCAAATTAAAAAACCAACTAAACAAACTCCTGAGCTTTACAGTCACAGAAATAGTAAAACTTTCAGGACACTTACCTGCATTACTATGACTCTCATAGCAAATCAGATTTCCAGGGCTTTGTAGTATTTCATAATTCAGGGAGGGAAAAAATCACTAATTAAACAACTTTAAAAAAACCCCTATTGTTCTAGTTTTTCCAGGAGAAGTTATTATCTAGATTTTTTAAAAAATTAATTTAGTTAAAAGTGGAGCTTTTAAAAAGAAAGTACAACCTAAAACTCAGTGATTATAACTTCTCCTTCTTTGTTCTTAACTAGGAATCTCCTGAGTTGTATACAAGAAATAGGTTCTAGGTTGACTGCTGACAGAGAATACAACACAGCATTTCCTCCTCAAGACGGTCTTCAACACTGGACGGACAGACTGCAGCAACTTTCCATGCAGTGCGTGATGGTTCTCGAGGAGCTGTCTTGGTTTATCCAATGCTGCCCAAAAGAAGAGTCAGCCAGGTGCAATGACAGTGAAAGGACCGACGTCAAACCCAGTATTTTTCAGAGTTCAGTACCTGAAATGGGAAATGTTCTTGTGGGAATACCTGACCTGATTCCCTCAGATCTAAAACACTTGTCTCCAGTAACAATTGAGCAGTTGCCTCCTGGATGCAGGATGCGAAATAAGGATCAGTTGTGGCTGCAGGTCGCTGCACAATTGACTGCAGTGATGGCAAATGTGAAGGCCATGAAAGCAGAAGTGGACAGAGTAAGACAACAGTCACGTGAGACCTCCTTTTATTCCTGGTGAGTTCTACACGTGAACATCTCTTCTGTTTCACATTCACATAATATGTGTGAAGTAATTTTGAAAATTTTTGCCTGTGCATGTATTGAAAAGTAGGTCCAGATGCTCTTCAGACATTTTTCTATTCTTTTTCTTTTTTTGCAAAATGCAGTGCCTGACTCTTTAAAGAAATGTGTGTCTTCTTGCACTCCCCTGACAAGTCAAAAAAAATTTCTGTCTCAGCTTCCCACTTTGTCTTTGGTCTCTCAGGATTTTAGCCCCATAGCTCCTTAGCTAATGAGGTGAATTTCAAATAAAAATTTAATGAAGAAATTTTCATTTTAAAATAAATTTATAGCCTATTTAATAACAGTCTTCTAATTTTCTCTCTGCTTCAAACAGTGTGAATACAAGCTTGTTGTCAAGCCTTTTATTTAATAAATTCAGGATGGAGATATGCTGCCTCTCCCTTATCCATGCCCAAGAAAAGGTTTAAACTGGACTGTTTGTTCTTCTTTCAATATTATGGTATTTCTGTTGCAGGAGAGACTTTGAAGTTTGCACATCAGCTGTGAGTTGTTTGCTGGAAGTCTCAGCCCAGTTACAAAGCATAGAGTCCCTGTTTCTTCCAAATGGGCAAGACAGGGAAGCTGCAGATCGGATGGCCCTAATCAAGAGCCTGAAGTATATACAAGAAGAAGTTAATAACACATCTTCAGACTTCACAGCCTGGAGAACACAGCTTCTTGCTTCCGTGTCAAATTGCGGTGGTAAGGATAATTTTTCTCTACCTGATTTGTAATGTTGGTAAAGACACAATTTATTAGTTTGGTTATTGCAGAAGGTGGCCCCGTGTTCCTTCTGATATCCAAAATCTTCATGAAATTCATACTTGCAAAATTTAGTCCAGACTTTATTTGTGCAGTGTAATTTTTTTACCATCTCTGTTAGTGACAGATCTTGCACCGTAGTTGCAGGTCAGGATTAGCAAAGAGATTTTGGTAGAACTGTGTAGTAAAAATTGCATAGTGCTGTCATTGTCCTTGCATAAAGGAAACATAGGAACCTGTAATCTGATGTATTTCCATGTAAAACTGCCTATGTTACGGTTCAAAAGGAAATCAACAGTCGGATGAAGAGTTTGTGGAGCAATTCTCAACAAAAGTGGAAACTGTTATCCGTGCTGTTCTGTATGCTGTTCAGTGTTTGGTAGAGAGAAAACAGGAACATGGAAAAGAGGAAGAAAAATCTTCAGAGGAAAATGGTAAGTTTACAATATACTTGAGTGGGCAGCAGAAGAGTTTAAACAATGCAAACCTTAAAATTTCTTAAATTGTGTGTGTGTCAGATGTACCAATACACAAGGAAATTGCTATTTTAAGAGAAGTTGTGTATTTAAACAGATAGGGTAGATATTTCTAGATTTCTTACTATAACATTTTTAGAATGTCTGACTTGATCTCCATTTTTTCAATGTATTTCTAACAAAGAGGATGCAGCCTTACTTGATGTGATTAAAGCCGGACATATAACTAAACTTTTGGATGAAGATCTGTCTGCTGATTTGGAGTCTTTACATGTGCAGAAGGCAATTTTAGGTGTTTCGGAACTCCTGGAGATCCTGAAATCTTACAGGGAAGACTGTACTTCATATAAACATAAGGTAAAATTGTTCTTTTCAAGAGTTTTTTGGCTTAGGAGTCTCAAGAGATTTGGAATTGTGAACTACTTTGGTGGTTAAATGTGCATTGCTTCTTGCCCGTTGCCTTAGAACTAGAAGCATGTGAGAAACTGGACAAGTACAGGTAGTCTTCTGTAGTGCAGAAATCAGACATTCCTGTAGTAAGAAGACAAAGTTTTCGTTTTTGTGAAAAATCTAGAAAAAGCTCCAGAAACATTAGAAATTGTACTTAAACTCACCTACTGATATTTCTGCTTTGAGCATCTGTTTTCAGTCACTGTTATGACCCTCTCTGAGGTGCGTGTCAGTAAGTACAAATAATGACTGACAGCTGTCTTTGTGTTTTAACTGCAGTTCTTCAACCAGTCCTGCTATTTGCTGGTGCGTCTAAAGCCCATGCTCTCCAAGTATTCAGACCTCATCCTGTTCTACCTAACCGTTTCACTGGCATCTCACAGGAGTACAGGAAAATTGCTTTCTGTTCTAACCAGCATTTTTACAGAGCTTGCCCTAAAGGTAAGTTGTTGGAGGTAACAGTGGGTATATGGCAAGCATGAATTTAATGTGTAAAAGTCTTGAGTAGAAACTTAGCTGAAAGATGTACTTATTACTGAAGAAGACTTTGAGTTTCTGTTCGCCTTTGCAGGGGTTTTGTCTGCCGAAAGAATTACTTGAAGATGAAGCAGGAGAGGGAGCAACAGAGTTCCATGATTACGAGGACGGTGGTATTGGAGAAGGGGAAGGCAAGAAGGATGTGAGCGACAAAATAGAAAGTGAAGATCAGGCAAGTGTTCAGGGTTGTTCTTGTTTAACTGAAGTAAAACTGAAAAAGCTCTAGAAATCCATGAAGTGGATGTCTTGGGTAAAAGAATCACGAAGTTTCCTTCAGACTCCTATTTATGTTAGCTTTTATCTTTGCATATCAGCTTATAAATATTGTTGTGATACTTAAGCTTTTAATATATAGGCGAGATCCATTGTAATTTTTGGCGTTACCAATGATTTAGATAGAAGACAGTTTTCGAAAAGGTGAAGAAAAGGAGAAAGAGGATCAAGATTCTAAACCAGACATTGAAGGAGAAGACAATGCAATTGAAATGTCTGAAGACTTTGAAGGGAAGATGCATGATGGAGAACGGGAGAAAAAAGGTTTGGTTCTTCCACTATGGCAAACTTCTAAGGAAAGTTATAGATCAGTCCAGTAATGGTTGATACTTTTCTATGAGATGTGCATGTGTGTCTTTTTCAGTATATATCAATTAACTGAATGGGGTGATGAAATTAAGGTTCAACGTATGATTGCTTATTTGTTTATAAAGTTAACAAAAAATTAGCTTTCTCTCTTCTGTACTGAAACACATTCTGAACTGTACACAGAAGATGAGGAAAATTCAGATGAAGAGGAGGAACTGGATAAGCAGATGGGCAATCTTGATAATGCTGAAGCTGATGATAAACTAGATGAAAGGCTCTGGGGAGATGAAGATGATGATGATGATGATGATGAAGATGCTAGCAGCAAAACAGAAGAAACTGGACCAGGAATGGATGAGGTAATAAGGAAAGGGGAAAAACGTATCAAAGGAATTGAACTCTGCTAACTTAATGTGACCTAGAATCGGAATTGCCTCTCAGAGCTCTTGGCCTTAGGAAGATGGGTTATGTTTTGTGTAGTGTTTCAGGGGTTAAGTTTTGTTTAGTGTTGTCTTTTTTTTCTGTAGGAGATGATGTCTTGTCACTGAGACTTTGAAAAGCAGGTAACATAATTGAGTTTCTTTTGGATTTATTAATAGGAAGATTCAGAGCTCGTTGCAAAAGATGACAATTTGGGGACAGGAAACAAGGATAATAAAAAACAGCCTCCCAAGGATGAGGAAAAAGAGCAACAGGAAGAGGACACTGGAAATAAAGAGAAAATCCATGAACAAATTGATGAGGTAAAAATTATTTGGACTACGTGAAGTATCTTGCTGTTAAACCACATTCTGTTGCTCATATCATGTGTTTCTCAGAATTTGAAATGCTTTTTTTTTAATAGTGAAGTGCACTGAAAAAAGTTAGTTCATTTCAGAGCTAAAAGTAAACCATACTGTATCCATTATAATACACATTTATTTTCTGATTCATATTCCAGAAAGGATTTTTTTTTTTGCAGCACCCTGAACTTGTAATGGCTGCCAAAACAGGCTTTACATTGAATTGATGTTTTGATGGACAAAGCTTTAAAACTCTGATTCTGTTGTGTTTAGCAACAGAAACATCTTAGTATGCAAGAGTGCATTTAGCATCTCCAAGAGTGCATATTCTCTTTAGAATGTGTCAGCTAGGAAAATTGGCTTTTGAACACAAAACATGCTGGTTTTAAGTACCACCACTTTATGTAAATGCATTTGCTGAAATTAATCTTTCTGCTCTTCATGCATGAGTATGTGTACCACTGGAAATCTACTTTTAACTGATCAGAATGTAATCCTGTATCCAGTATTTCTCTGTCCTAGAGAATACAGTAGTATCTTACTTCTTATCTTTGCCTTTCCTCCCACTTAGTACATGCCTGTTATTTTTTCCCGTTCTTTTGCTGACAGCGTGAATATGATGAGAATGAAGTAGATCCTTATCATGGCCAGCAAGAAAAGGAGCCTGAAGTTGAACCTTTGGACCTTCCTGATAATTTGAATCTGCAGAGTAATGAGAAGAGCGATGATGAGGAGGATGAAGGTACAGCTGAAAATCTCTACAGATTCCTAGATGAAAGCCACATGGAAATGGGGGGACACTCAGATCATGAGCCCTTTTTGTCTATAGAAAGGAGAGAGGTGGTGGTAGGATGCTATATAACCACCAAGAAGCTGCAAATTCATTTGTGTATCAAAATACCAACATACCAAATGCAGGCCAGACAGGAACTCAGCATTACAACATTTTCCTTTACCTCCCTTTCATGCACACTGTGGAGCATGTTTTCTCATGTTATCCAGGTGAGACAGCCTAACTTGTGCTGGAATCTCCTTATTTAATTGTCCAGTTGCTTTTTTGGTTTCATTTTTTTTCTATTATACTTTCAAAGTTTTCTGACCCTCAGGAATATTAGGTTGAAAGAAGTTAATAGGAATTCATTCTGCTGTATTGCTAGTTAGAAAGCAATTGTGACTTAAAGGAATTATCTGGCTATAGAAAATCATAGGTTCTGTGTATAGAACTCAGTATTTTATGGGATTTTGATACGCTGGGAAATACCTGTAATATTCACTGTCTCTGAACTTCACTGGAAGTTTTATATACCTGATTTTTTTTAAAATCCAGAAGAAGAGAATGATTTTGAAATAGATGAGAAACCTGTGGATTTAAATGAGGCAGAGAAAACAGAAGAACAGAAGGAAGAGGATACTGGTGAGACAGAAAGAGATGATCAAGATGCAAAAGCAGCTGAAGAAGGCATTTCTGAAGATAAAGAGGAGAAGGAAGATGAAGGAGACAAAGATGCTCATGATCAAGAAGAAAACCCAGGGAACACTGAGGATGCAGAAGAAGAGGAAGAGTCACCACCACCTGATGAGAAAAAAAATGAATCTGCTGAAGATAAGGGAATCCCTAATGAAGACCAAGGCCTTCAACCTCAGGTAGAGTGTAATGAATAAAAGTATGGGGTTTGGGTTTTTTTTATTACCTTATACAAGATTTAAGAAATGGATGTGTTCTGTGATACTCCAAAACAGATTTGACATTGGTAGGTACAATGTTAGTGAGACTCTTCATCAGGATAACAAGAGCTATGCTTATTAAACATGTGTTTCTGCTGTCTGTGTTCCTGCTGCCTCCTTGGCCTTGTGTTAGAATGGAATAGTCTACTTCAGTTGGAAGGGACCTACAGTGATCATCCAGTCCAACTGCCTGACCACTTCAGGGCTGATCAAAAATTCAAGCATATTTGTAAGCACATTGTCCAAATGCCTCTTAAACACTGAGAGCTTTGGGGCATTGACCACATCTTTAGGAAGCCGGTTCCACCCTGAGAGTGGACTTTAGTGTCACTTCTTTACTGCAAGTGTTTGACCACCTTCTCAGTAAAGAAGTGATGTTAAACTCCTAATGACCATTTCCATGCATCCTATTACTGGGTACCAGAGAGAAGAGATCAGCACCTCTCTCTCCATGTCCCCTTCTCAGGAAGTTGTAGAGAGCAATGTAGGGTCACTCTTTAGCTTCCTTCTCCAAACCAGACAAGCCCAAAGTCCTTAGCCACTCTATAGGACATTACATCCAGCCCTTGCACCACCTTTGTTCCCCTCCTCTGGACATATTTAAGGGCCTTCACATCCTT
Organism: Edolisoma coerulescens; assembly: GCA_013397115.1. Lineage (NCBI taxonomy): Eukaryota > Metazoa > Chordata > Aves > Passeriformes > Campephagidae > Edolisoma > Edolisoma coerulescens. Next base: position 759,958 of record VWZW01005798.1, read on the forward strand.
CTTAACTTGTGGGACCCAGAGCTGCCCACAGCACTCAGGTGAGGCTGCACCATTGCTGAATACAGTGAATCCATCACCTCTTTTTACAGCTGGTGTTGCTGTGTTTGATGCACCCCAGGATGGGGATTAACCCTCTGGGCTGCCAGGGCTCAGTGCTCGCTCACGCTGAGCCTGCTGTGGGCCAGCATCCCCAGATCTCTTTGCAGGGCTGCTCTCCAACCACTCTTCTCCCAGTTGTGCCCAGCATTATTCCATTCTGAGTGCAGAATCCAGCATTTGGACCTGTTAGATTTCATCCCATTAATCAAAATCCAGTGCCCCAATCTATCTAAATCCCTCTGCAAAGGCCTCTTGTCCCTCAAGAGAGCCCACAGCACGTCCCAGTTGGTATCATCAGCAAACTTGCTAACAGTGCATTCAACTCCTGCATCCAGGTTGTTGATGAACACATTGAACAGGACTAGTCGTGGAGCTGAATCCTGAGGAACAGCACTGGTTACTGTCACCAGTCAGATGAAGCCCCATTCACTACAACCATATGAGCCCTGCAATCCACGCAGCACACTGTGAATCCACTCATCCCACAGCTGGACAACTTGTCCAAAAGGATGCTGTGAGGGACACTATCAAAAGCCTTACTAAAAATTCAGAAAAACTACATCCACTGCCTTCCCTTCATCTACTAGGCCGGTGACCTCATCCTAGAAGGGGTGTCAAATTTAATAGGACTTTCCTTTTGTTAACCCATCCTTACTGTGCCTGATGACCTTATTCATCTCTAAGTGCCTTTCAATAACACACAGTTCTCAGTGTTTTTTAGAATGTTAAAATTGATGTTATTTCAGGAAGAGGAGGATAAGGATAATTCAGAGATGGATGAACAGATCCCTGAGGCTGAGGAAAGAATGGAGCATGAAACACAAGGGCAGACTGGGCAAGAAAATTTGCAGAGTGACAGTGCTGTTGAGCTGGCTGGAGAGGCTTCAGAAAGAGACCAGTCTAAAGAGGTAAATTATGTGGAAGTGTCTGAGTTAAAAATGCTATATTTGTGAATATGTTTTCAAGTTGAAATTAGGGAACTGCTGCCATAGTTTTTAAGAACTGTGTATAAGACCTTAGTTTATACCAGTTATAAATTCACTGAAAAAAGCCTTCAAGACCATGTAGATACACCCTGCATTTTCACTGCTACAAAGGTGAGTTTAGGGTAATTGTTGAACTGCAGAAGTGGCTTGTCTGCTCTCCGTAAGAATTACATTTGCAGTTATGAGCCACTGGTCATTCAGAACAGAACGTAGCAAAGCATTCCCTTTTAACATCTGGATTTTGTTTACAGTAGTTGCTATTTTTGGTTACACTTGAATTTTTTTTTTTCTTTCAGGAAAGTGGAACTGGGGCTTCAAGTGCAAATCAGTCAGAAGGCCATGAATCCACACGCATGGCCCGGATGGCTTCTCAGAAGCAAAGCAGGAAAAATACACAGGTTCATCTCTTCTTTTAAATTTTTGTTTAAATGTCTTAATATTAACCAGCAAATAGGCAGGACTCAGTTTCTCCTTGTTAGAACACTGTTCTCATTAGTGATTGGTTATACCTCTCTTGAATTTAATGGTGTTAATTTGGTTTTTTCAGAGTTTCAAGAGGAAACCTGGCCAGGCAGACAATGAGCGCTCAATGGGAGATCACAATGAACGCATCCACAAGCGACTGAGAACCATGGAATCCAGCAGCGAAGCAAAGCAGGATACAACTCAGCCTCAACACAACGTGGAGGAGGCTGATGCATTTGAACATATTAAACAAGGCTCTGAACACTACGATGCACAGACATATGGTACAGTGGTATTTCTGGGTGTAAAGAGTTGTCATTGCAGAATCAAATCCTGAAACACTTGTATTTGCTGTATTTTCCCTGTTTGCTTTTTAAAGTTACATTTAACAGTCCTTGCTTTGGTTAAAGATGCAGCACCATTTCCCTATAATAAATGCTACTCTTTGGCAGTCAGACTCAAACTAACAATAACACTTTTGAAAATACTGATTTGACTTATAAAAATTGATTTTATTGTAATAAATATCTTTACAATCTATTCTCTTCAAATCTTACTTCAGTTAATCAAGGCAATAGCTTACTGACATGACACAGCACAGCAGAGTGAAAGATAAAACAGGCGTTTGAGCCTCAGATCTCTGCTAAGTTCACTGAAACTGATATGCAGTGGCCTCAGAATGCAACATTTTTTTTAACTTTACTTCTCCTTCCACTTTCCTCTTGACAAGTGTTGCTGTCTTTGTGCAGATGTAGCTAGCAAGGAGCAAGAGAAACCTATTACGCCTCTTGAAGAAAAGGAAGAAGGAGACTATGAAGATGCAGCAATGGAAACAGAAATGCAGGATGAGGATCTCAGAGCAGTAGACACTGAGGAGCTGAAGCCAGAAAAAAAGAAGTCTACTGCCACGAAACCTCCTGGTACATTAACTTAAAAAGCATTCTGAATATATGCTGATATGATCTTAGATATATATGTAGGTATTTAGATTTGCATGGACTGGATGAGTTTCATAAGACTCATCTGTCGTAAGATGTTTTGTAAGGCTAAAATGCCTGCTCTAAATTGATTCCTGTGCAGCAGTATTCTTACTTCTGCCTAGTAACCAGCATTAACCTTTGCTAAATTAATTGATTGACAGAGGGGTTTGCTGCTTTCGTTCAAGTTAATGGTCTCTAATCTTTATCCACCACTTTGAAGAAATAAAAAGCAAACACTTCCCTGCTGTTCAACACAATGCCAGTTCACTTAATTAATTGGCATATAACAATGCATTCCAGTGTCACCACCATCAGCACCAGGTAACTCAACTGTTTTATGTGTAACTTCTGGCAAAAAAACCAAACAAACCAGCAAGAAGTTGAGGAGCTGGTCTGAACAACATCCAGTAAGGCAGCTCCAAACTCTCACTGCCTTCTTTTTTAAGTGGGAACAAAACCGAGCAGCTAACAGAAGTGGTTGGTAGAGGAGAAGATAGGTCGGACTTGTCAGCCACACAGGCCCCCCCAAAATAAGCTAGATAGAAGTATCTCTTGCCAATTGCAACAGAAATTGTAATTTTGATGGATCTAAGTAAATGACACCGTAGCCTGGAATTTTGAAGAGTTTTCTTCTTGAGCAACACAAAGTGTAGCTGGAGAGGGGAGATGAGTTTTACAAGCCTACGTTCTTGCTTCCCACTCCCTTGAGCTTTCTTCACTTAAATCTGTTGCTAGACTCTTTAGCTTTATGATATAGGTGTGCATGTAATCAGTCGACTTGTTTTTCTACATGATTCTCTAACTATATGTTCTGAAAAACTAGAGTCTTCAAAACACTTCCTACTATGCCATACTTTTTCTCCTTTAGAATAATTCTTAAGAAATGAGTAGTTAAACAGTGTAGTACAGTAGAAACAGTAATAAAACAAACTCTTTAGTCCATTCCTTTATTTGTAAATTGATTTTTGATTTATATAAAACTGTTCTGTTAAAAAATTAGAGAGTAGAAGATTGCCATTTTTAATGATGATTTCCTGACTGTTCTCAAATGACTTTATACCTCCTATCTTCTGTCAGAGAGGGTATGAGAGTCAATAAATGTACTTCACCACTGGAATTGTCAGGTGTTAAAGATCTGTTAACTATTATTTTGTTTGTTTGGCAAGAGGGTTACAAGACAGAAAAACAGTTTGCATTAGGAAATGCATGGTTATCTGTTCCAGAGAGTTGCAAGATGTTTTCATCCCATTCCTAGAATGAAATGTCTTAAAATTTGGCACTTCTTTTAAAAGAAAATGTCTAGGCTGCACTACAAAGCATATGAGGTGCTCTGTAAAAGAGTCAAGATACAATATTGCTTCTTGTATCATGTGTGATCCATGAAGTCAGTAATGAGTTTTGTGGTTGTAGGACCAGGTGATGTGGAGCCAGAGATGCAGACTTTTGACACGGAGGATGTCAATGACTCTGCACCAGAAAAGCTACCAAAGGTGACTGAAGAGAAGCCAGAGAGAAGCAAGGACTCGACCATACACACAGCCCACCAGTTTCTGATAGACACTTCCCAGGTAGGATACCCAGTCTATCTCCTTTCAGCTACAGTAGGAGAAACAGATGGTTTTACTTGACCTGTGTTAATGAAACTCTGAATGCAAAAGGCTAGAATTGCTTTTTTCAGCCATCTCGGTACCTTGATATTATTTAATAGCAGAATGAAAAGTAACGCACATACACTGTTGTATATGCAGCTGAAAGATGCCTTTAAAACGACCAGTTCTACCCATCCTTAGCATGGAATCTTCTCAAATAGGTTTTTTTAGAAGCTTTTGTTTTTCTAACTGTAAAGAACTGTTCTGTTCAGATGAATCTGCAGATCAAATGCTTGGTTAAAGTGGAAAGCAATGGGCAAGGGTGTGTGGCCTGAAGATAACAAAAGGGTACGTACAGAGTGACGAGAGAACTGGGCATCACTGACTTTGAAACACCACTGTGGACAAAGAATCCACTTCAGTTAATTCATTACAAGATATTACTTATTTATAAAAGCTGATTGCAGGTATTATGTAGAACCTTTTTGAGCTTTTTATGAATGTCTCAATTCAAAAAATACCATGGCCTAGAAGATCCTAGAGCTTCATGTAATACTCATGGTTTTCCAGTGCAAACTTCTGTGAAAAAGCACATTTTATCATAAAGACCTATGGCATAGAAGCAGTTGGTGGTGGATAACCAGTTGATAAAGTGAAAATATTTTCAGTGTCTGGCTTTTTTAGAAGGATTAACCTTTCATTCTTACAGTATAGTGTCCTAAGTACACACTTGGAGGGTGCTGTTTTACTGTTTCTACTCATAACACAGAAAGGATTGTGTGCCAGCTACACTGGGTGTTTCTGTCTTAATGCCAAGTGTTGCAGCTCTTTGGAAAAAGGCTGTTGAATGCAAGTGTTCTCCTGTTGTTAAAGTAATTGGGGCTTGTAGGGTTTTTTCCAATTGGCATGCAATATGTGAAACAGGAGAGGGAGCTCTTGCAGCACCCTTTAAAGGGGAAGGAAAAGAGGCTGCTGGGGGAAAAGTGCAGCTTCTCAGCTTTCAGAGAAAGGATGAAGAGAGGAATCCACTCCATGTATATTCTTCCTCCCTTCCTTAAACCTGCAGTAGGTGACCAGTGGGACAGCTGCTGCTTCTTGAGGAATGAGAAGTTACTGGGACTATTGAGTTTGCAATCATGGGCTTATTTTCCTTAATCCATAAACCTGCAGGTTATGCAGACCATATACTGCTGTTTGGCTAAACTGGGGTTTTGTAAGTCAGGAACAGAAGTTGTCACTGAAAGCACAATGAAAGAAGTATCATAAAGTTTGGGTGTCCTTTAACAGAATGGCTTATCAAATAGTATTTGGTGCCAGGTAAGGAGGATGATGTCATTCAACCTTCAAGTGGTTTGAAAGAAGCTTCTAAAAAAATATAATTAAGGGAAGTATACACTATGTTTTCAAAGATACTAGTTAGGTGTAGTGTTCAATAGTTTGGTCTCCATTATACTGTCATTAAATCTGGTGTTTGTAAAGATCATTTCATTGATTTATCTTGAAATTCTGTGTTTTATTATATTCAGTGTCAGTATCATAGATGTTCCTGGCCTTGTTTCCATATTGATTATATCATATATGGAGATATTTGTGGGGGAGGTATTTATCCTTCATGTACATGGAAGCTATTAAAACACATGGAGATTTAGAATCTTCATTTAGGTATTCAGGTATTTTTTTGTTTAAAAGAATAAGAACAATGCATTTATACTTTCTTTATAGTTTGCTATAATTGGGGATCACCAGATGTATAAACTTATTTTTCTGTCTCATAAAACTCATAATTCCACTTCTAGCACATCATTAGAGATCCTGAAGAGCTAAGAAAAGAACTTGAAAAGCAATTGGAAGCTTGGCAGACACAACAGCCTGGAACTCCAGAGGAGGTTTGTGACCTCATTTGAATATACAACTGTCATAATAATCCTTCATTGCATTATTTAATCTTCTTTTATTGCTAAAACACTGAGGAATCCAAGCAGGCTGGAATCTAAATATTCAAAATCACATAATTTAGATACTATTTTTGTTGTTACATTTAACTTATTCTGAAGAAAAAAATACATTATTCTTGAAGCAGGATGATGTTTCAGATCTTGTTTTGAATGTGAATGCAGACTGTCATACGAGACACCCTCAGTTTTAGCTGGTTACTGCCCTCCCCTTACTGCCCTCCCCTTAGTGCACTGAGGTTTGGTTTCTTTCTTTGGACAGTGCTTCCCAACTTTTTTTGTTTTTTCACAATGCATTTTAATTTCTTTGTGTGATGCTGTAGGAGAAGGAAGCGGCGCAGTTGTGGCAGAGGTACTTAGTCCTGACGGCTCCTCTGTCACAGCAGCTTTGTGAACAGCTGCGACTCATACTGGAACCCACTCAGGCCGCCAAGTTGAAGTAAGTTGGGTCTTTCTGAGGCTTCTCATTGCTTTAAACTTGTGGGTTTGGGGTGCTTTAACCTCTGTAAAACTGCAGCTTTATGTTGTTCTTGTGTTACAGTAATTATTCCTGTTTGTAAATGCCTTCAATTTCCTTGTATGGGAACATGAGGTTTTTTTATGAAATGCAAATATGATATAGTAGTAGGCACCCCTCCTGAGGATATTTCCTTCTACATTTTTTTCTCCTATGCAAGAGGTGATCAATCAACTTCACCATCTGAAGTGAAGTCAAAGATTATGTTAAACGTCAAAACATTTTATGTTGTTTATAACATTTAATGATTATTTTTTTAAGAGATACAGACTTGTTTCAAACTGGTGGAATTTCAAGGTCTGCCTTCCATTTTAGGTACCTAGATGTAAACTTCTTTTAAAAACACTGACAATCCATCTTACATTAAAAACGTGGGGGACTTTTTTTATCTGTAACTAAATATAAGTATTAAAATACTAATTTTGGATTTGTTGTATTTAAAAAAAAAATTGTTATTTGGTGTATATGCTGCATAGGCCATGGATTTCCAGAATGAGATATTTGCTGATAATCCCTGTCACTATGTCTTTTTTCTCAACTTTCAGAGGAGACTACAGAACAGGGAAGAGACTGAACATGCGTAAAGTGATCCCATACATTGCCAGTCAGTTCCGAAAAGACAAGATCTGGCTGCGAAGGACCAAGCCCAGTAAACGACAGTACCAGATTTGCCTGGCTATTGATGATTCCTCTAGTATGATTGACAATCACTCTAAACAGGTAAAGTAAAACCTTGGGAGAAGTACGGAGAAGCTACCTGTCATTGATGAGTATGGCAATTGCTGACTTGTTTCATACAGGGCTGGTGGCTGCTGGAAAGACTGACTGATAATTCCAGAGCAGCTACTTTTCCAGTCCGTGCGCTTGAGCTCTTGTCACTTCATGCCTAAGAGATTTATTAACAAAAGATCAGTGAAAACTAGCTGAAAGGATGAGCTGTTAAGTTTGTTAGACAGAGGTGTACATAGCCACTGTAAAATTACTTTTTGTAGCCTACAAAAGGCTGAAACTTCCTTATCTGGCAGTTCATTGGAGCGCTAAATATTCATTCATCCTAGCCCACTTTTTTATTATTAACTGAAATGGTGTGTTTCCTTCTAAACAGTTATTTATTTATTTCATTAGCGTATCTAAAGTGGTGTCTCTAAATCAATCAGCTGAAGCCCTCAAGCAGAACTAGTGTATCTTTATTGCACTGACTGTCTTACATAAGACAGGCAAAAAGATAGGCAGTCTCTTCAATTATTTTTCTAGATGATGAAAAGTAATTTCAGTAACATTCTTCATATTTAATATTGGGCTTTGAGTAAAACATTGAATGTGCTATTTTTGATGTAACTTTTTTCTTTAATAGCTTGCTTATGAATCCCTAGCAGTTATTGGAAATGCTCTGACTCTTCTAGAAGTGGGACAAATTGCTGTGTGTAGGTGAGTTTATTTGAAATCTTGACTTTTCTTCAGTACTTGAGAGCAGAATGTAAATACCAGTTTCATGCTGTAATTTTTTCTCTTCTTTTCTAAAGCTTTGGAGAGACTGTTCAGCTGCTGCACCCATTCCATGAGCAGTTCAGTGACCAGTCAGGGACACGGATATTGCGTCTTTGCAAGTTTCAGCAGAAGAAAACAAAAATAGCTCAGGTACGCAAGAATCCTTCTAGGCCAACAGGTTTGCCAGTCTTTTCCAGACAAGGTATCAGCAGATTCATGGTTTCATGATCACTTTGTAACACTTTCTGGTTTTTTGTATTTGAGAGTCTGATAGCAGGTTAGCTAACAAAGAAATACAATGGTCATAATTTTGTATCAGGAAGAATGTTTTCTCACTTTCAGTTCTGATGTACGCCACTTTTAAGCATTCACCGTTCTCTGTATTGGGTTTTCAAAAGTATTTTGGGCACAAGCTATTGAGTACCCCAATGCCAAATCCCATCAAAGGCTTTAGCAGATGTCCATGCCCTGGATTCCACTGTAGAAGGAAGAGCTTTAAGTCTGTCAGACTTGACTGATTCCTGAAGAAAATAATTTTCTATAGTAAATTATTAAAATGGGCATATGGGAATACAGGTATGGACAGCTGAAACGTTTTCTTCTTTTAGGAAGGTTTTTGCAGTCTTACCCTTCCAGACTTCAGTAAGATTTTCTGTTGATATTAAATGGAAACAGAGGAGACCCAAATAGTCAATAGTAATCTTATAAACCAAAATTGGAAGGACTTGACTGCTGATGTTCTTAATTTTAATGGGGAGTATAAAACTGGATATATCTGTTTCAAGTTGAAGCCAAAGAAGTTCAGCCTAGAAATAGGACGTATATTTTCAGTGATGCCATTAATCTCTTTAGCAGTGCACTGTTTTGATGGCTTTGCTAGCATTGGAAAAAAATTAAATCCTGTTTAAAGGCTTCTCTGAAGATTCTTTAGTTCAATAGTACTTAATACATTTCAAGCAGGAGTTAATACAGGAAAATGCCAAGAACTGTATCTGTCTTAGGTGGTCAGACTATCTTAGCATTTAAAATAGAGAAATGTGTTCTTTAGAAATGTTTTCATTATTAAGGTTATTATTTTTATGATGAAATTACTTAATTTTCTTATTTATTTCCTCTGCAGTTTCTAGAATCATCAGCAAATATGTTTGCTGCAGCACAGCAGTTGTCTCAAAACATTAATCCGGGTGAGTTTTTTTTTGTTACTGTGCTTGTTGCCATGGCAGCAGAATGCTCACTACAGTCCCGAAGTAGGATCCTGCCAGGAAGGCTCCTAGCACTGAAACATCACTTGCACTAGGGCTTCGAGTTTTGCTTTATCAAAAGCAATGTTTGCTTGAAATTTACCCCCCCAAAAAAAACCCCAAGAGACACCTACTTCATATTTGTCAGTAATTCACTAAAATTTTGAGTAAGACTTTTTACAAAGGCACGCCTTACCTGTCTCCCTTTACCTCATGCCTGCAGACTGTGTTAAGGCCTAGGCTGTGCCAGCTTGGAGCACTGTCCAGCTTCCTAGGGGGACCCTGGCTCTCTAGACACTTCTGCTCCTGCTTGAGAGCTTGAGTTCTCTAGGTATCCAGAAGCACATTGCTCTGAGGAGGGAATTTGCCTCCTACCTGCCTTTGACTGTCCTGCAGGTTTAGATCACGAGCTGCTTGAATTTCCCAGAAAAGCTGGAAGACTGCTTGCCTTGTGTCTGACCCATAGTTAGTCTAAAAGATTGCTCTGTGATAGTTAAAAGCTTGTCATGGTAGCACCTGTATTTTTTATAAGTTCTTGTTGTTGAAGTACTCCAAGATATGGACAGTCTGGGATTTATCATCCACAGCTGCTTTGCCACAGGGTGGCCAGGGTGTCAGAATATTCTGAGGGGGAGCAGCATCCAGTTCTGTTAAACTAGACGGGGATGCAGCAGCAATCAGCTCCTTAGGATTAGAGAGCTGGCAAGAGGAAAGGCCGTAGGATCCATCACCTCTTTTGTGTAAAAAGACAAAGCCCTGTTCACATTGGGACCTGTCTGCAGAAGTGTGTTCTGCATCCCTCTGTAAAAATTAGGGCTTGCATTCCTGACTGTAATTACTGTGATTTGATGTGTAATTAAAGAATGACAGATACATAACTTAGAATGTACCTTTAGAGGGATGTATCTGACTCCAGAGGCAACTTGGATCAAGTAACATGTCTCCAGACATGGTTGGTGCTGAGGAACCCAGCATGGGTGGGTGCTATGTCTGATGTTTCAGGAGGTTTACTTCAAACTAACTGGACTGCCTTGACTGTGCCTCTGAGCCTATCTGCTGATTTAGTTTCTTCCAAAAATAACCCATTTTGGGCAGTCCAGGATTGTTCTCTGATGAAAGCCAAGCCTGTTAAAGTGGGGATAACAGAGAAAAGCCTACAGATGGACCCATAGGTACCTCTTCTAGAGGAACAGATTTGAGTTCTATTTGATTGCAGCAGCTGGTGCCCTACTGAGCAAGGGGCTGGTCTCCTGTAATTCAGCCGAGTATTTAACCCCTAGGCATGAAAGACAAGGCTGTGACTAAGTCTGTTTGGTATTTTCCATGACTTCCTTCCTTGATTATAGTACTGATGGATGGTGGGGGTCGTCTGTGTGTTGTGTGTGGGTGTCCCCACCCCTCTCCCCCCATTATTTTCAATTGTGTCACACATTACTTTCTTTCTTGACCCACTAGTAACTGCTGCTTAATGCTAAGTCACAGAATTCTATTTGATTAAGAGTTAATTTCCTTAGGAATACTGCAGCTTAATGCTAAGTCACAGAATTCTATTTGATTAAGAGTTAATTTCCTTAGGAATACTCCTTTTTCCATTATACCCACAGGGCAAACAGCAAAATAGGGGTTTTTGCCTTTTAAATGGATTACTCTGAACTTACTGGAATTTTAAATGTTCTTTGTGCTCAGAAACAGCACAGCTGCTTTTGATTGTGTCTGATGGAAGAGGCCTTTTCTTGGAAGGCAAGGAACGGGTGACAGCAGCAGTTCAAGCAGCACGGAATGCCAATATCTTTGTTATTTTCGTAGTGTTGGACAATCCTAATACCCGGGTAAGTGAGCAAGGGAGAAGTATTCAGCTGCAGTGAATGAGAAACCGATACAAATCTTTTTCCTGTCTTTTGTAGTGCCATGCAGCTACCTTATCTTTTGTAGAGGTCAGAGATACTGAACCCAATTGCAGTTTTTCACGTCTGTCAGATCTGCCATTTCTTCCTACTGTGCTTCTTATCTTTGAATTTAAAAAAAATCTCGGCTTCCATGCCACAGAAAGGCTAAGTTAAGAGCTCCTGTCTTCAAACAGAATGGTTGTAGCTCTTGGCCACCAGGGAAGCAGCTGGCAGGTTGACAGATTTGGAGTTTGAGAGATGCTTTGTTCCATCTCAGCTCTGATTCAACTTGATAATTCCTGACAGCAGTCTCCAATTGACATGACAGCTGGAGCCAGTATGAGATTAAATATTAGACAGAAGGGAGTATATGAGAGTTATTTAGTGCCTCAGTTGGGAAAACTGAGTCCTGCATCTGGTAATGGGGGAAGAGAACTTATAATATCTTTGGATGGGAAGCTGAAATATCTGGGAGTGTTTCAGGAAGACTCTGTAGTGCAGTAAGTGAGCAAACATAAGCCTGATAGTGAATTACGTGGTAAAGACTCTAATTTTGTAGTTCATGTTTTCTTCCTGTGTCTTTATTTTTGCATACAAAACACATCTGCTATATTTATTGTTGAAAAACTAACAGTTCTGCTGCTGACAAACTGCTGAAAGGTTCTGATGAAACCTTGCTGTAGTATCAAGTGAAAATTCTGGGTGTTTTTCGTAAGCTTTTCTTTCTGGGGAAAAAAGGTGTTTTCCATAAACTTTATTAATTTCTGAGCTGCTACACTGAGCAACTAAAAAGTTACTTTACAGGAAACACAGCTGGAGTTTAATCAGATTTTTGTCTTTGTAGTATTTGTTGAAATACTATGAAGTTTCTAAAGAATCTTCTATTAGAGCACTGCACAAATATGAGTTGAACTCAGCACTAAAGAGCTTACAGACCGTCTTGGGAAGGCATCAAATTAATAAAACTAAAGCACCAACAGTAAACTCAAATCATAAAATGCTAAGAAAAGACAGAATTTATATACAGAACTTGCAGAAGCTTAAGCTTAGTCTCTTCTAGCCTGTAATTCATGGATTAGTACACTTTTATCTAAAACGGCAAAAGCATTTAACTGATTTATGTTCAACTTCTGATCTGACTTACCATTGAACACTTACAGCTTTTAATCTTAAAAGTATTTTAGTAACTTTTAATCTAATGGGGGAGAATTAGAAGTATTTAGAAAACAGGGTAAATTCCATCAGTGGTCATAGAATATGTGTCTCATTTAGTAGTAACATCACACAACTTTTTTTACAGGATTCTATTTTGGACATTAAAGTACCCATATTCAAAGGACCTGGAGAATTGCCTGAAATCAGGTCTTACATGGAAGAATTCCCATTCCCGTTCTACATGATCCTTAGAGATGTGAATGCGCTCCCAGAAACTCTGAGCGATGCCCTCAGACAGTGGTTTGAACTGGTGACTGCCTCTGACACTCTTTAGACTTTGGAGACAAGGTCAGGACCCGATTGCTGCTGCTGAACCGCTGAAATACAAGAAACTGCATTTCACGGGAGGGGTCACAAGGCTCTCCTAACTGGGATTATCCTGCGGGAGCTGCCCTGGGGCAAGAGACTGTGTAAGAACAGAATGGGTTGTGTGCATCCTCCCAGGAGTGTCACAGGACAAGTATGCAGTGGTGGGATCGTCTCCTGCTATTCCCACAAGTAATGTAAAACCTGTCTCAACTCCTCTTGTAATAACTTATTACCTTAAAAAAAAAAAAAAAAAAAAAAGCATTTGTAATATTAACAGAGGTAAAATTATTCCTGCCGCTCTCTCCCTGCTGTAAGTAAAACCAGTCTTGCTCCTGGGAAGGCATTTCTGCACTAGAAGTTGAGGTGTCTTGCAAATAAAGCCTTCTTTAGCATCACCCATGGGGAGGTGCCTCTGGGAAGGAGTGGGGAGCAGGGGAGGCAGATGGTTTTAAACAACCAAAAAATAAGTATTTGAATACTTGAAACTATTCTGCGGTTTTAACACATCCTTTTTTAATTATTGCTGATTTTTGCCTGACGATACCAGCAGGGAGTTTTCCGAATCATGCCATATGTTGATCCCTGCCCTACCAGTTTACACTGTGAAGTTTGCCCCTGTCCGAGGCAGGCGTTGGGGATGTTTCATAAATCCGGTGTCTTGGAGCACGGACGGGATTTTTCATTGCAAAGGCTATGCATCTTGTATCGTCTGTACTAATAAAGAGAGGTACCGCTCTTTGTAATTAAGACGTCTGTGCCTTGAATTGATCAAAGTTTAAGCAAAGCGACGCACCGCGCCCCTGCCGTGGATCCCGGCACGACGCAGGAAATGGCGGCCGTGGCCCCGCNGGCCGCCGGGCGCGTCCCCCCGGGCGCGCTCACCCTCAAGCAGGTACGGGCGGGCTGGGGGGCTCGAGCCAACTGCGTCCTGTAGAAACGGTGGGGAGCTCGGTGGTTGTTTAAATACCCCTCGAAGCAAAGCCGCCGAGGGTGCAGCTCGCAGCACTGTCCTGGGGCAGCGGGCAGACTTCCCTCTCTCCCTGACAGTTCCTGAGGCGGCAGCAGGTCCTTCAGTTGTACCGCAAGATCCTGCGGGCTATCCGGGAGGTTCCTGCTGAGCAGGATCGCCGCTACTTAAAGGACTGGGCCAGGGAGGAATTCAGGAGGAATAAGGATGCTACAGAGGAGGTGAGGATCGGAAACCCGCAACTCAGATCGCCTGCCCTCGGGGATGGTCACTGCAATGTCCTGTCCTGTGTCTTGGGGGTTTGTTTTGTAGGTGTCGCTTCCAGACTGCTGGGAAGTCTCCAGTCCTCTGCTTCCTAGGTCGTTCCTTTTTCTAGCCAGGGCCCAGGGAATTGGTGGCTGAGTTATGCCGACAAAGCCTTAAAGTCCTTAGATAATGCTGAGAGAAACACCCACCTGCTCTGTAAAGCCCATCTCCATGATGCCCGTGTGCAGTTCTCACTGCTGAGCTTGCTAAGGCAGTACACACAGGCATAAAGAAAACATTATTAGGAGTTTGAATCCTGTTAAAAACTGAGTTTTAAAGCAAAGCCACAAGCAAGTAGATCATGAAGGAACTGGAGGAAATTAATCCGTTTATTTACCTGTTTTTTAACCATCTCAGAGACGGTAATGCTACATCACACAAAGAAGTAGATGACAGTAGTGCCAGTAAGAATTGCATGTATTTTAATGTATTAAAAGTCTGCGTGCTTGGGTAAAACCTGTGCTGTGTATGGGTGTTCGGTTCACTAGATTCCATTCTGTTTTACAGGATGCAATCAGGATGATGATTACTCAAGGCAACATGCAACTTCAGGAACTTCAAAGAACACTTAGACTGGCAAAATCCTGATCTTAATTTTGTTGACAGTTGGATTTTCATCTGCTGCAAATAAGAACAATGTTTTTTTTCCAGAATGTGGTTATAATGGCAGCTTTGCTGGCAACCTGGTAATGTTTGAAGGAGGAATCTACCACAGTGGGGATTTTGTTTTTTTCCTCTTCCTCAGCCACTTCTCAGTTTGGCTACCCTTAGAAGTGGAAATCACTTGGACACAAAGGACTTTTAAGATCTGCATGGATGATGTAGCATGTGCTGCAGGAAAAGCAGAAAGCACCAAAAATTACAACAGCTGTGTTAATGCCACTGAAATGGAAAATAAATATATGCCAGATTATTTTGTCTGCTTTTTACTGTGGTAACTCTTAAGTGGTAATAATCACAATAACAGCTCTTTATGTACCATGCCAAGGATTTTCCCCCAAATTTGTGATTAAAAAAAAGAATTTGGGATAAATAAATTGGCCCAGAACAAATATAATCTTAATGTTTTGTGTGTAGATGTTGATTTTCAGTATTAGCTGAACAAAACTTAAAAGGGGAGGTCTTTATATATGAAAATGGGAGATTTTAGTCTGAGACATTTATTACCAAGTACCTTCAAACTAGTATTTAAAAGTCAATATATAAAGAATTAGAAGTAAATTAAAGTAGAAAATACTAACTGCAAATGTTGTGGTTTGTTTATTCAGATGTTATTCTACTCCACTTCTAATTGTTAGCTTGCAACTGTTCTCACTTTGAGCTGCAGTGTATCTTTTTTTTTTTTTTCATATAATTTAAAAATGCCTGGATGAGCTGGGGATTTTCTCCAAGGAACTAGACAGGCAGCAGTAGATGCCTGACTGTTTTAGGTTGTGATTCCAAGACATACAGAAACTCTTCCCTCTCCCAGTCTGCTATTGCAGTTTCCTTAGGGAACACCCCTGCTTTCCAAGGTGGTTTTCTGCAGAATTGCTGAGCTGGACAGACTGGCAACAAATCCAGTAAATAGGTATCACCACTGGCACCAGGGAAAGGACAGGACAGTATTCCAGGCTACAAGACAAAGATCCCAGTTGGGAGCAGGAACTGTGGTTCAGATTTGTACAGACTGAAGCCTCTAAGCTTCAATCAGTCAGTGAAAAATATGTATGTAAAAATGCTTCATTAAAAATTTACACTTTGTTTACATTTTCTGGTAGAACACACTGAGAGAACATTTGTGTGTTGGGGATTTACATTTCATGTTCAGAGAAAGTTCTGCGTAGAAAGGGATGTTGACTGAACAAGCCATAACCAATGCTGGCTGTTACCACAGTAGCCTTCCCTTCCCCTTCAGCCAGTGCTTGGATTTCTGTTCCTTAACCAGGAGGCTTTACCCTGCTGCCTCATCACGGTGCTTTCCTTTTGGAGCCCAGAGCCTGCATTACTCCTTTGACTCCCAGTTTGTACATTTCCAGGTTGTGGGCAGTAATCCAGAGCTAGGACTGACAGGCAGGGCCCTGGAAAGATGCTGACCTCTTTAGTGCTGCTGCCCTTCATCTCCACTGCTCTGTCGGCTTGCCAAGATAAAGGTGGCAGCCAGAAGCCTTAAGGAGTCCCAGGTACAGCCTGCGAGGGTAAGTAACTTACCTGCAGAGAAAGGTAGGTAGAGCATACACGTTTTGTAAAGTCCTTCACAGCTGTGAAGAAGGGAGGGGTATAAAAAGGAATTGGCAGAAAATGCTTCCCCTTTCTTTTACCATACACTCACTGGCTTCAGAGAACCTCTAACATCAGTAACCTGCAGCCAGGTTACTGCCTTAAATTACTTGGATTTACATAAAGTACTTGGACCTATGACTTTGGTGGTATGGTCTGTATGGGAAGTAGAGGAGCTAAAGCCACAGCCTCTCCTTGAGCTTGGGCAAGCTCAGGAGCGTGTGTGTAATCAGTGCACAACTCAGCCCTGTGCCTATAACTTCTGAAATGGGTGCCTGCACCAGCCAACAGACAGCACTCAGTCCCTGCAGCCTCCCTTGGCACAGATGGCAGCCTCCATTTTCATGTTTTATAACCACAAACAAAAAGCTTAGAAGTTGAAGTCCAATCTTCTGCTCCCCCTTCCGAGTGAAACGAGGGGACTGTGTCAGTTTTCTCTGGCTAGAAAGCGTTACAGCACACATTTCTGAGCAACACTTACTTTAATTGCTTGGCAAAACATTAGCTTCATCCAGGTGATACAAAACTTCAATAGCATGCTTCTGCATTCCTACTGTAGCTTAAACAAAACAGTAAACATACCAAAGTGTCTATATTAGACTACAGAAGTCAGAGCAATAAAACTAGGATTTCCATAGCTGCAGATACACGTCTCTTGTCGTGACAGTGCATTGATAGGAACTTTAAAAATATTGTTATATGACTGTTTTTGCTTTATACATCTGCTAAGAAGACCAAAGCTTAGTTACTAATTAGTGAATGGTGTTCTTCAACACTGTGAAGTATTTTGTATTGATTTTAGAGCTCCTTAGTACAGAAAAAAAGTATTTTTATCCTTGGCATAACAGTACCATCCTGTGTTGGAACTGATTTTGAGCAGTTGTTCTACCACGATCTGGTAAGTAAACTTACTTTTCTAGCAGAATCTGATGGAGCCTTCTCAGAGGTAATAAGGAAGAAACCCTAAAGGGGTGCAGATGCAATGAGTTACAGTGCCTCTGGATTATTTAGAGCCTGTCAGCATGGACAGCATCAGCCAATGAAAGTTCTGATTTTATAACAAAACACATTGATAAAATGTTTTAAATGTTGAGTTCTGTTTTGTGGGACTGTTTGTCCTAAAACCTGTAAACTTGCCAGGGCCTGGTGTCCATTTTAGAGATACAAGGGAAAAAAACAGAGAGAGGACTCATTAAGAGGAACAAAGGCAGACAGCCTGGACAAGGTGCCTGGGAAAAACTCCTGACTGCAGAAAAAGAAACATTTGAATACAGGGAGCCAAGTTTTTGCTTCCTTAGATAAAGGACTTTTTCAAGCTTCTTCAATAGTAGAGAATTCAGCCATGTACTGCTTGAAGGAAAAGAGATTTATATAAAAATTACACCTAACAAATAGACCACGGTTACAGTACAATACTTGCCATCCATGCCCTAAACGAAAGTTCTCAGTCAGATTACTGGAGTACAGCCCCAACAATAGTGTAACCACGAGCTCTGCAACCAGGACACCATTAAAAAAAGACAAATCTGATTTAGCACTTTTTTTAGTAATGGAAAACCAAGAGAAAAGCAAAGTTGTAGCTGAAGCCTCTGTACCTAATGGGATGAGTTGCCTTAGCATCTCCCTCCATGGTTGCCTGCCATCTCCCAGCTGGAAGCCTGCATCTGTCACCCACCTCGGCTTGTAATTCGAGTGGGTTCTTTAGCTTCTCTCCACTGACTAGAGAGAGGCCCTGGGAGTATCTAAAATAGGATCAATAGCCCTTCATCACTAAGTAATTCTGTCAAAAGCTTTCAAACATCCTGGATTTATTTCAGTACTGGTATCACCACATGTTTACATGCAGCATACAGTGGAACCCTCGAGCCTGCGTCCTGTGTGGAAGTAAGGGAATTCCCTTTTCAGAAAGCAGTTTTGGTTACTAATGCAGTTTGGTTTCAAGCAGCATCTGGAAACTGAGAGTGCAATATTAACAGACTCTTGGAAATAATCTGCAGCATCTCTTTGTTATCAATATAGTTTGCATATGAACTCTCCTCAATTATGGAGTTTCTAAAGT
Organism: Edolisoma coerulescens; assembly: GCA_013397115.1. Classification (NCBI taxonomy): domain Eukaryota; kingdom Metazoa; phylum Chordata; class Aves; order Passeriformes; family Campephagidae; genus Edolisoma; species Edolisoma coerulescens. Next base: position 778,276 of record VWZW01005798.1, read on the forward strand.
TATTTCTACTCCTGAAAAAGAGTGTTTTGTTTGGATGTAACAGGCACTACAAATATCTATCAATATTCCAAATTACCACACAGCAGGTTCCAAAATGAGTCCTGTTGCTTGATTACCTGCCTGGCAGGTGCTAGCTCTCTTTCTGCACCTTAGTCCTTAATTTGCAGAGCTCCTCTTCTAGGCATTTGATGTGCTCCTTGAGCGCAGCTTTGTCTTGCTGCGCTCTCTGGTTCGCTTGGCATCGGGCTTCTTCTATCTTCCGCTCGTACCACTTCTCCATCTGTGTGGACACGGCCTCAAAGAAGTACTGGGTTATCTCCAGGGCCTGGGAGGTGTCTCTGAGCGGAGGGGCAGGCGGGGCCGAGGGCTGCTGCTCCTGGCCCTGCTGTGCCCCAGCGTGGTGCAGAGCTTTGTGCCTCGACTGCCCGCTTTTGCTGGACTTTTTTGTCTGAGTTCCTTTGTCAATGAAGTAGCCGCTCTGTGGTTCAGTCTTTGCAGGTTCAGTCAATGGCTGCAAAGCAGCTTGAACTTTAACATGTCTTAATTTGGAGCCCGAAAGCTCGGAGGAGGGCAGCTCCTGCTGGAACCTGTGGAACGTGCTGGCACTCACAGCTTTGTCCTTTGGCCTGACATCTTGAGCAGGGGCAGAAGAAGAAACTGGTCCGCCAGCCACTACCTGTTGCTCTGTACCTGTAGAATAAATTATAGACAATATATTAAGAAAAGCTCTGGGCATTTATTTTAGCACTCAGAAGACCTCATTGTTTGATGAATGATGTGGTTTTGTGTGTACATTGTAGAGGCTTGTATTAGTTTATCACATGTTCACAGTCAGGTTATGTAATAGAAAGTCATTAGAAGAGAAAAGCTGGCCCAGGCAGGGAGGTGCTGCATTGCAGCTGTGGGGCTACAGATGGACAACAGGCAAAGGACATAAATATTAGGCAAAATTTCTTCACTATGAAGGTGATGAGGCACTGGCACAGGTTGCCCAGAGAAGTTGTGGATGCCCCATCCACAGAAGTGTGCAAGGATGTGGCTCTGAGCAACCTGGTACAGTGGAAAGTGTCCCTACCGACCCAAACCATTCTGTAATTCAGAATTCTTCATCAGAGGGACATGTAACGAGTATCAGTCTAGACTTCCCAAGTAGGTTATGTCTGCTGACATTTATGAACTCCCTGCTTCTACAAAACTTTAAGTCCCAGTAATTTTGGAAAGGTCACACATTTTGATGCTTTTGAACTGTTCCAATGCAGAATAGCTCACACTCAAGTACTACAAGATCTCTTATGTGCCTTTCTAGTTTGATGGGGCGTCCATATCTGTTCACTTTGCATAGTATTTAGGGGACATATACATTGTATTTTAGAGAAGCCAGGGCTCTGACAGCATTCTACTTGGCTATGGAGACCTGGCCCTTCTGCACATTTCTTTTTTCCCTCAAAAGCTTCCAGGGCCAAGAGTTATTCAGAGCACCAAAGGACTTTTGCTTCAAAGACATAGTGGAAGCATCAGGAAGAGTCAGTGGAATTCCACCCAGCCACGTCTTAAAATATTCCCAGTGGCTGCCTTGAAGTGTATTCAAATCCCAAGACATCAGGCATATGGATGGGGGAAAGCACACCTCCAGAATTATGTGGTATTACTAACACAAGTACCCCTCAGTGAATGAGCTCGCCCTTGAATGGATATGACATCTAAGTACCTGACGTGGTTGTACCCAATGCTCCATCTTGTTTAACACAAAAGTGTTGCCCAAAGCTTTGTTCTGGCATCTGGACTCTGCTCCTTCCCCCATCTTCCAAGAGGCTATTTGGAAGTGTGATATAGGAATGCTGGTGGGAGCCCTCTGACTGCAGCACAGGCTGGTTGGCTTTACAGTCCTTGGCACTGTGGGGGTTGTTGTCAGTATCCAGGGTCTCAGTGAGAGACTCACAAGTGGACAAAGTTGATTTTGGTCTTGATGACCTGGAATCTCCAGAAAGCTTGAGCTCCAGATTCTGAATCTTCAACAAGCACCAGGTCTTCAGCTCATCAACCAAGGAAATCTATCAGAAAGAGACTGTAAATTACATGATCCTATTATGGGATCCTATGGTTCCCGGGCTGCTGAGGACATGTGGCAGGGACAAAGAGAAGCAAGCTGGGTATCTGTGAGCTTAGACTCCCTATTCAGATGTGCATGCTGCCACTGGGAATATTTAAAGGACTGCAAATCAGAAGAGTTGGAGAACTATGCACTACCTAATGAAAGGCAGCCTCTTTTAGTCCAAGCTACCATCTCTTAGATATGAATATGCTACTTCCAATGCAACTCTGAGTTCTCTGTCGGGGATGACTTGTTTAATCATACAGTCAATGATACTTTCTCAGTGCAAGGAACACCACATGGTCATTTTTTAAGAGTGAAATTCAAGTCGGACACTTCTGGGGGACAGCTTTATACAATTTCCAACCTCTGCTTCTCTGTTCATTCAGTGGTAAAGGTGAGTCCCCCACTAAATGATAAATCACTAACAGCTTTCAGATTACTCATGCGCTTAATAAGTGTCAGCTGCAGATGCATTTAAATAATTTTAGGAGTAGCTCTTTTCACTCTGTTGCTCATATGACATAATGAATTTAGGTCAGGCCCTCCTAAGCACAAGGATATTTAGTCAGTGTGTTTAGTAAAGCCCAATTCTGTTTTGTCAGTTGTTTCAATTAGACCCAAAGGAGCAGGAACAGCTGACATCGCTTAATTCAGTTCACCTAATATATCACTCCAGCATCTTGTTTCTTAAATGGAGATTACAAGGAGATGGAGCACAAGCCTAGATGTTCAGAAACCAATAAAATACTTATGTCTCTTATGAAATAAAAATTAAACCTGCCTTAGTTTGGTAAGTACTTTTCTTTGGAGAAGAGTGTTTGGTGGATGTTAGACCCAAGTATCTTGATCAGTATCTTATGCAAGGATTATCACAGCTGTCAGTCTTTTTACATGGATTTGGAATAGTCTTACAAACACTCATGACATTTTCCTAGCACAAAGTGTATTTCTCAATTCTTGGAAGAATACCAATAATGAGAAAATGAACTGCATTTTAAATTCACCTGTGTGAGTAGAGAAACAAATTTCTCAGGAGGTTTTAAATGGTGAGTTTTTGCAGAAGCTGGAAGGGCAAGAGCTGTATCTCTACGGGAGCAGTTCTTCTTGTACTGCTGGTTGAACAAGCATACAAAAAAAGACTTTCCCATGGTCAGTAATACACAGCTTGGAGATGGTGCCGTGTTGCTAACATCAGAGGAAAGAACTTCAGGCTTTTAATACATGGGGGGAAAAAAAGATCAGATAGAGCAGAAGGGAGAGACTCCCAGGGCCCACAACCAAATGGATGAGAAGGAAAAGGAACAACACAGATCTTAGCCTTTTTTACTGTTTGGGTATGTTCCTGCATATGTCCTCTAATGAAGCAAAAGCTGAAAGCACAACTGTGAAAAATTCAGTGGTAGAAATTTTTGCAAATCACTATGTTAGAAAAATGGTATTTTGTTGTAGATCCCACACTAGAGATACACCAAATTAAATTACAGCAGTGGGACTGGATTTCACATTCCTCATTTTTAATGCAAAAACTTCATAAATTTGGTTCTAGTGACCAAGATGGTGGATAGGAATAATTTAGCCATTGGAGCTCATTTATCTGTTTGAACAGATGAGACACATCTCTGATATTTTCTGCCTGCCGGAATGAAACTCCTGAGCTGAGCTGCCAGGGGATGAACTAAGAGGGAGCAGCTGTTTCAAGCCCCACCTGCCGCTTCTCCCCCTCACTCTTTTCCAGCTCCGTGTGCTGCTGCAGGCGGTGAAGGCACTCTGTCCTCTCTGCTGACAGTCGCTCGGCCATAAGCTTGTCCAAAACACGGAGCTGTGGGGAAAAACACAGTTCAGCTGAGCTCATCATGTTAGAAACCAAACTCCCATCTGTGAACCCTGTAAACCCAAGTACAGTCTTTCAGTCTTCATTTCTAGGAATGCTGCCAACTACAATTAGATGTAGCTTGCAAAGAGGTTCAATCACAAAATTACCAATGAATAACTGTTAAATTAAAAAGTAATTTAGATGATCTTGAATGTCAATCCATACATAATTCAGCAAGGGGGATTTTGACAATTATGAACTGACCAGCCATAGGGCTGCCTTCTTTCCCTCTTAATGGCTCAAGCCCTTAAGATTCCTTGTCTAAAGAAGCACCGGAAACCACTTAACACATTGAATGTGTTTTTTCTGAAGACCCTAGTTTGCAACATCAGTTCCCAGTGGAACATCACAGTTCCCTGGACTTGAGTATTTAGAGTTCAGGTTTGCTTTTACAACACAAGAAGCAAAAAATGAATCATTACAATGAGAATATTAATTAAGTTTAGGATATATTTCTAAATCATATAGACAAGCAGACCTTTGGGTCATATTCTTACTTGATGTTGAGTTTTGCTTTCCATCTGGCCCAGCTTAATATTCATCTTATCTTGTACTGTCCCAAGCTCAGCTTTTATCTCTTCCACTGTTGCCTCCAGCTGATTCTCCAGTTTATTTATCAGGGGCTCACAACGACATCCATTTATGGGTGCCTGAAAGGAGTGATGATACATTTACTTGCTACACCCCACCACCCTTTTAGCACACCTGGAACATTATCACAGACTCCTTCTGTCCGTCTTGGGTTCTTCTATCCCATGTACTGTATCTCACCCTCCTGACAGTATCTTACAGCAGCTCAGCAAATGGGCTGTTAGTTGAAAAAGCATAGCCTACACAAGGATTGATCTGATGTGTATGGACATGCCCTAACACACAGCAGTGTTGATTTCACTGGTGCTACAAGCAGCACTGAGCTCAGACCCTGTGTGCTGGCTGAAGGAATACCACATCACAGGCCTATACCCCATGTATCAATGTTGTAATTCTCAACTGTAAAAAAAAAATCTGATTTTGTGGCTTGTGTGCATTTGCTTTTTAACCTAATGCACATAACGTGCTCTGTCCTCTTTCAGTACTGAATGGCAAGGTCTCACTGCTTCTATTTGCCCTCACCCTCCTGGCATTCAGCTGCCCCTTGCCTGCTAGGCACTCCTCTGCCTGCCTTTGACTCATGTGACACCATCCCATGGCCCCTCTGCAAGGGCAGCTGCACAGACCACATTTAAATCTCTCACAGAGATGGTCACAAAAGGCTCCCTTAAGCGAGGACAGCTAAACCTCATCAGCTTCCTCTGCAGCCCAAAGGCAGAAACTGGCTCCTTCAGGGGCTGTGCCAATAGCCCAAAGCAGCTGCTCCGAATCTGTCTGCAGAGGAGCCTCCCTCTCTTCTTTAGCCCCGCAGCAGTGTTTCATAGGGGGTTATTCCCTTGCCAGGGAAAGGTGGGTGGTTTGCTGAGTACTAAAGAAAGCTTCAGAAGTACATGTACTTCAGAAATTATGTTTGCCTCATATGATGGCCTCAGGGCATCAAAGACGACAGACAAGCCAAAAAGAAAAGGAGAGGGGAGTGTCATGTATTTCAGGAAAAACTGTATGGGACTCTAGCTCTATTAAGCTAATCTCTGTGAATAGATGAGATTTGTATACAAATCCCTTCTATCTGCTTTCTGCACCCCTCTGCTCCCCAAGTCCTTCCTATGGCCCATCAGATCCCCAGGGCAGGGAGATACTCCTTTTAATACATGAAAGGTCCTCCATCCTTCCTGATGTCTGCTAGAGGATAATTCCATAGTGCCCCTGTCTGGAAATTTCTCAAATATTACACTGAGAGGTTGGAAAGCAGTAAACAGCCAGTAAAACCTTTGAAGTCTGACTTGAATGATCTTCGGAATCTGCTGAAATTCTGAACTACAGGAAGGAACTGACAAGAGCTGATGGATGGATGTGAGAAGCTAAGGAAATTAAAGGATAGACCTCCCAGGAGTACAGGAGGCCAATATTAAGAAAACAACAACACAGATGTCTACAGTGTCTACAGGATAATTTAATGACTGGTTTTATGCTTTCTTATAAATGTCTACTAGTAATTAATTGTGTAATAAAGTGACTAAAATATCATTCTCCAAACTAGAATAAATGCACATGGGCTGGTAGCTCAAGGTTTATTTGTTTACCAGTTTCTATAGAAATCCTGCCCCCAGTAAACATAGAATCCCCAAAGACATGTTGCAAAACCCAGAAAGAACTGGAACAAAATCTATTGCGCTTACTCAACCTCTTGGTTTAGGTAGTAAGCTTTTAGTGCTCACACACTGCTTTTCCTTGGAAAACCTCTTTGCACCTCCTGTCAGAACTCTTAATGTTTCAAAGTAGATCATGAGAGTTCTTGTGTCATTTACAATCACTGTTCACCCCTTATCTTTGCAGATCAAAACTATTTAAGTATGTCTTCTTTAACAGGCACAAAAACAACTTTTAGTTTGCCAGAATTCAGGCCAGAATGCAGCTGAAGCCCAAGCAAGGAAAACCAATCCCAAGTCATGATTTCATAGCCCTGAGAGTGCAGTTAGTGGAGCATATTTTCTATCTGTTACCTGTGTCCCAGCTGCATATGCTGCTCGCAGTGTCTCCCTCTGAGAGGGCAGCGGCTCACCTGCATCACCTTCCCGTCCTTTCCTCGGTAGAGCGTGTAGAGCTGGTAGGCTCGGACCTCGTGGGGAGGGGGAGGAGAGGAGCAGTGGTGTTTACTTCTGCGCTTAGGCACGTTCTTCTGGGGCTGAGGGAGTGTCTGCTGATCAGCTGGGGAGATGGGGTCCGAGAGTGCTGAAACCTGCATAACATACACACAATGTTTTGCCTATGTGAGCGCCTTGGTAAACTGTTCCTGGTGGGAATGGGACAAATCCTTTGTGACAATTACAGCAAAAATCAGTTTTATCTGAAGAATATCTCTGCCCCAGGAGCATGGTGGGGCTGCTGCCCCAACACACCAAAGGGACACCCACACCACTTTTGAACAGCTATCCCTTCTCTCTCTGCTGTTTTAAATCTACTGATACCTTTTCCTTTGGCTTTTTCTTTTTGCTCTTTTTCCCTTTGGGATCTGGTGAGGCTGACCGGGGTTTATCCTTCAGATTGTTCTTCCTTTCTGGCGGCTGGTCGCTGCTCGGTGTGTCGTCAGCAGCTGAGACACTGCCCTGCTTGAAGCAAAGACAGGGAGTTCAGAGCAGTAGCAGAGATGGGGAAAAGGAGCCTCCCTCGATTGCCCAGTTTTAAGCTGCTCTGCACATGTGAGTGGGAAATGCTTTAGCAGCAGAGCATGACAGACTGCCTCAGGCAGCTGCTGGGGCCATGCACAAGTGATGGCTCCAAATGGACTGCTTCCTCATGGGTTTTAGTGACAGTCCCTCCTCACAGCAGATCCAGCTGGTAATGCCAGGCCGTACCTTGCTCTGTACCACTTCATCCCGTGGCACCGACTGAGCTCGCCTTTCCTCCTTCAGTCTCTCTCTCTTCTTCCTCAGGCTTCTCCCACGGTTAAAACGTGAGACCTGAAGGCAGACCACACTGTTACTCAGTGATGTCATGCTCTTTCCTACCACAGAAGACAAGTAATAGAGCAGACTTTTTCCTTGCCTGTCTGAAAGGCAACAGATAAAGGAGAGTGCACTGCCAGATGGAAACTGATGGGCCAAGCAACGTGGGTGTTTATGGCTGTGAAAACACACCACCACTGAGCTCAGTCTGTTGGGGCATTCTGCTGTCCCCTAGAAGGGTGAGCACCTCCTCTGCTGTCCTTGGGCTGGTTCCCAAGCCAAGCCCAGCCCTTTTCATGCAGAGGTGACAAGGAGGAGAAGGGCAAGGATTGTGCCCGGTCTCATGCCCTCCCACCTGCCTTCTGGCCTGAAGAGCATTGCAGCATTTCACACACAGCTGCAAAGTATAAACAGGACATAAACATTTTGTCCCCATTGCAAAGCATCCTCCAGTGCTAACCACCATTGTGGGGATGGGATATGCCTGAGGCAGGCGGCAGAGTGACACAACTCAGGAGCTTCTGGGTACAGGGCAACTTTCTAAGCCCTGGGCCACTGCAGGGAACAAGTGCCTCTGACTGCTCTACCCTCTGCCAGTCAGGACAGAGAGACCTCTGACAGCACTTCATGCTGAGGCTTAATCTGTACACCTTGCTCGCCTTGGGGGCTGAAAGGCTCTGTGTCAATAGACCTGAGGCCAGCCCACAATGCCAGCAGAAACATAGGAACCTTTCACATCAGAAGACAAGGAGCATGGGATGCAGCCTCCCAAGGTTAAGTGGCCTCAGCTCCATGTGTATCTGTGCGTTGGGGAGAGATGTGTAATGTACCTGTGATGCTTTAGTGAGAAGGAGCGCAACCTCGGGGTTATTGTGCTGTCTGGCAACCTCTAGAGGGGTCTGGCCTGCCTGAGAGGAACAAGAAAACAGCATTTTCTTCAAAACACAAGATACTGGAAACGTGGAATTTCTCCAACCAACTTCAGTCCATACTCTGTGCACAAGAGTAAAGCGACTAATTGCTTTAATTTACACAGATATAATTCAGCACTTCACAACCAAGTATTTTCTACCAAGCCTATAAGAATGTTGAAGGGATTCTACATTAACATAAAATACCAAAGAAACTCTGTGTCCTGCTTACATTGTTGACAACGGATGCATCAGCCCCTGCCTCCAGCAAGAGCTTCACCACCTTCTTGTGATTAAGAGCAGCAGCTACATGGAGTGCAGTATCCCCTGCCTGCAAGTCAGAAAGCAGAAAACAAACTTGTGACACAAGTCCTTGGGTCTCACCCTACAGAATTCACACCTTCCTAAAAGATGCTCAGAGATGAAAAAACCTACACTTACTGATGCAACAACTAAGCTTCAATAAGGCCTGGTCAATAAAAAACAATTGAGTGGGGAAGAAGATGACAGGAGCAGGCAAAGAGCTACTTCAGCCTGGGTTAGAGAAATGCAGCTGGGGCGCTGGTGATCTGATTTTTCTAAACCAAGTGACACATGATGCATCTTGGAGATAGCCCAGCTCTACCATCAGCAAACGGATACAACATCTGAGGGTAGAACAAGTTTTCCCACCACAACCTTCTCTTCTGTTTTTTCCCCAGGTTTGCTTATTTGGTGTGCAGGTGGTCATGTATCACATTACTCAGAAATACCCAGGGAAGTACCGGAGGGAGATGGTTGACATTCTCTTAACAAGATTCCTCAGGAAAAACTGATTTTTGGATCAGAGCCAGGAGGCAATCTGGGTCCAGCACTAACACACTGCCCTGCCCTTGTCCTGGTGCAGTGAGGTGAAGACAGCCATGATCAGATTTGAGCACTGGTAACAGAGCCAGAAACTGTTCAAGTGAGAGCAGACACACATGTATAATGCCCTCCTGTCCCCCTGGTCTTGCATTTTGCCTTCATAAAATTAGATCTCCTCAGAACTAGTTATCTATTGCTTAGTTATCTGTTGCTAACTTAGATGAGGTGTACTCCTAAATCAAATCATTCTATGGGCAAATATGGAACAACTTTGGGTAGTGCTGGGGAATGAAGGAAAGGGATGTCTCTCTGGGCCAGGTTCACACCAGTTGACCTTAATATTCAGTAGCTCATTTTGCAAGTTAAAAAACTCATTTCCAAATAAAATTACACAGTAAATTTAACATGCTGAAACCCATTTTGTTTGCTGTAATATCTCATAGTGAAGAAAGAACATTAAACGTACAGTTCAGAAAACACCTTTATGATCCTCAATTACACATGGAAAATTTCCCAGGAACGTGAGAAAATGTGGTTAAGTACCACATAATATGTTTATTTAGCAGATTTAACGCGTTTTAATGTACTAATTTCATTCCCTCCTACCACCCAGTTAGGCTATGCTATAGGTACAGCAGTCAATTACTTCCCTATAAAACAACTATGGATGATTAATCCTAGTCTGGACTGATTGCTAGTTTGAATTTAGAGCATACTTTGTCTTCACTTTTATGTTCTCTTAATTCCCCCTACTGCAAAACGCAGCGAAGAAAAGTATTCCAGAGGAATTCGCACTTTAGTAGCATCTAAATGTCAGTGAGTTGTGCTTCACAATGTCTCTGTAATGGCTATAAGATCATTAAATCACCTCATAAATAAGCAATGCTTTAAAGAAATAATGCAAATGCGATGGCAAAATAATAAACCACTGATATGCCATTACTTTAAGGCTATTCTTAAAAGCTTAGGCATTTGGTGGTACAGCGGAACACACACAGTGAAGCAGGATTACTTGGGTAGGAATTCCTCTTCCCAACAACTGGCCGTATGCAAAGGGCACAGAGTCACAATGAGGTTCATGCACTGACCTGGTTCTTTTCATGGACAGAACAGAAAGCACTGAGCAGCACCCTAATGATGGGCAAGTGATTATAACGAGCAGCCACATGCAGACAGGTATCTCCTGCCTGCAAACAGAAACAAAGCTCTGAGCATGTAATCACAGTGAGAAAGCCTCTACTTCTCATGGTGTTCAGGGATGAAATAATCCTATTAAATCAGAAAGAGCAGTAAACACCACACACCTCCACAGAACAGCAATGCTGTCTTCTCTGCAATACAAAATCTGCTATCATGGGTGGGAAAGTTTAGCAAGAGCTGGGGTCAGGCAAGGTGATAGCATGAATTCTTTAACCACTAATGGGAACTACTGGAATGATAAATATTTTACTGGCACCACAAACTCTGAGTTAGTTGTATTTTCCCATTAAATCTATTCATCTGAACCACAAACCAATGCAATTTGGAATCTCAACTTAGGGTTGCACATAGTGTAGAAAACATGAGTGGCGGCCAGAGCAGCATTCTCATGAAGGGTGGCACTTGTGCAACTGAGCCTGGGAGCTGGGACCAAAACCCCACAGGTTTCCATGTCTCTGCCCATTTTGTTATCAAGCAGGGCAAAACCATCTGGCTTCCTTTTATAGATTGTTTTTTTCTTTATCTATCATGCCAGAATCATTATAAAACAGGAGGAAAGCTGTCTGAAACTGAAGCCACCCTGTATCCACCTCATTTGACAGACTGATACACAGTATATATGATCTGCAGATCTGAAGCCTTTCAGCACTGTCTGTGCAACAGGAAAACGCCATTTGGCTCCTTCTATCCCTGCTCAAGAGGTGCACCAAGCAGTGCATTGCTCAGTCCTACCAAAAGAATTCCTGTGCATGATGAATACAATGGTTGGGTAGTGGGGTTTTTTCAATATAATTTATAACAAAAATCATAGCTTAAAGCCTTTCTGAGTATTTCCACAAGTTAAAGCCATATAGGTAAAACAAAGTCACACAAAAATGAACATGTTATTTCCAAAACTCACATTATTTTTGAGGTCTGCTCGAGATCCTCCAAGTAACAAAACACGAGTACTCTGGGAATGGCTATTCTGGCAAGCCAGGTGAAGAGGTGTGTTACCTGCCTTAGAGAAATACAGGAAAATACAAAAGCCATATTTAGAAAGTGGACATAAGCATTAAAAAATAAAACCTCACAGGTCTTTGCACAAGAAGATCCACCCAAGGGTGGGGAAACTGTTATTTTCCCAAAGATACAAGGTGAATGAACCCAGAGACTGAAATCCCCGCTTCATTCTGGCAATGGCTTACCTGGGATATAACAAAGGCAGAAATAGGACAGTCTAATGATATCTGCATTGGTCAAACCTGTTTACAGGAAGAAAGAACTCTAGAAACTGTCTCATTCATTAGTCTCAAACAGCAGTGTTAAATATTTAGTTCAAAGATATAATTCTTGTGTTTCGCATTTCCCCCATGCACAGACACAAAAAACCAAACTGCCACGGCATGGGATCTTTGATCCCAGCCACGACTGCTGCAGGGTATTGAGCAGACCGGGTCACAACTCCTGTCTCCTTATGACCATAACACATAACAGCTCGAAGTCTGGCTGCGTCTGTAGGTGTTCTCACTGGGGAGGATACAGATTTTAGGCTATCAAGAAGCTTTGATGTTCAGGAGGCACATCAGTCTCCAGCCAAGATGAGAAGGGAGGGGAAAAAGCCACCCAAGCCCCAGAGAATCACATGCTATGGCTCCTCAAAGAAGAAAGTGTGCAGAAATGGAGAGAAATCAACGAAGTGTTGGCTTGTGTATTGTCTTTCTAACACGGTGAACGATTTTATTGGTCTGACAAGTTTTTCTGGCAGCATTTGGCTTTTGTTGGCCTGAAAACATTCAGGGGTTTTGGCTCTTGGGAGCTAGAAATTAAATCACCTCAGGTGATTTACTGCACCGCCTGTTCTCCTTGAATAAGTCCTTTAATTTGTCCCCCTTGCTTTCAAGACACAGATCAAAGCTGCAGGGTTTGAATTACAAAAGGCCAACTCTTAGATGTGGTCTTAGGTCTTCACTTCCATATTACAGACCTGAATGTAGTCCCTAAGCTGTGGCAGACATGACCATTTTTCTTCTCAGCTAAGTTGCATTTAAGTGTCAATTTTTTCCCTCCCAGGTTTATCTCTGAAAAGCCTCTGCAATGCCTTTATCATTTGCTGTTTGGCAGTTGGCCCTGGTGGGAAGGCAGAGGTCCTGTGCAGCAGGTGAGGACCTCAGTTCTGGGAGAAGCACAGTGCCAAGGGTCAGAGCTCACAGAGTGGCTCATCTGGCTCACTTCCCATGGGGTGACAAAGCTCTCCCCAGCTCCTGAGAGGGAGAGAGGGTATAAGTTGTACCAGTCTGGGAATCTTCACTGAAATGTACAGACTGATGGAGAATCTAAAAATAAGGCTACAACTGATCTCACTGGATGATCTATCACAGCAGAAGAGCTTTTATTAAGCCAACTTAAATGAAAATAAATTGCACCTCCAGGGTGAGTGCTGCGCAGGAGGAATACAGCTACCCAAAACACAGTGTCAAATCCTTCCCATCTTCTGCTGCTTCACAGGTTTGGCAAATCTAGCAGCCCGTATTTGTCCTGTGCATCCAAAATCACACGATGCCCAGGTGTAAGTCAACAGCCTGTGGGATGCTCCTGCACATGGTACTCAACCCTGGCTGCCAGAAAAGCTGTCAGAATGGTAATGCCTTGTCATCAGTAACACAAAAAGCTGAGAGAACAGAGAAACCATTTTGGGATTAAGTAGACTTAAGCTCTTCATTTTTCTTGAAAACAAAAGGGTAAAAGCACATGCAAGTATGCATGATTCCCACATTTTTCAGCAGCTCCTGAGAATATATCTTGTCCATTAGAAACCACCCAAAGAGTGAAATGCAAAGGGTAAGATGTGTGGGTAAGACATCAAAAACTAGCACAGGAGCTGCTCAGGCAGTATTTAAGTTTGCCAGTCATATTTCAGCCATCAACTCTGCTGAGCTATTTTGTGCACACACTTTCCCAGAGAGGTTGCCTCCAGCTGACATACACTGGATTGTAAAGCTAAATCTTCTAACTCCCTGAGGCACCCAAGCATGCAGGATAACCAGACTTGCATCTTAAGCCCACACCTTTGTACAGAAGTGTATGGTTATACATAGACAAGCGTATCCAGGGATAGGTTCACATGACTTTATAGTCAAGCATGGGAAGTTTTCTAAAGTACCCTTGATACAAATCTAGGTGGACATTTCAGCAAAAGTACTTACAGAAAACAAAAACTGGTAGTTGAAATAATATAAAAGAGGAACACACATAAAATAATATCGAAGACGATGTAATTGCAGACCACTAAGTCACCACAGTTGTACAAACATATGCCTCTATAGTGCATATATACACGTGCACATACAGAAACACTACGCCCAGGCAACATGCCTTTTTACTCTAAATCTTAAGACTTTGACCAGCTGTCTCCTTTCTTTCCCAGTCCCTTTCAGCTGTTGTTTTAGAGAGACATTTACCAAAAATGCTCAGAGATCCCCTAAAGCCATCCCAAAGCCCTCTCCCTGTCACGCAGGGCACAGTGCCAGCCGTGTGATCTGAGCAACCCAGCAGCACAGCCGTCCAAACCCTGACTCTGTTCACACCATGGGCTGCTACCATCATTTCCTGGACTATTCCATTAACTTCTGAATTACTGAATTAAAGTGCCCCTCAGTTATAACAATTAGAGTGGAACTAAACCCCTTTACTTTGTTATTCTTTCCTCTAAATGGCTCTTAAGGTATTATAAATACCAAAAGGAATATAATCCAGGTTCATTACAAGATTCTGGGAAGAGACTATGCTAATATATTAGGAAGAGCTTAGTAACAAAAGGTACTTTTTTTGTTTCCCTCTGTGGCTTACATTCCTTTGGCTGTTTAATTTCTGGAAAAAAACAGATTTTCAATACCATTTTCTTATTAGTACAATTCATTTCCATTTTAAATCACAGCAATCACAATGAATCTCCTCAGTATAAATTAGAGCACCATGGAGATTGCCACAGGAATGGCAACGTTCCTCAAGTGTAATTAATGTATCATTCAACGCATTACTGAGTTTCTCCTGCGTCAGCTGCCAAAATATGAATTTCCTAATGCCTGTGGATGAACCATTCAGGCGTGATAAATGAAAAGAAAAAGAAGAAAAAATAAAGACCACTAAAAGCTGGTCCCCCACCTGCTGAGAAATGCCATGGCCAGAAATCTCCAGTTCTGAGAAAAAGCCACCTTAGACCAGAACTGAAAGCTCCTCCTCCATAGGTCTCACCTTGTTCTTGGCAAGAACGTTGGCTCCTGCTTTAACAAGCACTTTGGCAGACTGACTGAATCCATGCCAACAAGCTTCATGAAGAGCAGTGTTCCCATCCTGAAGAGCACACATGCAAGAGGAGAAGGTTAGGGGCTGTATAACCAACCTACTCTCTTAAAAATATTTTAATTTCCTTCTAGCTTATTTTCTATTTTATTTTTATAAGAGGGTAAAAATACTGTTATTTGTCTGGAACTTGAAATTAGTTATATTTACTCCTAAATTAAACTTACAGCCTGGGACTCTCAAGTTTCTGAGATAATCATGGGAACTGAGCAGTGTTTTGCGTAAGGCGAAGGATGGTTGTACACTCCTTTAATTCATCCCTTAATGAGCTGAGAACAGACTCTTAAACCAAAAACTATCAGCCTAATATAAAAGCATAACTAAATCAGTAATTTGTATTAAAGAGAAGGTATAGCTTTTTTTTTCAATGTAATTGTTCCAATTACTCTCGAAGCAACAGACACTTACTAAGGAGTATAAACTGTAACTTTCTCTCTGAGACCTTAGCATTACTGACTGCCAAGGCTGCCATCCCACAGGGCTCTTGTTTTGCCTTTTACCTTGTCTTGTCTGTCCAAAGCGCAGCCCTCTTGAATCAGAGTTGCTATTATATCGGTGTTCCCTACGACAGCAGCCCGGTGCAATGCTGTCTGGTCACCCTGCAAAAAGAAGCAAATTTGTAATTGGTACAATTCCCACCTCAATTTGATTCAATGCAAATGCAGACAACACACACAGGGGCTGCATCTTCGACACACATACTGTTTAAATCCAAGCTGCCTTTGAAAACAGTCCCCATAAACAACTACCATTAAAGTTTCCAAGATTAATGAAGTTATTGAAAGTATCAGAGAGCTACAAACCATTTACAGAATTTTGCAAGTCATCACAATCCCAAATACAGCGCTGAAGCATTCTAAAAACATGGCAGTATTAGAAGGCAGTGAATTGAACACATTTGGCTCTATGTGTCTAATAGTCAACAGTGTCTGTAGGGAACTAAAGGGAATTACAGGCTGTCGTAATTCATCACAATGATCCTCCAGGACTTACACTAACTGGATAAGGCTCTCCTGTTCTGGCTCTGATTGCTCCATCAGCCCTGCTTAGGATAAGGAGCATGAGATGAGATCGGTCTCTTCAGCACCTCTGATGAATTTACCAATTAGTGCTAAGAGTGGAGGCAACTTTACGATGAGGACCACAACTGCAGGACCATCCACTTGTTTCACTCGAGCAACTGAGCGATCTTGAGGTCCAAATGACTTTCATTTCTCATTGACCCACCACACAGCAGCAACAAGCAAGTCTCTTAAATCAGTCCATTTCTTTTATGGCCAACTTTCCCAAAGAAATTATGCCGATGTGGTCATCTTGTCTGACTGCCCATCTATCTCCTCTCTAACAACTGCTGAACTCATTTGCTCAGCTAGAGAGCCCAAGGTTAGTTTTCTGCAATCCTTCCAGAAACTGAAGACTAGGGAGACTTAACCCCTGATGGGCAGGGACAGTGGTTTATCTATATGTTTTTATGTAAATTGGTGAGAACCTGATAAAAGAGGGGCAAGAGAAGGATTTATGAAGCAGTGTGTAGGTATGTAACACAGGGATCAATGGGAAAATGAGCTGCAGTAGTTCCACTGCTGCCACAACAACTGGTCTTGGCTTTCCTTTGAATTTGCTTTGAACCAGCAATGCTGAAGCACAGCCTGAGTCCAGGAACAAAGACAGGCTTTGAAGCTGCACACAAAAATTTTTGGGATGAATAAACAGATTGGGAATCCAATTCATTTCTGCTTATCTAGATAATGGTCACCACAAACACACGCAGGGCAGAGATATGCCATGTGTCCTAAAGAAAAAAAACTTGCAGGAAGCCAAGTCCTAAATAGATACAAAATTTCTCTGCTACAATTCTTTATCAGGTAATAGCATATTATATTAAATACTAAAACTAGAGGAATTCCTGTATTTTCTGTTCTAAAGTGTCCAGGTCTTTAGATAACTGGCTTATTTGAACAATTTGTTCTCAAAGGCAATTAGCAGCTGACTTAAAAATTGCTCTTGGTGGGGTGCTTTTGTGCTAATGACACCAAAATAGTTATTAATCTATAAAAAAATGAGCATTGCCAACCACAACCTTTCAGTAATCCCTACCAGTAAATCATTAAATTGGCTTATAATCATGAAGATGATTTTTAAAAACTGTGTTGAAGGTGCTTTTTAAAAACCTGCTATTTTTTTTTGTTTCTAGAGTTTACATATTTTTACTTTTGTTTTTGTGACTGGAAATGTATTTTAAGAGACAAAGACAGTAATGCTTCCAGGAAGTGGGACTTTCAGAAAAACAAGAAGTATTGGAAAACTGACAGCATGGCAAGTGCTCTGAACTTACGTATTTGTTCCAAATTCAAAGACAACCAAAATGTTACAGAAAATGTCCAAATTATACCATCTCACAAGTACAAATGTCAGACAGCTACCGGTTACTATGACTACATGGAAATCTGCTCACCAACAAACTGAGGAATTTGATATCTGATTTTTGATAGTAGCACAGCTGCTGTTACTGCAGTAGTGAGTCATGTGGGACAGTGCAAAAGTCATTTTATCTGACTATCACGAAGTGGAAAGTAATCTGCCAACCTACCCCTGCCAAGTGGTACTGATGCACCAGCAAACCTACAAAAGATACTATAAAACAGACTAAAACAAAATGGGAACTGCCATTGCAGTGGATGGAATTTGAACAATGAATAGTTGGTTCCCACTGCTTTACAGTCAAGAAAATTACTCTGGAGAAGACCAAACTGGGGACAGGAAGGGATTGTACAGGATTTGGTTTGTAATTAAGGATCTTCTTACTGGCACGGTTTAAATCAAGGCTGTTCCTGTCCCCATCACAGTAACCACAGTGAGGTCAAAGACTATTCAGCTTTTGTGGTTTTGCTGATACAACAGCTACTTCTAACAGCATTTCATTTAAATTTAAAACAAACACATTTGTCTATTTGGGAAGTGGGCAGCACACCTCACTGCTGCGAGACCAGGTCTCCCTTGGTAATCCCAAACCCTGTGCTGGGGGGCCATACACTTGGAATGCAGAGCAGCACTGGGACAGCTTCAGCCATGCCTAAGCTTTGTCCTAAAATATATTCTGGTCTCTGAAATGGAAGCCTATGAAGGTGAAGGAACACAAGTCCCACAGATGGCAGGCTCAGGCGCCTCCTGCCCAAGGTATGGGCTTTGGTGCTGACATCTTCCCTACACAAGCATCCAAGAGTAAGGTCCAACCCACACCCTGACTGGACAAAATAAATACCTCATCCATGCAACAGGGAGTGTCAAAGGATATCTCGAACCTTGTTTCACCAACTGAGGCACCTCCCAGTGAAGAGAGGGCACATGTCAGTGGCCTGGTGAGGGTCTGTCCCTAGCACCACCAGATCCCTCAGCCAGCAGAACAGGGCAGCACCTGGTCCACTGTTCCCTTATACCTCAGCACAAACATTAACCTTAAACTGCCTAAAGTGCTGTGGAAGCTGAACCACCAGGTTGTGATTGCTTCTGTGTGACAGTCACTGAGCAACCCAGTCACGGAGGGCACAGCCATCCTATAAATAACAGTGCCTGCACCACTGCACACTAACCTGCCTTCCCTCCCCATCAGCAGCGGAGCAAATCCCTGCCTTGCCTTTTATGGAGTCCGAGAAAACAGATGAGTTGTGGTTTTTTCACAGCATGAATTTTCAGACAGTGTAATCACTGACTTGTGTACCTTTTATTAATTGCTAAAATAACTGTCTCTGAAAGCACTCACTAGAATTCTGCCTGTAGCAAAGCATTAGGGGTCTGTTCCAGAGGCTCAGAGAGCAATTACACCGGTAAATGCGTATTAACTGTCCAGACTATTATGTTGGGCACAATTTATGATCCTATTTGCTAGAGATTTATGCCTTAGGAACAGGCTGCAGATCAGTAACAATGAAGAGAGACAACTCCAGTGCCGTGTCACAGAAACATGACCTTGACAGAAACAACAGTCTGCCCAAATGCAGATGTGGGCCCAAAGCCAAAAAGGCTCAATAGAAGTAAGGCACTAAAGTCTACACCGGTGAATCTTAAACCCCCTTCCTCAGACTCTGCCCAGCCCTGAAGGCAACTCAAACTCAGGAGATTGCACTCCAACGTGTCCATGCCCCGGACGTGCCAGCATGCAAGGTGGGTACAGGGCACTGCGCCACGGTGGCACGGCACACCCTGGCCCTGCACAGCCCTAATGCAGGCAGCTCCCCTCCTGTCTCTGGCCCTGTCAGTGCCCTTGTCACATGCTTGATGGAAGAAGCTCCACACACGTTTCAGGTATGGCCACCACCCTTCAAAATTAAGCCAGCAAAGGAAGTGGCCACTGGCTCTTCCACAGTAGCCCAGAGGTAGCGGTACTCACCCAGTGTGTCTTGCCATGACAGCACTGCAGTGTTGGAAGTTCTCCACTTCTAGGAAAAAATCTCAGTATTCACTGGGATAGTAAGAGGCTGACACTGGGAGACTGGTATAGAAATCTGCATCCCCTGATGCAGAGGATGCAGGACTGCACATCTGAGAGCTCTACCTGTAACGGGGCTCCTGCACAGCAGCAGGTACATTTCCAGAGGGGGAAACCACGCTCTTTACAGAGGGCTTAAACACCTGCTTCCAGGAGAGGCTTACAGGCTGGGTATCCTGAAGAAAGGCAGACACCTAAATCTTGATTTTTCCCCATGGACTTCAGCATTACCCTTTCTTCAGCACTTCTCTGTTGGCATGGCTGGTGGCATTTGCTCAGTGTCCTGGTGTTTGCAACTATCTCCCTGAGCTTCCTCATGTGGTGACTGTTTTAAAACAGTGGATGCAATCACTGGGAACAGGCACTTGGAAATTGGGCAGGCATCTATTTACATCTGGAGTTCACCCCAAGGGAAAGGAAACAACACAAGCGACTTTCACCACAGTCTCATGTAGACTTCTGACAGCTCTCCTGGGTTACTGGAGTCTCTATTATAGACTCTACGGACCCAAACTAATGCGATTTGGTTTACATTAGTTTGTAATACATGTTACTTTTTCCTTTCTCTAATTAAAAAAACCCCAACCTATAACCACATTTTTTCCTGCACATTCCTATTCTCCAGAACATCCAACAGTTGTACAATCTCTTTTAAAGCCCTTCTCCCACGTCAGACTTTGTGTCCTCACTTCTATGTTTGCACAAATCAACAGACTATCTTGCTACAGGAAAATTGCACCAAGTTCAAAGAATGGTTTGGGTTGGAAGGGACCCTAAAGATCATCTAGATCCAACTCCCCTGCCATGGGCAGGGACACCTTCCCCTAGACCAGGCTGCCCCATCCACCCTGGCTTTGAACACTTCCAGGGATGGAGCATCCACAACTTCAGCCAACCAAAAAACAAAACAACCAAAATAACCAGGAAAAACTCATGGCTTCAATCCCTGATACAAAGAGCTGAATGACACTTGTAAAGTCATACAATATAAAATCAAGCCACTAAATTTACAGTAGAATCAAAATATTATAAAGTTAAAATATAACCAAGTGTTAAATACTTGCAGGAGCATACAAGCATGTGTGGATATCCTGAGGCAGCTGTACACAAAGGGAACTGAATATGCTCTCATGTTTCTCAATGTTTCTGTGCTGCTCTCCTCCCCTGTTGCTACAGAGAGGCAGTCATGACACAGTTAAGAACAACTTCGCTCTGCACAATAAATGATGACGCATGACCAGCAGAAGTGATCAAGGCATGAAAAATAATCATGAACAAAACAAATTACAGCTTAAATGAAATGGGACCACAGAAATAAGCCACTTTGCATATTTTCATTCGGCTAGAAATGAGTATGAACCCTGGGCTATTGTTCCATTTGAAACTAATTTTCTGCTTCTTAAACTGGAGCTTCCAGAAGGGAAGTTTCAGGGCCTCTAGCCTTTGTTTTAAATCAACTTGTTTTCCCAGTTAGATTTTCAAGGGTGCAGACAGGGCAGGAGACTGGATGCAGAGCATGGAGTGCCAAGCGGGCCATGCAGCCATGCAGCGCAGGGAGCTCGGCCATGCCGGAGCACCGCACCAGGATTTGCAGCATGCACCGCGACAGGCGTCAGGCGCAGGGCAGGGCTGATGCACGAGAGTTCTAACCTCCTTCTCTCTTTCTGATCTTCTAGGTTCCTTCCTAGCCTTTCTCTTCTGGTTTCTCTTATTTTTTTCATCCTTGATTTCCTTCACCGGGACAATTTTCTCCTGGACTATTTCTGAGGTGTGTGCTGTATGGACACTCATTGACCACTCAGAGATGGCATTGGGATCCCAGTAAGAGTTGTCAGTATTGGCAGGGAGAAGGAAAGAGTCAGCTCCTGGAGTGGCATATTCTACAGAGCTGGACTCCACCGGCTGAAATTCATAATAATCCCACTCCAGGCCACTGGAGGTCATTCTTCAGCTAATTCTTAAGGCTCTTACTGTGTTTAGGGAATATATCTGTAGAACATGAAAGGGAGCATTTTAATCTCTCCACAACATTTAGCAGCTTTTAAGTTCCTGCTTATCATCTGGCAAATTAAAACTTAGTCTGGAATTTGATCAAAACTCCAAAATAAAGTGTTTAGGTTTCTCTTGTTATTTTGAAAAATAAAATGTAGGTCATCTTTTTGGATTTTTGTGTGCTATCACAACAATGCCATAGACCAAAATCAACAAAATAACTTGCTTTTCAATTAAATATAATACTCCCCACTCTCACAGGCGTTTTCATATCTGAACCTGAATCTGTATTCCTGAAAAACAGCAATGAAACATACAGATGTTAATCAACACTTGAGACTAAGATGCCTTCCCTGCCACATAAGCACACAGTAAAAGTGACAGAAGGCATAATCAACAGATTGCAACTAAAAAAGACTACAAACATATTCTGTGGGGCATAAACTGTAAAATGGATTATACAAGGACAAGCCATAAGCAGAGAACCTTCTTTGAAGACCTATGTAAAAGGAAAGCAGAAATATTTTAGTTAATACCTATTGCAAGCAAAAAATCTTCACTTGGAGTTTTAGACTTACTCCTGCTACAAGACAAAACCAAACATACCCTTTGAGATTCAGCATCTCCTGAGGCTCTCCTCAATCCCAACCAAATTACTACTACTACTAAATACAGAGCTACACATCAAAATACATTTTAAATAAACAGTGTCTATGAATCCAGTATGCATCTACTCTGCTCATATTAATCACCACATTTAGAAGCAGTATCCAGTTGTCGTGAACAAAGCCCCTGAGAAGCTCACAAGACAGTATGTCCTCTATGAGCTGAGTATTTCTACAAATGCAAGACCCTTCACTGAACTGAAATAATGCTAAACACTGATTTGCTGTTTTTCCATCATGGCTGTCATGTTCACATATAAACAGCCTAGACTTTATTCCTAGAGGATTAAAACAAATGAACCAGACTTATTCAAAAAATAGTTTCCACAGAAACCAAATTTGACCAAATCAGTGGAAGCTCTTGCTTTCTTAAAAGCAGTTTTCTTTTCTCAGGAAAACTGGCTGTATTTGTAAAGAATCTGCAATTTTGTCTTAAATACCTAATAAATAATTTCTCCTGTGAGAAGTCAAAAAGCATACCCAGGATACATCTGAATAACCTGATTCTCCCATTGCACTTGCAAATCTGCACCATTTCACAGAGAAAGAATAGGCACAGGGAAAGAATAAAGTGCACGGGAAGCCAATTTTCTTCCTGGAAAAACAAGTTTCCCTGTAGAAAGCTGGCCATGTCAGTACCCCAGCCCCAAGCTTGTCAGGCAGACTGCTCATGTCTCATAGAGAATCAGCTACTCACACAGAGAAAGAAACCAGTTTTCCAATTGCTGTAGACATTTAACTCTCTAGATGCAAACAAATACCCAAGGGCATTTTCAATAGGCACCTAGACATTTCCAGTGTCCTTCTAATCGTCATACAGGTGCCTCTGCTAACACCTTTGGACCTCTATGGCCTTTGAAGATGCTCCACCTTATATATTACAGGGGGAACAAAAGCAACCCTTCCTCAAGCTTCTTCCAGTGTGCCATCAGAAGTCAGCAATAATTTGAAGAAATCGTGGTTATTCGACTGCTGTTGCACATTTCAGCATATACCTTTTTTCACCAGTGAGGGAACTAAAACAATGTTACCTGTCACTCCAAAGTGCCTTAAAGCCCAGTCCAAAATTAGAACTACTCTTACAGAAACCAAAGAAATTCCAGTAAGTTACATATTTTACCAAATGAAAACAAACTACCATTTGCTAAATTCAAAGCTGGTTTTTGTGCTGATGCCTCTCCACACAACAACCTCAGAGATGTGACCACCCCCACATGAAGCATGGTGCCATTGAGACGATCTCCCCATGGCAAAGCACTGTGCTACGGGCAGCTGCTCTGGATGCTGAGGGACGTGTCTACTCAAAAAGCATCTCCCAGTTCAGGTAAACATCACAATAGGCAGTGTCCCCTACCTGATGTCCTCCAGCGGGTTCCCACAATGAACTCCTAGTGCATTGCTACAAGAAACAGCAGGTGACGGCTCTCACACCCGCCTGGCACAAGCAGAGCTCTTATAAAGCTCTGCAGCTTGAACAAGAGGACAAAGCTATTCACTGAAAACCACCACATTTTACATTTCTTCCCATGCACTTTTGCATCTCTAAATTAGAGGTTACATCTCTGAATTGGAAAATAGAGAGACAGATTTTGTTTTCATTTAATCCTACTTCAAAGAAGTGAAGGTCTACTGTTATGTGCAAATCACCTTCTCCCCTCCACCCCAAGTTAGAAGGTTGTATCTACTTACATCATCCTGAATATCCAGGTCACAACCTGCCTTCAACAAAACCTGGACAACGTGGAGATGACCCTTGTGGGCAGCAAGATGCAGGGGGGTCCGGCCATGCTATGAATGAGAAGAAAATAATAATATCTTAAGATGAATTTTTATGCATGGTAGTTGAATAGTCATCATTCTTCTGCTTGCACCTCACTCTCTGAAACCTGCAATACAACTGACATGTATTAGTGTGACAAAGGCTTTACCTTGGTTTTGTGAAAGCTGCAAACTTCTCCTCCACCTTCTGCAACATTTCAGTTTATCGCAATGACACTCTACAAAAGGGATATTATATTCACATAAGGGTGATTCCTTACAAATTCAGATCTGGCTCTGTGTCCATGCCTTAGCAGAATTCATAACCCTTTTATTTCTGTCCCTCTGGAGCACAGAACAGTCAGCTGCTGTCACCTTCCCTCTGTACAGCCAAGTTGCAATAGCTGGCTAATTCATATACTGTAATGGGCACTGTCTTTGCAGTAGAGATAAGAACTACTGAACTGTTGCACATGACAGATGCTCCCCTGAAAAGGAATGGAAGACCTCTAGTCACTCCAAGTGACTTCACATGTATGACAACCAACTTCATTTTGCTAAAGATCTGCCAGGCTTTTTTAGACAATACTTATTTTTACCCCTCTCTCTCTAAAATCTCAAAGTGAGTGAAACACCTTAAGATCTGTGAAAGAGCAACACTAAAACTGTCCACTGCAGATTATTTAATGGTAATAAAGAAAATGGGATTCCAGCAATTGCTAAATTCACAAAGTATCTTCACAAAGAATGCTGTTTTCTTCACTAGCCATTTTGCGAGGGTCACATTAAAAGTCACATTACTCTTCACCTGTATCTATTATATATCTATTCCTTCACTACTGGTGCTATTGTATATTTTTCCCCCCAATGATTTACCCTGCAAAGGAAGATAAACAGCCCTAATACTTCAACCACAGAAGGGGCAAACACTTCAAGAGCTGTCTGACTAACGGCCTGAAGTACACAGAAGGCAACCACTGGCTCTCTATGGTTTTAAGCAACTTCTTCATTAAGAAAACTACTTCAAGTAAATAATAAACCAAGCTCAAGACAAGATTATTTTCATATAGCAAACCCCATACCCCCATAGCTGGTTAAGCCTTGTTAACTCAGGCTCCTCAGAGCAAAAAGGAAAAAGCACTGCTGGAATCAACAGAATAGCTGAGGGCAAAGTCTGTGCCATGACTGATTAATTGTGCTGTGCTTCGGAAACATTAAGTGTTGATTAACTGTCCTACATTATTGACTTAAAGGGGCAGATCTGAGGACAAAATCCTCACCCACACTATGACACATGGGTCTCTCAAAACCCACACTATGACACATGAGGGTCTCAAAACCCGTTCGTCGTCCCCTGCTGGCAGCAGCAGTTCATTCCCACGTGAGAAACTTCCATTCTTGCCCTGCTAAAGGCGTAGGAAGGGCTCATTTTTGTTGCCACCACTGCCCCTGGGCACCATCCAGGCTCCTGCCTGGGTGCCTCTGGCTCGATCTGGCCGCAGGTGCCTAAAATCCTGTCCGTATATCAAAGGGCACTGAGCTGCACTGACCACACTTCCTTCTCCATCAGCCTGGAGGAGAGCCAGGGCTACACTGCTGTTCCAGCTAACTCAACAGCAGGAGGCATAAAATCCGCAGGCAACACGGGGATAAAAAGAAAAACAGAAAGAAAAAAAAGAGAACAAAATAAAATCTTAAAAAATCCAAAATTGACAAATCATTCCTGACCGTGAACAATATGTTTGGATTTTGAGTATGTGCTCCAGCACACTCAGATTTATGGGTCCTGACTTTCTACATTCCTTAATGCCAATAAGTAAATCACCTAATCCAGGCATCTATCTCACTTCCCAGAAGGTTATTAATACACCATGAAAACAATTTATAGCAATCCGTGCATGGAGAAGGAAAAATCCCAAACAAACCCAACTTGAAGCCAGATCATGTGCTTTAAAAGGAAAGTGTCAACACCATAAATATATATTCCAGCATGGAAACTTTCTGATAAGATAACCAGCTCTGAGCACTGAAAAAATGCTGACATGCAGTTAAAGGTAGTGTTAAAAGTAAGCAACGAAAGCAGAACAGGAGTTTATTTGAATAAAAGGGACATATTTTCCTCACCCAATACACCATCCTGGGCAATTGCCACACAAACCATGCCTGCTGGCACAGTTGAGTTGAAAGACTAAAGTGTTGCCCTGAGTTTTGCAGTTCTTCGATGTTTTCATTTCTGTAACAAAGTTCTCACACACTTTCTGTAAACATAGCCATGTTTTGCTAACTGTCCTTATCTTCTGCATTCTGTTCTCCCTAGGAGGAGACTTTTGATGGATCTTTCCTATGACCAGTGTGATTGAGAGGTGGTAATTTCTCCCTCCAATCCTTGGTGATTTCTAAGAACATATATAATAAAGAGCGGGCCAATTTGGCCCCTCTTCTTTCCTGCCTTCTCTCTGAGACCGGAGTTCACGTGCTCTTTCGTGTCCAACTGCGACACTAAAGGATCATTTTTATTCCAGAGTGTTTGTGTGTTTCAGATTCTCTATCCAGAAACATAGGTTCAGAGGCATCTCACCTACTGGAGAACCCTTAAGAGAGGCCTTCAGGAACCAGAGTTTCTGCACACATGCAGTCCTGGAGTTCTTCCTACTTTAAAGAGACACTATAAACAAAAGCTATGACACTAACCAGGAGAGGAGACTGGGAAGGAGGATCAGTTCCAGTATATTACATTGATTAGAGACTCAGGCTTTTGGAAGAGCACTGATCATCTCAAGATTAATCACAGCCCTGCAAGAACCAGCAATGCCAGATTTTCTTTTTCTTCCCAGCAACATCCAAATGAGAGCAGAGATGGGCAGTACAGCTGGCCACTGTTCCAGTGCTGGCAGTGGGAACACTGGACAAACATCAAATCCCCACACAAATACACACACACACAGGTATGAATGTACATACACATGCACACACCAATCCAGAACAAATGGTGAGGAAGAGACAAGGCAATTTGGGTGCCCCTCACGCTGTGATGAACAACTTGGAGCACAGCAAGCTTTGGAGAGAAACACTGAACAAGTCCATGCCACAGCAGCAATAGTCAGGGCTGCTCTTGCCTTCATGTCTGTAAGTCAAACCAACAGCCCACAAAGTTTTTCTCTCACAGCAATTCATCCTACACAAAATATATAGGGGGCAGAGAGATGAATGCAGACAGACAAAACTCCCTCTCTGTGTGTCTCCTCCATAAAGACATTCTGCACTCAATGCAGCAGCAAAGAGGGGGTTATCTGAATACACACAAGGGTCCTAGGGGGAAAGAAAACACACAACCCAGAGTATATCCTAGATGCTCACTTCAAGGACACAACACCAAACCCAGGGACTGTTCAACATGCAGATTGCTGACTTAGAAGCTTGTGAGCATTGCCAAACATGAACTGCAATGATTTGGGGGTTACTACAAATACAAATGAGAGACTGCTACAACTTAGGATTAATGAACCAATAAAGCAGTCATTCATATGTAAAAAAAAAAAAAAAAGGCAATTTGGAGTTCTATTCAAATATAAACAATTGCTTCATCAGGCAACAAATCATACAAATGGTCCTGTGTCACGGACTTATTGACAAAATAAATGGGACCTATTGGATTAAGGCTGCAACTTCCAACCACCACGCTGCTGTAGCTGTGGGGTGTACCGGGTTGCAGCCAAGCACTGTGAACAGCCACATGAACTTCAGAGTAAAATGCGAGGCCAGGTTTTTGTTTGCATTCAATCTGTGCTCTAACTTCCAGACATTGACAGGCAGCTGTCAATACACACCACTTAAAAGCAGAATTCTCTTAGCATCGCTGCCAATGTCCATGCACTCCACAACCAAATCCATACAGGGGGGCCTTAGCACCATAAGCTCCATGATCTTTCCTTGTGTTTATGTATGCAGGTGCTTTTATGCCAGTACATTCAGTTCTCCATCTCACCCTGCTCTTGTGGTGCACAAGGACTGTTATTTATTCATCCGTTCTGCACTCATAAAAACCATGCCTGTCCACATTTTATTGGAAAGCCTGAAAGCAAAATCCAAGTCCTGTCACATTGTTCACACTGATGATTTGTTAGACTGTTCTCCATGAATAACCTGCTCGCTCAAGTCAGCAGAAAGCTTCTCATTGACCTCAATAGGCATTCAGCAAGTTCCTAAGTGTGTGTTAGTCCCTTTTAATTTATCTTTATTTATTGTTTAAAACAGACACAAATAGCTTTTCAAACTGAAGGAGTGCAAAAATGTGAAAGCACCAAAATACATTTCTTTTTTGTTTCTGTCTTAGCTTAAAAAAGAAGAAAAAGAGAGACTGCTTAAAAGAACTCAACATGCTCTGAAGTTGAGACTTAAAGTACCCTAGCATTACAAAAGTGTTGCCATATGGTGTGTTCATAACATGGCTAGTTCAAAAGTTAAACCAAACAATTACTGAATCAAAACAGATGCACTACCTTTTGCATTTCTTTGAGGCTTTTCTTCTGAATTATCATCCATTCTCTGCAGAATTCAATTTTATAGCTATGATCTTAATGCAGGAGCCTGCAGCAGCACAAGTTTCTCACGGATTCACAGGCCTCTTTCAGGCATCAACTTGCTCTGGTATGGGTCTGCCTCCATGGGCTGCAGGTGGATCTCTGCATCCCCATGGACCTCCATGAGCTTCAGAGCACAGCTGCTTCACCATGGTCTGCACCACAGGCTGCAGGGCAGTCTCACCTCCAGCACCTGAAGCACCTCCTCCCTCTCCTCCACTGTCCTCGGTGTCTGCAGAGTTGTTCCTCTCACTTATTATCACTGCTGTTCCCTGGCTGTAATTACATCTTTTCTGTAACTTTTTTTTTCCTTCTTAAGTATGTTATCCCAGTGGTGCTACCACCATTTCTGACTGGCCCAGCCTTGACCAGCAGCACATCCATCTTGGAGCCACCTGGCAGTGGCTCTGCCAAACATGTGGAAGCTTTTGGCAGCTTCTCACAGAAACCACACCTGTAGCCCTTCCCCCTACCAAAACCTGGCCGTGCAAACCCCCAGGAAAAGCCAACAACATCCTGGGAGGACAGCAAGGCAAATCAGCTCAGCAAAAGTACCAGTGCTTTTGTGCCAAAGATACAGCTGCCAATAATTTCACTGAAAGAGAGCTCTACTACAAAAGGACTGAAAGAAGGGACCAGCTTTCTTGCTTGGAAGAAAAGGCTTAAGTTCCCAGTTTTCCAGTTTTTGCAGCTTATTCACCAAAGTACTTGATAAGGGCACCTGCGTGTTGGATCAGCCAGTATGTATGACCAGTTGTTCAGGGTATTTTTCCCCTTTTCATAAAGGAATCAGCTACACATTTCACACCTGTGAAGAATGTCAGACAAAAGGGCAGAAAAATGGAAATTATCTCTTTGTCATATCTGGCAGAGCAGCAACAGAGCCCCTGACCGAGCAAGTGCCCTTTGAGAACAGAGCCACAAAGCCTCTGCTGAGCACCACACCTGCCTTGGGCCACAACCCCATGTGGCTGGTGGCAGAGGTCCAGCACCACGACAAGTGCTCAATGCATGTGCCACGTAGTGCCACCAGCCCTCTCCCACTGTGGGCTCCCTGATGTCAGATTGCTGGCACCAGTGTGACCTAGGGACCATCAGCTCCTCTTTACATATTTTAAACGGCCCCAAATCTGGAATGAGCCCGAGTGTCCCTCACTGGAGTCAGAGGAGGTGCACATTTCCATGTTGACTTCACCTGCACAGATGCCTTACTAGTAATGCTGCCAAAATGAAACAAGTGCATCCTCAACATAACACTGAAGTGAGCACCTGGACATGTGTATTCTCCATTGGATTTTGTTTCTTTCATATTCTTCCTCTTTTTTCTGAAATCATCTACTCAGAAGTGACAAAAATGAAACACTGTTTTGCAGCTGAATTGTTGTTTACTGAAGCAACAATTAACCACATCATATGACCTTCCATACAGGACAAAAATAGAACTGGACAAGTCAGCTGTAAGGCATTTACGAGTTCTTGTCTTGTTGCAGAAAAGATCCTTCCTTTTTCTTGAGCTCACTCAATTAATCCTTTTTGAATAATGAACTCTAGAATTTATCTCTGGATCCTGGACACTTTAAACTGGGGCTCTGCAGTGTTTTCACAACAATGGGTCTGTGCTTACAGATGCAGATCAGAAATATATTTAAACCCTACTGTGATATGGGAACTTTTTCTTTCCCTCCAAAGAGCTTTGTTTCCATGTGTCTTCCTCCAATAAAACCCAGAGAATTCAGCAGGAAGTTTGGTGGACAAGTACCAAATCCATTTTTTTTCTTTTTTGGAAGCAAACCTCTAAAATTTATAATTAGACAGAACAAACTGAAAACTACTAATAAAAGCAGAAGACATACAGGTAAAACAGAACTAAGGCATGCACATGGATAAATTTACTTTTATGCTTTATTGTGCAATGAGTTTTATCTTGAGGGAGAAGAGGGTTCTGGGTTTGAATTTATCTGAAAGCTTGGTCTATTTTACTGTGCTACAAAAAGCCTGCCATCTAATTTCCATTCTAAAATTAAGAACCCCTATCCTGAAAGTTGTTCTTATTTTGTGCTTGTTCTGCTTATTGGAAGACTGCACAAGAACCTGTTGCTGTGATGGCTAAAAAACCCCTTCAGATTTCCACTTTCAACATACTTGAGTCTAATTTATACATCCTTGCTCTTGTGACAACCTTGTCCTTAACTTTAAACAGTTCTTTCTCCTTCCAGCCTTTGTGTGTCATCAGATTAGCAAGCCAAGCTCTTCCAGGGTATGTTTATACAGCCTTTCGTAGGAAAACATGCACATGCTCTCCCTAAGCAGCTGGCTGGAGGGGTGAGAGCCAGACGCAAACTCCACGCTGTGTACACCTGGACAGGACATTGCAGAGCCTGAATGGATGAGCTCTGGTGAGGGCACCGGGTTGGTCTCACACCTCTTGGTTCGCACTGAGCTCAGCTCTCTCTGGCTCACAGTGTAGGAGGAGTGTGTGTGCCTCCAAAACACCCTGTACACACAGCCTTGGCTGCTGCTGAGAGACGCTGTGCTCCTCTGTGCACTCCTCCACAGTCTTGCAGATCTGACTTCATCTCTTCTGAGAAGGGCTTGTCACCAGGCTACACAAGTACCTCATCAGTACTGTCTGTCAGTGTGCTGGGATGCATCCAGAATGACAACAGGGACAGCTTTTGTCATCTTCCCTCTCTGGGCTCCACGGGGATGACCCACAACTTCTAGGAAAGAACAGCTACAATGCTGTAGTACCAGGTGAGCTACAGGGATGACCTCAGAGCCCACAGCTCTCCAGCATGGTTGGCAAGCACATCTCTCCAACAGAAACACCAGAACACCAGCACTTTGCACCTGGCCACAGTTTTGCTGCCAAATGAGCTTTGTTTTGATTTTCCACACAGAGTAGAATAACAAAGCAAGGGAGCCACCTATGTCATATAGGAAAGAAAAACTTGTCAACTCTAGGAAATCTGCATTATATCAAATTAACCTGATCTTGTGTTTGAAAGTCAAATCTACACTATTTGTTTCTTATTGTAATTAGCAGAGGTCCCTCAGCAGCCTCAAAGCTCATCATTAGAAAACACAACCACAAAACCCTGAGCTACCATTCAGGTATCTGTAAGTCAGTATTTCTTGGTCTATTACTGACTACCTTTAATAGTTGTTCATCAGCTACAGAGCTGCTTGGACAACAGAACCAAACAGGCATTTAATGGGACTATTCATGCTTATTACATCTGTGCTTTATATCTACCAACAAGAGGCTAGTTATTCTGGCAAACAGAACTTACAAACACAGGTTGTCCTTGGATCACTCCAGGTTTCAAAATATTATCTACAACTAAAACACTGTGAAGGGACTGAAAACAACTGTCACTGACAGATAAGTATTCTGTCTTTTCCTCTTTTTATCAAATATCCTTTCTATCTGTAAATACTAGCTCCCATGCATATGTAATGTTTGAAACCAATATGGAAACACAAATAAAAGTAGATAGGATGGAGAACAACAGTTCATCAAAACAGCACGCCCCAAATTTTATATTACAGTTCTAAAGATTTAATTTACCTAGTTCTTTTTAAGGTTTTTTGCTGATCAAACCTTCTCTGCAGCAGGCAATTACGTCTCATCTTTTCTAAGGCAGTATTATTTATAACATGTTGAGCGTTAGGAACAGGCAAATATCAGTTTGAACTCTCTTGTATCTAAGCAGAAATGCTTTGACTCTGATTTTATCTCAAAGGTACGGGGAATACAATTTGCAACCCCCAAGTCTGGAACTAAGGGACTACACAGAACAAATCAATGAAGATGTTGGGTATAAGTGAGGCTGCTGCACCAAGAGACTTCAGCAGCAAGAAACGCTTTCTGCGTCCCTTTACCTTGCCACAAGAGGTGGCTTTTCCCCATCCCCTCGCCCTGGGAGATGGGTGCCCTGAACCGCCTTCCCTTGACAGTGATGAATCGCTCCATTCATCAGGTCTCACAGTGTTCAAAAGTCAATGCACACTTTGAAAAATGTTGCTCCCCTCTGTCGACATACTGTGTTTCCAAGGACTAAGTGTTCATCACAGCTGCGCCCACTGCAAAGGGTATAAACACAAGATGTGCACTATATTGCAAATGTGCGTGAGCTATTAAGTGCAAACTTTAGGGAAATGTGAACACTAACTTCAGTCACATTCAGATTGATAAAGCTAGGAGGGCATTTTCACAGACAATGGTCTAGAAGAGTTACATCAGTTCCCAGGGCTTTTGCAAAGCATTTTTCTCTCGTTACCTTGGTAACCGCTACCTTGGCACCCCTGTTGATAAGCTGCACCACATTCTCCACTTGGCCTTTGTAGGCAGCTACAAGCAGGCGTTCTGAAAGCACGGCGACCACATCCTGCTGGCTCATGAATTAGGAGAGAAAGGTTTTCAGGTCTCTTCAGTCCAAAAACAAAGGCTTGGGATCAGTTCAGGCAGCATGCAGGCAGGCGAGGAAGGACTCCAGCTCCCTGGACAATGACGTTTTTGCTATGCCATCCTCTGGACCTATGGATCAGAAAACAACACTGCTGTCAGTGAGCTTTCAGAAACAGATCACTACAGCAGCTCCTCCCTGAGCATTCATCTATGCATTGGTTTGGGAGGGGATCACAAAAACTCCTCAGAACTCCTGAAGGCACTGCACTTTTGTTGCAAGGCAGAGAGATGTAGAGAGTAGCACATTTCCAATGTGCCCTCATTCCCCTTGGTTGGGACAAAAATCCTTAAACTTTCTGAGAGCTTAACTCTCTTTTGGTCTAACCTCTATTTGTGTGGTCCCCTTCCATCCGCTTTCCCCCCCATCAGGTTTCCCAGTCTTTAACTAGCCAAGGATGGGTTAACCACTGCTGGCCAAAGGACCAAGAATAGGTTATAGTTACTGGCTGCTCATATAAATATACAAACCTCTGCCCTGGAATGACTGAGTGCAGTCAGCAATTAAAGGCAGCTGACTGTTCCCTCACAAGTATGAAATGCTTCACAGCCTCCCCCTGAACCATCCCAAGGACACCACTGGGAGAGATCACAACCTGCTATTGGGAAACACTCATCTTTGCTGTCACTGAGAAATTATGTTCTCCCCACAGAGCTGACATCATGCCCCACTGACCCCAGAAACAATTCAGATTTAGCACTCATCATGCAAACTCTATGTTTGTCTGCCCGGGCTCCACTGACCCATCCAATGAGCCATCAGAGCTGGAAAGAGCTTTCTGATATAATTACAGAAAATGTATCCACAGATCACTTTGAGCTGTGGGATCCAGAACCTGCCCAGTTTGGGAAGATTTCAGCTTTATTTGTGCTTTTCCCACTTTAGTATTTAATTGTTTCAGTACAGGAAAAACACCTTCAAGATATCCAGTGTATTTACAAATTATTTGTCCTCCTCTCTTGAAATATCACTGCACGGCTCCTTAACAGCCACCAGTACTCAACACTCTGCATAGTCCAAGAGTAATAGGTACAGGGTCCAGATGATCTTGGAGATTGATAGTGGAATACAATGCCTTTCACCCTTATGTTATCCTTTAAATCCATCTCAAAACAGCAATAACTAAAACTGTAGGTTAATTTGTAGTAGTAGATGGTAATAGCAGAATTTAATTTGCACTCCTATGGTAATTTATATTAAGAAATACTAGAACGCTTTATGAACTTTAATTTTTATACCACCTTTTGAGGTGAACAATATGCAGAAGAATATTACATGCATTTTTAGAAAAAGGCCCTTGAAAGCATACAAAAGTTACTAGTTTCTCTGAGGTCAACAGAAAGTTATGCCAAAGACAGTAAAAACTCCAGATAACTGACTCTTGATTTCTAAGTATAAGCATTAGGCAATACTATTTCCAGGTAAAAGACTCAGGTTAGCTTTTCCTCACCTTTCTCTTCCTTTCTAAGTGCAAACATGCTTGGAGCAACGTGGAAATAGCAGCACATTTATTCAGAGAAACCAGACAAAGAGTTTCTGGGCCTCAAAGTCAGCGTAACATAGGAGAACAGAGGAGTGGTGCTATACCCTGTGCCACTGGACTGGTTTCACCCATACCCTCAATGTGATGGACACAGCTTGTACACCCTGGTAACATGGAAAATACAGAAGATGGAAGAAAAACCCCTCATGTCCTTAACTAGCACACCATACCCTGCTCCTCTGGCACAGTGCTGTACACATTATAGTACAAACCATTTAAAAAGCGCCAAGAAATACAGATGGTCTACACTTAGTAATCTGATCTGTGACAAACAACACAAGTTTCAATCTTACCTTCTCAAGTAAGGTAAGCACTTTACTCGTGCTTCCGAAGCAAGCTGAACACCCACCCTCCCTCCA
>VWZW01005798.1:812976-865947 GCA_013397115.1 Edolisoma coerulescens
CCCCCCACCCATGCCCCCAGCCCCCAGCTCCCAACACATCCCTGACCTTCCCATCACATCTCATAGTGCTGCTTCCATAACCCAGGAGCACACCCCCCACCTCCCCTCTGTGACCAGTACACAGTGCAGGGCACACCATACAACAGGGAGCTTTTCAGGCAGAGGGATGGTGTGTTTCTGTGCCAGCCCCTGCCTGAGCAGTGGTAGTTTGCAGGTGAACTGTGCCATCACTTGTTTGTCCCCATCTTTACCCCTAAGCTGGCTACCAACACTTTGGCTGGAGTCATGTACAATACACTGACATCTTAAAACATCTGTGGTCAGATCCTGCTTGGTTTTCTTACCTCTTAAATGAAAAAAAAAACCAAAACGAAATGAAACAACATAGTGACATCGTTGTCACTCACAGATTTGCACATTCACTACAAAAATCTCAGTCTCAATGGAGACATTTTCCTGACATACTGACATTTCTGAGCAAGTTTGCAGAAACCATACATGCTCATCACATCTTAGCCACACCACTAGAAAGACACACTAATACCTCAACAATGTAGGGCTGGAAAAGTCTGGATAACCTGTTCAAGGTAAATGCTGGAAATCATACTCCCTCGTTTGATTATTCTCCCTCTCACATGCTGCCTTCCCATTACTGCAGCACATGGAGATCCTGAGCCTCCTCCTGCCATGCCCTGCCACACTGGAGTGATGGACTGTGACGGCATCACTGCTATCATGGGCTATCATGGAGTTTGCCTTCTTGCCTTCTCCACCACTTGGATCATACACAAAAGCATAGCAAGGAGCTGATTCAGCTATCGGTCTTTCAGGGCTATCTCCCACTTTGCCCAGGTCTCCAGCAGGTGTCGGTCCTGCTCCCAGAGGGCAGTCACGGCACGAGCCTGGCTCCTGCTCGCACAACAGGTCACATTCCCTACCACATCTGCTTACATCTCCTCAGCTGGGATTATTTGCAATTCAGAAAAGCACGTCCAATTAGAATAGGAAGCCCAGACAACTGAAAGACCAACTTTCCTTTTCTCCTGAGCTGGTAGAAAAAGGTGATGGGTGAGCAGTGGAAGTGGGAACAGCCTTCTCATTCCCCTCCCCAGGGACCCATTCCTAGCACAGGGGCTACACTGGTAGTGGCATCGCTCCCCCCAGCTTTAACTCTCTACGTGCCTCAGACACACAGAGCGTCTTTCCTTGACCACGTCTGCACCCCCAGCAGCAGGGGGAAGGTACCAGATGCCCAAGGACTGCAATTAAAAGCCTGACTGCTCCTTTCACACCCAGATGGTGCAAAATGAACCCGACAACACGATTACAGGCACTGCATCGCATCCCTGCTGCCAGCACCTGCTGCCCAGAATTAAATCCCTCATTATCACCCCAAGATCCAGAAGCTCAAGGGAGGCACAGAGCATGAGAATATTCAAACCTTATGCATTCAAATCAACAACAAAAAATTATTTTGCTTTAACATATTTTTAAATGAAAAACAGCCATCTCTGTGCTTCTTTGTTTAAGATCAGATTACTTACCTGGGGCAGGCTGGGAAAGCAACACCTACTTCCCAAGCCTCTCCAAGGAAACTGGCCAGATGTGATGCCCACAGTTTCAGTTGCTTTGCTGGGGGTCAATCCCTTCCGAGGATAACCTGCTCAGCCCCGAGGATAACGTGCTCAGCCCCGAGGATAACGTGCTCACCCCATCGGTGGAGTGTGGAAAAGGACAGGCTGACTGTGGATTAGTATTCCCGATTGGCAGCTACGAGGCACCGTCCCCAGGCGCTGAGGTCCAGCTGCATCCCCCCAGATTATGCCCTCAGCTCACTGAGCCACACTGCCCTACGGATGCTTAGGAGATGTCTGTCTGGGGTGGCACAGCACCGTGTGGGTGGGCAGCTGGCTGCTCGGTGGCAGGGTTGTAAAGCTCCCAGCTCCGTCCTCTCTCCCATGCAACTGGCAGAGCTGGCAAAAAACACTCTCTGCACCTTCCCCTCCCCAGCTCCCTCCCCTCCAAACTGCTGCCAGGCTGCTTCAGTGGCCGTAGCGCCTACACGTCAGTAACAAAAAAAGCACAGGAATGATGATTTTTGAAAGCTAAAGGACAGTCCAGGAAATATCAAACATCACAGATACCAAAAGGCTAAGCAACAGACTCTCCTAAATTCATGGGAAGGGTTAAAACCAGCAGCTTCCTCTCTGAGGGGAGAGAAAAAAGCCAAAACTATGAAAGATTTAGGAGCTATAAGCTAATCAATTTTAAGAAGTCCTCTGTGCTAAATGGAAAAGATGACATGCCAGAGCACAGGTCATTCTCAATGTAATCACTAAGTTAAATTAGTATTTGAATAAAAGAATGCTTACATAGCTAACAAAAAGTTTCCATGTGTACTGAGGTACAAGATGAAAGGGAAAAAAAAGAAGAAGGGACTGCAGTTTTCGGCAAGGGATCCCAAATTCTCTAGTTTATCACCAGAAATTATGCTGAACAAAATCATAGAATCATAGAATAACAGAATTTCCTGAGTTGGAAGGGATCCACAAAGATCAACGAGTCCAACTCCTGGCCCTGCACAGGACAGCCCCAAAAATCCCACTATGTGCCTGAGAGTGTTGTCCAAGTGCTTCTTGAACTCTGGCAGGCTTGGGGCTGTGACCACTACCCTGGGGAGCCTGTAGACCAAGAAAAACTCTCAGCACCTGGTAGCTTTATTTTATTCAACATAAACAATGGAATAAAATTAGTCTAAATTATTTTGGAATACCCCAATATTAAGATATGGAGCCAGACCATTTTGTTACGGGAGGGTACATAATAGCTACTATTTTATAATAATAAAATAGTCTTTCTAAGAAAACTTCCTACACCTAAATACTGCTCATCTCTTCATTGCTTAACTCTGAAAGCAAAATGGCTTTCTTTTTTTATTAGTACATAACAGTATAAAATCTATAAAATGCTCTTTTTCTTGTCCAGCCTCTTTGCAAAGCAGTTTGTCATACACAAAATATGACGTAAACACTAAGATTGTATTCACTTTAGAATAACAGCATTATTCAGCAGAGTGGATTATTGCATTAGAAAGAGTGAGTTTCCTGGAACTCATTTATCATTTACTGCAGGATGCAGATATTACACATCTGCCATTTCTCTCAGCTGACTTTAAAAGCGTTTGTCCAAATGCAGCACTACTTCCCTTTCAGTGATTTTTCTTTAGTTCCGCCATGGATCCAGTATAAACTACTCAGGAGAAATAGCTATATATTTTGCTAAAGGGAGGACACTGCCTCTCACCCTTTCCTGCCCCAAGAGACAGTTAAAAATCAGTCAAAGGTGTAATTGTGAAAACCAGCAGCAGCTTTATCTGGAAAACAGCAAAGCCCCCCCACCAGGTCGAGAACAATGTGCTTTTGATTCACACTTTTCTTCTTTTCTTTACAACATCATCAATACTATTTTTGGAGTTAGGTTTTACACCAATCAACATTTTGAACTGGACATCTACATAGACTTTTAGTAGATTATATGTTGGTCTCGGAGGGGGGGGCGAGTACTGTTTTCATTACGTATTTTATTGTGGCAAGTACAATTACTCAGTTTTCATTTGGACAGTTGCATATTCATCACCCGAAGTATCACCACTGTCTGGGACATCTGAAAACATTTTCCGGGCTTCTTTTTTTTTTCACTTGTTGCTATTAATTACTTCAACAATGACTATTTAGCAGCCTCCCAGGGAGCATCTGCATGACAGTTGCTCATCAGGCTTCCCACCACAACCAGAACAGACTGATTGATGTCACTGCTCCACTGCAGGTGGCCGCCCGCAGCCGGACCGACAGCCAGCCCCGCTTGGCCATGAGCACGGGGAGACAGCGACCGCAGCTTCCCCAGCTGCTTTGTCCAGCCCATCTCTGTTGCCTGGCCTCCACCGCTGGCTGCACTCACTGTAAATCCTCAGCTGCCTGGCAGCTCCCAGGCGATGCCTTGGCACCATCAAAACCAACCTCCAGAGTTGCACCTGCCAGGCAGAATGCTCTTGGAGAGAGGCATGGACACATGGAGACCCATGATGAAGATCAAAGGCAATTCCAAGTCATTGCTTAGACATAACTAATCTTGTACAAAAACAACTGTTTTTCTTCCCCTCCTACTTATCTCTCTGCCATGTATCCCTGACCTCCCTTACGCAAGACACAGGTTATTTACTTACCACTTTCTGCGTAACATGATTTGGGGGGGTTTACTTGGCTTATCTCACTGAAGTTTCACAGCTTTGTTACTCCCCACTCCCTCTCTTTCAACACCTGCGTACACACGCATGTCAAAACCACTCAGTAGAAGCAAGCTCAACTCACAGCAAGCCCTGTCAGTTGAGCGCTATTTACATGACAAAACAATATCTATTGTTTGATAGGGGACAGTGCCAGTGTGCAAACACACATGCATGACATATCTGCTCCTATTTGCATAAAACCAGTTAGGAGATCTTTCCAGCTGACTGCTGTTTAACAGAAGTGCCGGAGCCTAACTTTGGGAACGAAGCAGACACACGGCTGTGCTCATGGGAGAGTGGGGGTTTATGCTACCCTCACACACAGTGGGTCTTCTGGATGGGAGAACTGTCCCTCACCATCACCTTCTGTGCAGGAGCCAATTAAAATGACTGCAGGACCTCATTGTGAGCAGAAAGTGCTATAACCCTTTCCACAACTAAACCCCTTTCCTTCTCTGCTGTTCTTCCTTCCTTTCTTACCCCGAAAGCATGTCCTCTGCTGCCAGGGTTCAGATTACCTTCAGCATGGACAGTATCTGTCATTCAGTTTGGGGACGCTGCTGCTGCCATGTCAGAGTGCTGGTGCAGAGGTCTCCTCCTGCCCACGTATGACCTGAACCCTCTTCCCTGCTAGCACAAGCAGCCCCACACTCTCCCAGACAGCATATAATAGTAACTCAGGTTAATACTGCGAAAGACACTCCAGAAAATTTCAAGAAAAAACTAATTCCTACATTTAGATTTTTTTTCAAGGCCAAAAAACACCACTACAATAATCTAATGCCAACCAGCACCAAGGCATGAACTCCTGTTTGAGCTAGATCCTATCTTTTATACACATTATTAAAGATGTGCAGCCAGGCAGTGATCAGGAAATGCTCTGACAGAGCAGAGAAGAAAAGAACACATTTACCAGCTTCAAAGTATTTTTCAGCTAGCAAAAGAGCACTGGACATGTTCTTCCTCTTCAAGAAAAACATGACTTAGGAGCTGCCAGCAGCGATGACGCAGCCCCTCCTGTACCCTCACAGCTGATGTCTTGGGAGAGCACTGGGAGATGCGGTGAGGTAGGTGGACCAGTGTCTCCCAGTTCAGCACTCAATCATGGAGAGAACGTGAGTACACGAGATGCTTGGATATTGGCACAATATTCCTCAATATTGCCAGGCTTCTGGCATGAGAGCAAGAGTCTGGCAGGCAGTGTGTCAATTAAAAGCTTAACAAGGCTCAAGCTGAAAGTCAGTAGATAAAATCCTATGGATGGAGTGGCCAGGGTGGGAGAGAGATGTATTCAGACAAGCATGGGTAGAAGTGCTGAGTATGTCCACTGTAACCCCCAGCGAGGTTATGGTGCACACCATTACCATGAAGAGATTACGATTTTTCCAGTTGCCTCCCACCCCAGGGTACTGCAACAGCAAGAGGAAGCACAAATATCCAGGGATTTGGCCCGCCCTGGAAAATGGGCAAGTGAGAGAAACCAAGCACAGCAGGGAGGCAAACACTGAAGTCACGTTTTGTTGCATGGAATCACCTCACCAGTCAGCGCAGCTAGGACGGTAATTCTCATTTCCTAAACCCATGTACTGATCCCCCAGTGCTGCTGTTGAGAAGCTGGCTGTAACTCCCAAGAAAAAAACATTATTGATGAGCTAAAATTAGCTGCACCTGATTCACACAGGGAACCGCTTTAGGAAAGGTTCCAAACCTGCAGAGTCTGCCAGAGGGCTCCCTCTGACCTCAGCAGACTTTGGAAGAGCCCTGAAAGAAGTGGGGAGCAACTTTAAATCATCTCTGAGGAGATCCTAATAAGGAGAGAAACGTATAGGTTTAGGGACTTTATCCTATCCTATCCACAAGTTTGGGCCAAAGACAGCAAAGACCCTCTGATGCAGTGCACAAAGCCTTCATGCTGCACGCTTCCCATGTTGCTCAGTGTTTTGAGTTACACAGCAGCAGCTGAAGCAGACAAAGCTTTTCCTCTTGAGACCATGGGCTCAATTCTGCTTTAGTAGCCAGGTCAAGTCAGCTACCAAAACTGCTGTTTCATGGCTGTGCAGGATCCTACACAACACCACTGTCTTCCCCACCAAATAAGCCGGTTTATCAAAATGATACCTTATATTTTTGTACTAGATTGACAAATGTAAAGAAGCATGGAAGATCACTCTACAGGATCCCTGTCCCCTTCCCTTCTTCAATTTCCTTTACTGCTTCCTTGTCTAGATAAAACACTGAAGTTTTTTTGTCACTCCGCTCTAAATCACTTATTCCAGCTCTCTGCTCGTTCATCCCCTGACATCGTTCTTTTGCAGTTTGATACTCAAAACTACACAGAGTATTTGCAGAGGATCTTGGCCTGAGCAGCCCTAAAGGCAACCTGGTTGCAAGGAGAGAAATACTGAGCAGAATATGTGTGTGGAAATAGGAAATGCCAGCTGGACTGGGAGCCTGGGAGCCAGTAGCATCCTTGAAAAGTGCAGTCAGCATCTTTGAAGGGCAGCTGGGTGTCTAGAAACCAGAGGCATCCTGAGATACCATCAGTAAGTACAAAACCAGGGAACTTATCAACTGAAAAGATTAAATAAGTGGGAAAGGTGGAAAAAGGGGAAAACATCCTGAGAAAATAAGGTTCAACAACTGCCATTGGCTATTCTAACTGCAAGAACAGGAAACAGTCTAGAAAACAAAAACTGGTCTGAGATATGAGAAATCATCATCATCATCTACTGGTTCTCCCAGCTGAAAAACAGAAATTACAGCACCTCTTGGCTGCTGAAGGAGTGTGTCGTACACTCTCTAATGTCTTTGTGCCATAGAAAGGACTCACTTTTTACCCAAACTGGAGCTTTATCCTCTAGTTATTTCCTGCACTGCTTGTGGTTTCCCTACACAGGTTGAGCTCCCTGCATGAACTTTCCACAAAATCTTCTAGACAAACTCTTGGACCCTCATTAGGGATATCTAGCTGACTCTCAGCTTCGTGACAAGGCTCATCATTGACGTGAGACTCTGCCTGTTACTTTACTGGTCTTCCCCTGGGACCACTTCTGTATTGCAGAATCCCTGAAACCCCCCATGGTCAAAATCTCCTTACTCCCACAGGCCAGTTTACCCTTCAGGTCATGACAACCACGCAGTTAATAATTCCCTCTGATCTCCTCTACAGATCAATTTCTGCATCCCAGAGCCCTGGGCTTGCCTTTCCTTGCAACTGCATCAGACAGATCAAATTCACTTCTCAGCACACTCCAAATTCTCAGACTTATTTCTGTGGCTTAAACAGTAATTCTCTGCCTTGTAGGAATCAGAGATCCATTCTTACAGTGTAGTGCTTGGCACTCAACTCAGCAGAGTTTAATCCTCTTGATTTTGGACCCAGTGGAGCTAAATCCCCACGGATTTCCTCTCCTTTCGAAGGTCCTGCATTTCCTCCCTACTCCACCCTCCCGCACTGCTTAGAGGTCCTTTCTGTCCCACCACCTCATTTGTGAATTAAGGGTTAAATGCTGTTTCTATTTTTCATAAGCTGGGGGCACCAAAAAGAACACAACTGAGTGTGAGGAGCCCAATGGTCCTGTTTTAACACTCATTTCTCTATAGTGACATAGGAGGAGGGGCAGAAGAAGCAATAACTTGCAGAGCCAAAACCCACAAACATTTCAGGCAGCAACAGAGAACGTATCTTCCTGGAAACCCTTTTAATATTGTATTAAAGGACTGTTACATCCTGTTTTACAACAAGCTGCAGTCCCCTCAGGAATAAAGCAATTACTTTCATTAGCAGCACCCCACAACTGCTTAATCAATACAAAGTACCTAAATAAGCCAAATCTTTGTGAAAAACAAGTCCAGGGGATAAAAATAACTTTAAAAATAAAACTAAAAAAATAAGGTGTTTTGCACACATTCTATGCGCTGTATGCATCACATCAGATTACACTTTTTGCTGCTTTACTGGATTGTGCTATTAACTTGAAGATCTCTTAATGCTGATGGCATGGCTGATCTTGCTTTCATGTTGGCTTGCAAGGGTGACAACAGACAGCTGTGCAGGGATTACCTCAATGGAAAAATCTCTGGCAAGACCAGAAGGTGCACTGCTGATAGCATGATAATGAGGGATGCTTTACAAGGGAAAAGACTCTCCTCGGACACTGACAGTTAATAGTTCTCAAGTAACTCACTCACCTCTTCAATCAGAGGTATTCATCATGGAAGCTGAGGACAGTGGGACCAAAGAGCTGGAGTAACCATCTGAAGCAAGCATTCTACCTTACCACAGGAAAACACTCAGTTTGGAAAAGAAATGCAAAAATGAACAGGTGTAAAAAGTATCAGCAAATCTCAGTAATGATTTATCTTCTGCATGGACTTCAGAAATCACATCACACTCTCAGGTCTAATTTTCTAAGCCCTCATCAGTGATCCCACTAGGATCCCAATAGTCCCACTAGGAATAGCCCAGCTAGTCCTCCAGCATTGAGGGTGCCTTATTTTCCAGAAACAATGAAACACTTTAGCGCATGGAAAGCCCCTCCTTGTGCAGAGCATGGGGCTTCCTAGGGGGACAGTGTGATTTTGCCTTGAAGAATTCAAGCTAGCTAAGCTAGCCTCCTGCTTAGGGAAATCCCATTTCAGTGGGATGTTTGACACTCCTTGAGCCACTGGTCTTTAAAAATGCAGTTCAACAGAGGTGTACAAGGACAGCAGAGGAGGCAAGGAACTGCACACCCCAAAGAACACAGCAGTGTGACATAAATACCATAACCCAGTGCCACAGGTGTAACTCCAAGCTCTTCACAATCCCTTGTTACTCAGGAACTGGAATGCATTTCTAAAATGCAAATCTGCATGGCATTATTTTTATACATTTTAGACAAAAAATTTTGAAAGGTCATATTTGGTTTTTACTCACTCTTAAGGATCTACCAGTCAGTTTTTTCTGATGAACATTTTACAGCTGGGTCTTGCAAGGCAATCTCTGGAGAAGGACAATGGGGATGCCAGCTTCAGTCTTTCCCAGTGTTGACGACAACAGCAAGTCTCTGTACCACAGTATGGTACACTGCTCCGGGGTGAGGAGATACACATCATAAACGGAGCATCACGGCAGACTGAGAAACACAGAAATTTAATACCACTGCTTTCTGCAGCACCCAGCTG
Organism: Edolisoma coerulescens; assembly: GCA_013397115.1. NCBI lineage: Eukaryota > Metazoa > Chordata > Aves > Passeriformes > Campephagidae > Edolisoma > Edolisoma coerulescens. Next base: position 822,428 of record VWZW01005798.1, read on the forward strand.
CCTGCATACACCTGGGCAAACCCAGACATTTCCTCCTGATGTTTACACACCCATTTCTCATTATAAACAAGTTCCAACATAGCTCTCTAGTTTGGCTCCCACTAACTGACCTCTGAAAATACCGATCTCTCACTGCTTTGTAAGGACAAGGAAAATGCAACAGAGACATTCATATCTTCCCAGAAACCACGTGACAAATCAATAAAATCAGGAAAGGGACAAGTTCACAACAGTGTTCATGAATGATGGAAGTCACTTGGCCTGCATGAACTTTTGAGAGCTGAAAACTGCTAAGGATAAATAATCTCTCTTGATCTCTGAAGCAGAAATCATTGCTGAAATGCCAGTTCAGTGACTTCAATTAGAAAATGCTGTTGGAAGACCTTACCATCCCTCTTTCCTACTAATTAAAATCACTGCTTTTGCTATCCTTTTTCCTAATGCGTTCAGATCAGCAGATGTGTTTAAGTACAAAAACCACCTGATAATACACAAAGGCATTGGAAAACTAAGCACTAGTTATGTCTGTGACTTGACCTTTTGGTACTGTTTTGCTGACTATTTTGTCAATGACAATGCCATTGTCTTGTGAATACACCTTGCTGTTTAATTTTAATTGGAAATACCAACTGAAATATAAAGAACCAAATAAATAAAGTGTATTTAAACTACAGGTAGATTATCAACAGTCACGTTCAAGTTGATGTGCAAAAAGACATAGCCTAAAGTTAGAATCAAGAAACAGAAATTGGAGAGACATCTCCAGAGCTCATCCCTTCTTACAGCTTGGATGAATTTATATACTACTTCTGTTTAGGAATAAACGGTATACTCTGAAAACAGGTTCCTAAAATGTCTCAGAGGAGGTACAAGTTCCATAGATTATGTGATGTTACAATTGAATGTAGGAACTGGAAAAATAGAAGGTTCTTAAAAAAAACCCAAACAAACCAAACAAACCAGAAACATTAGTGCAGAAACGTGATTAAGCCTAATTCAAGATAATTTGATTAGCTGTATCATTCTGTTCACCTCACCAGGTTCATGAGGAACACAGCTAGTGTGATTTCACTTGGGTATCTTATCTCTTATCTATACTCTTTGAAAAGGGTATACTAACAGAAGTAACTCCACATCTATACAAATTGTCTATCTGGCAAATAGTATCTACACAACATGCTGCTAATTTACATATTTGTTAAAGACTACTCACAATCTGAGACTCGGTTCAAAGAAAAGGGTCCAAAAGGTGAAATAGATCCCTGTTCTGTATTTGTGAGGAAAATCAAGCAGCAGCAATTGAATAGAGGCAGACAGAGGAGAATAGGAGAGATCCAGCAGCAATGCCATGAACAGCTTAAGAGCCCAGGCGTGCTACCCAGCATCTTGTATGAGATCAGAGAACAAAAGCATGGGCAGGATTTCAAGAACATTGGGGACTCCAGACAGATGACAGCTGACGTGAGGCTGAGGAAGAAGTGCACACTGTAACCTTTGATAAGGAAGAGGTCAGGAAAGGCACTGCCCAGAATGAAACGTGCAAAGCTGGACTGGAAAAGGCACTGGTGCCACCAACAACTACTGACGGCACATTGATGAGTAAGGGGGAGAAGAGAATTGCAGAAGGTATCCAGAAGTGCAAATGTAACTGGTGATGGTCTGGTCTTTTTTTCACGCTGGAAGAGGTTTAGATGAGTTTATGCTGCTCGCAAAACCAGAGGAATGAGACGTGAGGGTGGATACTAAGAGAAGAGATGAAAAAGCAGAGAAATGGTCTGAGATCGTACATGACCATCAGGGCAAGCGGAGGGGTTAGCAAAGGAGGGCAGGCAAAGAACTTCTGTCTTTGCTGAAAAATGAAAGGCTTGTAAGAAAGGAGAAGAGAACACAAGCAATGAAAAAGCTTCTTTTGCCAGTATTCTCTTCAAAACAATTGCTGAGTTCCTACACTGAGAGAGAACTGGAGGAAGAAAAAAGGGAATCTCCCAGGGACAAGCCCATGCTGTCAGAAACCTCCCTGGGGCTGTAGAGTAAATATTTATAATAAATTACTGCTTCTTTATAAACTGTCATATTTGCTTAGTGCACATGATTTAAGAAACATGCAGGTATTTCCTAAAATGCACTCCAGTCCATTTAGGAGGAGGCATTTCAAATTTTCTTTAGGTGGGAATAGAAAGTTTATATACTCCTCTCTTTTGTATCAGTCGTGCAAGTCTTTTGTTAATAAAGATTATTAACACTTTTTTCCCCCCTCCCTGCCATTTTTGATGTACCCACAAATCACTTAAAAAACCAACACTGTAACTGTGATATATAAGGGACCAAATTTAATCATAGGAGATCAACAATGAAACTTTAATGATCCACAGAAAGACAGGAATTCAAGTTCAAGAAAGTGTAACTCTAAAACACTAATAAAGCTGTCCTCATCTTTGAACTGCTGCTATGAGTGTTAAGCATTTCACTTTAGATTAAATATTGCATTCATCCAATGTGCCGAGTTAGTTTGTACACTGTATGCACACAGAAAAACACACAAAGCTGTGCAAATCTGGGTTTAGCCAAAACCATTATTTTTCATGCATATTAAATATATTTTAGCAGCATAAATATTAGTTATTATATTGTACAAGAGCAATTGTTCCTCTATAGAACCATCAATTAAATATGTTCATATACTTACATTCAGTTAATAAAATGCAAAGCATCTATTTCACTACCTTTGAAATATAAATATGTTGAGCTCNATTACTGCTTCTTTATAAACTGTCATATTTGCTTAGTGCACATGATTTAAGAAACATGCAGGTATTTCCTAAAATGCACTCCAGTCCATTTAGGAGGAGGTATTTCAAATTTTCTTTAGGTGGGAATAGAAAGTTTATATACTCCTCTCTTTTGTATCAGTCGTGCAAGTCTTTTGTTAATAAAGATTATTAACACTTTTTTCCCCCTCCCTGCCATTTTTGATGTACCCACAAATCACTTAAAAAACCAACACTGTAACTGTGATATATAAGGGACCAAATTTAATCATAGGAGATCAACAATGAAACTTTAATGATCCACAGAAAGACAGGAATTCAAGTTCAAGAAAGCGTGATTCTAAAACACTAATAAAGCTGTCCTCATCTTTGAACTGCTGCTATGAGTGTTAAGCATTTCACTTTAGATTAAATATTGCATTCATCCAATGTGCAGAGTTAGTTTGTACACTGTATGCACACAGAAAAACACACAAAGCTGTGCAAATCTGGGTTTAGCCAAAACCATTATTTTTCATGCATATTAAATATATTTTAGCAGCATAAATATTAGTTATTATATTGTACAAGAGCAATTGTTCCTCTATAGAACCATCAATTAAATATGTTCATATACTTACATTCAGTTAATAAAATGCAAAGCATCTATTTCACTACCTTTGAAATATAAATATGTTGAGCTCTGCCATTCACCTGGTGTACCTGGCAAAGTATTTTAAATTATGTTGAAAAATACAATGAGTTATAAAGCAAAGACTGACAAGGCTAGACAATGTTGATACTGATGCTGTAAGTATTACCTAGGTTTTAATCTTCTAAATCCAGGCAGACAGGTTTGGTTTAACAACTGGTTTGTCAATAGGACAGTATCTTCAAAAATCAGCAGTTCACTGAAAGGTGATGTTTTTCCTCAATACTGAGACTGAATAAGGTGGGGTACCTACTTTTCACAATCAATCAATCAATCAATCAGTCAATCATCATCATCAATCAAACCCTATGTTGGTAAAGCCCTCTTGAAACACATTTGTTTTATTTCCTAATGGTGAGAAATCTTTGGTCTGTTATGCTAGAGAAACAGAAGAATAGCAAAATTCCTGAAAAAAGGCCAGTCTTACTGAGAAATGAGTTGCCATTAAAGCCTTCCACATATTAGCCATAAAAAACAGACACAAAATCATAGCACATGCAGCAGTAATTTTTTAAACGGAATATTGAATTGATTGTACAAACCTGTCCTAAGAAGGGAGGCAAAAGAGAGCTGGCACAGTGCTTTATAATATATTTGAGAAACAGCACTCATAAAGGGTAGTGTGTAGTCATTCTCAGACGGTGCTTATATTTTGTTATTAACCAAGTCGTTTCAAGCTCCGGATGAAAGCAGAAACAGATGTTCTGTTTTCTTTCAGACCTTTTTGCAAGTCCAACCCAGTGCACTGGGGACACGTCTGTCTCTGGCTGCACACCCTGCAGAGCTGCACTGTGACACCTCCCTGAGAGCTTTGGCCAAGAAAAGATGATTTGCCTGTGCAAAACTGAGCAGAAAAAAATGGTAAACCTAGCTGGGCTAGGTTTAGCACAGTGTATTGGATGGTGAGTGTCTGAAGAGTGTTCGATAATGTGAACTATCAGGGCATGATATACCGAATTTCTTTCAAGATGACTGGACTTCACTATTTGTGCAAAAAAGCTGGACTGGGTGATGCTGCAGCAGCCCTCAGTAAAGGCACTACACTGAGAGCACAGTAAAACCCCCTTTCACACCAGGGCACGGCAGAGAGACAGAGTCTGTCCAAAGACCCACTGTCATAGCTCATACCTGTTTTCATGCAGCAACATCCAGAGGGGGGAGATGGTAATTGGGTCTCTTTGTTCATTCAGTTCTTAATCTCTCTGTTGAGACTGACAACGGGGGAGACCATTAGTGTCAGCTCTGCTGGGACTTTCTGTTATTAAGGCTACTTAAGCTTCTCCAAGTAAATTGCATGTGTCAAACTAACAGCACACAGTGATGGGCAAAAAAAGCCATTACACAACTGCTCTCCCTTTCTATTGATCCACCCAGGTGCAAGGGGGAAGGGAAAAGACAAAACCCTGGAGACTTCAGCCAATTCTTTGCAATTCCCTGCTCCTCCCACTAATTATATTTCTATTTTGCACTATTTACAGGCAATACATTAGCCATTCTCTCCATTTCTGTCTCTTAACAGGAGGTTAACAACTGAGCATACAAGTCCCTCACAAAGCTTTGCAACAGTCACCATGCTGGAAACACTTTGCTGGATAACTTAAATATTTTAAAAGTTTTGGTTTAGAGTAGTTAAATTTCCTTCTACCATCGATGAAGAAAGGCAAACCGTAATGCAGGCACAGTGTGTCCCAGCTTCTTTCTTGCTGCTTCCTCTAACCACAAAGGGACCTCACCTTTAATTGTCACACACCTCTACTGAGATGGTGAGAACCCCATACATAACAACAGACTGGCCATCCTTTAGAGGAAATATTTTGCTATGTCAAGGCTTCCCTCTCCTTACAGAAAGAGCTACAAATTGTTTCTAGACTGTCTTCTGAACTGTCATTATAGCCCTTAGCTCCCATCTGAGGCTACAGGATTCCCAGCACCTTCTAATCATCATTCATTTTTCTGTCATTAAAGCAGCAAAGCCATTCCTCTTGCCACCTTGAGTATATCTAACCTTACATATGCAAAAAGAAGAAGAAAATTAAGTAGAACATAAGTATGATCCTTGACCCTATTATATCACAGGGAATTTGCTGTTAACTCTGATCATTTCACTCCAACTCCTGATACCCGGAGAGCTACATATTATGTTATCATTCATATTTACAAATGCCTTTAAATCTCTAGGCTACTTTTTTGGATCTTGGAATATTTGGTCTGTGGATCTCGATCTATAACAAAGCATGCTGAAGAATTCTTTCTGCTAGGTGTAATGTTTGTTATTAAAATCCATGTAGGTTCTTTGAAGCAAACAGAGATTGCCACCCTGCAATACAACTCCAAAATACGAATTGTAAAATGAACAGCTCTTAATTCAAGTTTGGGTTCAACTGAACTATGGCATTTCTCCATTATATCTTACTTCCCTCTCTTTCGCTAGTTTCTTTGCTGCTTTTCAAAAGAAAATCAAATGAGAAAGGGGAGAAATAGTAGAGGGGAAGTTTAAGCAGATAGAACTTAGTCCATTTAAAGTTAGGGATGCCAAAGGAAGGACAATTCAGCTACTTGCAAAGCCACTGTAAGGCACACACATGAAAACCACGCACCGTGATAGGCTGCAAGGCACAGACACCGGAGAATTGTTATGGTTCTTGCAGGAAAACATACCTTTATATTTATGAACTTACTGGCTGTTTATTGTTCTCTGTTTAAACGTTCCATGATGAACACAAGTAGCTGCATCAGTGTTTCATTAAGTACCCTGACATTTAAGCTGGATGTTTCAAAGAGATTTATGCCCCTCCATCCAAAGGAGCAAAAAGAGAGGCAAGGATGAACAAAGGGCTCTGGAGCACTATGACCGTGGGAATGAGGTGCCCTCCACATGAAAACAGAAGAGCTCTTTAGATAACAGAACGGACAGCCTATGAAATGTCACATACTCAGCTTTCTCTAAAGATGGGGAGTTTTGGGACCACCGTGTGTAGGAATTAATTCAAACAAATGAACAGGCTGTTAGATTTTTCCTCGAGAAAAATCTGATGGCCACACTGCCCCATCTCTCTCCCACTCCACCACCCTGCAGGAAAGACAAGGGACTGGGGATATGTATCCACAGGTAGCCCAGACCCATTCTCTTCACTGACTGCAGAGCATGCTTATGGAGATAGAAACAGAAGGCAGTCCACACTAGGCACTCAACTTGGAGATTCTAAACATCCCTTTGGAGGAAAATGTCTCTTTCCATTCATTAAAAGAGAGTCCCAAGCAGACAGGTTGGTTTAAGAGTCAAGTGTCCAAATTTGAATAGCCTGATGTTTCACTAACACCTGAAAGACTCTGCAAAATGACCTGTTTACTTTCTCACATTCATTACAAATCATCATGTTAAAAATATATTAGCAAATACAGAAACTACTTTTCCTCACCTAATTTAAACAAAAAAGCATACTTTTTGTGTATGTATGTGAGGACACTAGATTAGTCCCATTTCTGTTCTGGATATTGAAACCCAAATATATGGGATTCAGCCTCGGAGGCGGTTCCCACTGTTCTGCCACTACTGACCATTTCCAGTCTTTCCATAAGAATCCAACTCTTGATCAGATGCACAGATACATCTGGACAAGCAGGCAGGTCTGTCAGAAAGCACACCTGCTGTGCTGGCGACTGCATACCTGCTCAGCACACTGCCTGCTTCCCATCTGTGGCACAAATAAAAAGGGCAAAAGGTTCAACATCAGCTAACACAACTGGATAGCTACAACCTGGATATTTGCAAAAAACCCCTAAAAATATCCCAAATACTTTCTGCTTTATATGTGCTCTTAAGAGTAAGCTCCAATAGAAACAGCAGAAGGAAACAAAAAAAAAAAAGAAAGTCAGGAGTTGAAAGAAAAACATTCAAAAGAAAATAACATATGTAACTTAAAGTCTTTCTGTGGGGTTCTGTGGGCTTTTATGCACACCAATTACTTTACAAGGTCCTATTAATTATGTATGCTCTGAATATATCTTTCTATAATAAGGTCAACAGCCATTATTTTTGTTAAGTCATTTGGGCACATGAAAGAAAACCAGAAAACCCATTTGACATGAAGGTCTTCAACCACAACATTTGTCAAAGGTTTTACTCTAAGACTCTTACTAAATATTTAAGGAAGCTTAATGGAGATACTGTCTGATTCCTGTTCCCTGCTCATCTGCACAGGAGGGCAATTTCCTTTCACACACAGACAAGGATGAAGCCTCTGTTGACTTAGATGGTGTAACAGAAAATAAAAGATAGATGTTTTTGCAGAATGAAAGAGAAAGAAAAAAAAAATCAAGTCTCTCTGCAGTTTTGTCAGGCTTTTAAATTTCTGATAACAATCAAAACAAGTGCAATGATTTTACATGCCTACCAAAGCAGCACAAACTACACAGTATAAAGAAGCCAGGTACTGAGATATACTCTAGTTCTCTCCCATCCACTGAGGATTGCTGTAGAGCATGTAGTAATGAAGAAATTTGATTCTTTATTCAGCTGTAACATAGAACAATGCATATGATAAAAAATAATCAATAAAATTTCCTTAACAAAAGAGAACCATACGGAATTTCCAAAAGGGATTCCATAAACAAAACCCAGTGATGTAATAGCAGGCAATTTAAATACCCATGTATTTTTCAAAAATTAAGGTAAAAACCATTTGATTGGTCATCTTGTCTGTGTCAAAAACAAGAAGGAAAACACTGCCTGAAAGTATTACACAAGAGTATCCTATATCTGCCCTATCACCTCATTAAGAGGGGAGAAGTGCAGCAGCCAACAGCTACCCAGGCTGTCTCCAGCTGTAGTCCATGGTGGAGGAACTGGATGTGACCAAAGCAAAGCACCACACTTGTAAACCCACCCCAGCTGTAGAGCAAATCATTCTGAACATCTAATCTCTACCAGAAACTAAATGGACACATGGCTGGGCTGAAGTTTTGCCATTTTGACCCAGGAATAACACTTCCCACAACTGCAACAGAAAAAAACACATTTCACTCAGCTTTACACCTTCTGAAGACAACCCAACATGCCCTGAAATTTTATGTCCCAAAAGAAGATTACCTAAGAGTTTTTTCGAGCAGCAGACTCAACTGGCATGTAAGTGAGGCATTGGGAGGAACTGATTTAATTTTAGGTACTAATTTTGCATGTGATTTAAAAAATGTGAAAGCTTGGCATCTCTGGTGATAAACACACAATCACTTGCAACAAAATATAAACTTCATAGTAAAATTTGACAGTTCTACTTCTTAACCAAAAAGGTACTATATTTTCACAAATGTCTATTCAGTACAAAGAAAAGTATCAGAAACCAGTGAATTGTTTGGGATACTTTTTTATACAGTATGACTGCTACTTCCCAATATTGTGCAGAGCTGTTTTTAGAGGGAATGATAATTCAATTACAATGGTGAAAAACAGTGGGTTTAAAATAGTTTTATCAATTATTCTGAACCACCTTAAAGACTGGTTACAATAAAAAAAAAAACCCACATGTAACATTTTTCTTTTTGATAATTCACTGACTGTTTTGGGGTTTGGTACATTTAGAAGATTTTTTTATTTTTAACTCTAAGCACCCACTGTATGTCAAAGTATACTTTGAAGAAATCTAGTACCAGCTCCATTTTGCTACACAATCTTAAAAACAACAAGATTAGCTAATAAGGTTTTGAAATCTTTCACACAGGACATATCAAGTAACTTTTACACAGTCAACAAATAAAATTCATATTAATGGAGCACATATATACTTGAAATATCTGATATGAAACAGTTAAAAGAACAACATTCATTAAATGGGTATTTCCAAATCAATTAAAAGACCTTCAAAAGGATAAAGATCAAAAGAGGAGTAGAAAGTATTTCTCAAATGAAGCTGCACATTGCACAGCAAACACCTGCACCATCGTCACAGACACCTGCAAACTCCAAAGCCAAAGTCCAATCAAGACAGAAGAAAGCAAAGATCACAGTACCGGTGTCATGCCTGCTACTAATCACCTACTATGGAGCAAAACCACCTTCTCACCAGGAGAAGAAAAATAAGTATATACACATATGCTTCTGTATCTATCTCTGCATGACAGATCTCTCATTAGACACATTCATCCAAGTACACAAGATACTCTAATTGCTACCTGCCAAGGTTTATGAGTGAATTACAGAGACTTTACTTCCTTGCCTTCCCTCAGAGCTGGCAGTCCATCAGGGACACTGTGGCGGAGAATGGGCTCCCCTGATGCTGTGGGGTCCTGAGAGCAGTGGCTCCTGTTCCTGCAAGGTCTCTTCTTAACACCTGGGGTGTCTCATGTCTTCCTAGCTTCTGCGTGATTTCCAAAGAAGGCCACAGGGCATTACTGCCCACCCTGCAATCCAGCAGAGGGAAGTGGGAGAAGGAACCCTCTGAGCAGGATCGTACAAGATTATATTTAGCCCAGTTTGAGCCTATGCTCCGTAATTTGGGCAACAAATTACTGGCTCCACTGGGGGTGGGGAAGAAGAGCACATGCCCCAGTGTGCCTGATCCTCCTGTAAGTAAACCAACTAATCCCCTTCTGAACCACTTGAGTCGTCCAGAGCAATTATTTTAGAAGACAGACAAGACATCAGTCAGTCTGTATTATCAATATCCAGGCATTTCTATAAGGCTCTTGGATAAACTCTCAGATATTTCTTTCATGCCCTCACTGACAACCACCTAATGCACAGAGTTGCTTCTCAGGGTGTGCAGGGTTGTGCAGAGCTTTGGACATCTCCAGCAGCAAGAGCCAGCAGTCCCTGGCTGTGTCAGGTGGTCAGCACAGGGCACCAGGACTCAGTGCAAACAGAAAGAGAGGAGAGTTATAGGGAAACAAAAATAAAGAGCATTAGAGCTTCCTGATAAACCTACAGCATCATAAAAGCTGCAGAGGCAAGAGACATACACTGCGCTGTTTGTCAAAACCTCCTGTAGGGCTACGCTTCTAAGCAGGCAGACAAGAAATGTGGTTATAGCTGCTATTCATCAAGCCTCGGCATCACCAACACAGAGAACAGGAGAGTAAAGACAAAGTTCAGACGTCAACTTAAATTCTGTTTTCAAACTTCAGTCCTTCCATGTAACATAATATCATAAGAAAAGGGAGCACACAGCTCAGCTGCCAAAAGCTTGTCTAATTACCGCGAATTTGTTTGCTTCACATTTCTTGAATTCCTTTCTCTTTGCCAGACAATTGACTAAGAAATACTCCTTTCCTCAAAAAAGCACCGAAGCAGAATAAATAGAACAACTAATATAAACTGGCAGCTGTAAATTAATCTATATAGTAGGCAGTCTGGAAGGCTTTGTTCATCCCTACGGCTTTGTCGGCTACAAACCAGAGGAAACAAAAACAATCCCAAATACTCATGCACATCCGCACACTGTTCATTAAACAGCAGCACTAATACTTAATCTCACCAGATGCTGGGATGAAACAAGCAGCACAGTGTCAGTGCACTGAAGGGTGTTGTGCCAAACAAGAGCTGTTACAGCGCTGGCACAATTGTCTGAAAAACAAGCAGCCGTACACGCCTGCATGCACAAGGCAGCAAGTGAGCGAGTGCTTCCATTGCTGCCTAAGTTCCTTCAAAGGCTCTCACACTTTTTAAACTGTAAAATTTGACCCTGTTACACACAGATTACAGAGTAAAATTTATGTTTTTGTTTTTCCAAATTGACCCCTATGCCCCCAGTTTATATTCACACACTCTTAATGAAGAATTTTGAGTGATTATACCTATTTTTGTCATATTTATTTTCCCATTCTTGTCAATTTAAAAGAAGCTGAACCTAAGAAAAAGGATGGAGTTCGCACAGTGAAACACCCTAATTTATCACTTCTTTGGTAAGGAGAAAAAAACCTACAGCTGTTCTGTAACAACTAGCATAGCACTAGATTATTAAGCACTTTATTCCTCAAACGTATCTCAAACACATTATTATATCTTAATCAGTCTGCAACTATAGAAAAATGCTTATCAAAACCTCTGATGAGCAGTTTTATAACTATTTCTTTCGCACTGAGCTGGGAATGAAAACATAAACAAAGAAGGCTGACTCTAAATGTTTATTACATTCATGTGATGATATTTGCCTCAGAGATACATTACCCAACATAAAAATCTATTGTTTTATTCAACATAAATAGAACAATATGTTCACTTGAAGCATTCAGATCTAAGCTCCTGGGCTCTTCGAAGGAAAAGCTGAAGTCAGTAAAAGCAATTTGGGTTTTTTTAAACTCTCTCTTGATTTATGGTGTCATATGGAGAAAAAAATCTTTGCATATAACTGTTCATATCAGATACTGCAGTATTCAAATATCATGAGGAAAAGCAATCAAAATAAATTACAGTCTTCTCCTTCCCAGGACAGTAACCTCTAGCTGATTACCTGCAGCAGCAGCATCAGTAAGAGTGTGTCACACCTCATTTGCCAGAGCTGCAAGAATGAAGCTTATTCCGTGCTGGAGACATACTTACAAAAACAAAGTGAACAGGTGCTTGTGGAAATACTTGCTTTATGAGGTCTGATTTTGGGTTCTTGATCTGTAGCACCACTACCAAAGTTGCAGGTAGCCATATAACAGTGCATTAAAAAAAATTAATACTGAAACTGAGTTATTAACCAGGTCAATTCATACAGCAGTAGAATAAGCTCCTCAGGGAGGTTCTGGGAAAATAAAAGCTTTACTATGCTGTAACATTAAAACCAGGAGTAAAACCAACTGAAAGATAAAGGAAGGCATGTTATGGCCGCTGCCACCTTATGGTTTGGAGTGAATCCAGAACATTTTGAAGGCAGAACCTCTGCAGCAGTGGACAGACAAGCATCTTCCACTGAGAAAGCACTCAAAAAGCACCTGTCCAAGTACATTTGCCTCATTCATGTTCATTTCACCTGAACTCATCTTGAACCACAGTTGCTGGTTTTTTTTTTTTGATCCGTATTTCTGTCAGATACTTGAATGACCGAAGTGCAGGACCACCAGGGTTGAGCATGAAGACCAATAAGGTGAGCAAAGTGAAGCTCTCCTTACACTCATAATATATTTAAATATAGCAATTTGATGGAGATATATATATATATTTGACACATTTATATATATCAAATATATTTATATATGTATGTTTTTATTCACATTACTTTCTACACTCTGCATTATGGTTTATAAATACCTAAGGTGATTTTTCCCTCCTCCTGTTCTGTAACACCACCTATCACACTGAACCTGGCAACCCAGCTCTGGGCACCTCTAGCATGTATCCCTATAGCTAGGCTCTAGCCAGCTCCAAACCCTGCATCCCCAAGCTCCAGCATCTCTGCCCTGGGATAAGGCAAGCGCTGGCCACACAGTCCCTCCACACTGCCCTGGCACAGGATAAGCATGTGTCCAAGAGAGCTTGTTTTTGGCTTGGCTTTGCACTGCAGGTCTTGTGCTTGTGCTCCCACCCAGGCTGAAGGGAACTGCAGCAAGCCCAGATACCAGCCCTGGCACAACCTGCAGCTGCTCAGCTGGGAGGCAGCAGGGAGAGGACAGCAGAAAAGCACTTGTGGGACTCTAACCCCAGGTGAACTGATGCACATATTCACCCTGTCAGTGTCTAGAAGGACTGCATCACTAAAAAGTGGACAAAACCTTGGATATAAGGGCTAAAAGGGTTACAGCAAACTATCAACATACCCATTTCTATCTCTGTAAATTGTGCAATTCCTTACGGGAAGGATTATGTCCCCAGAGCACTGTGCTGTGGCCAAAACACACCCCCACACCCCTCCTTGCAGTGCCTCCCTGGATAATCCCCAGCAAATAAATCCTCTCCCTGCCAACGGTGCTGTCAAGTGCTAACGGAAACAGTAGCTTGCATGAGCAAAACTATTTCCAACCTTCAAAAGCAAAAACCCCCACACCTCCAGGCCACCACATCCCTTCACTGAAACACAAACACAAAACAAAACTATGTATGAACAGCAACTGTGTTTAGTTCTCCTACTTGTGTGTGCACATACGTGCATGTGTGTGTGTATATATATTTATATAGCACTGCCGTCTGTCAGAGGCTTCTACCAGCAGCTGCAGGAGGCAATTGCCCCCCTGCCTAATCCCCTCCCCATGTGGGGAAAATAGTTCATTTTACTAGCTGAATGCATGCTATATATTTTCTTTATCTATATGTATCATTAGACATTCTTTTCTCCGTGTCATGAACACACTGGGGAAGAGTCACTGATTTCTAATGAGGAAGAGCAGAAAGGCAGGGTGACAATAAAGGGACCCCGTATTAATCAAATGTCCAGCCCAGACGGCAATACCGAGGCCTTAATCTCTGTCTGGGAGAAGTGTTGCTTAAAGCTTTCACTCAAAGAGAAAAGGAGAGATTTCACATGGCAGGTGCTGCACTTGCTGCAACAGTGTAAAACTCCATTATTCCAGATTTCTGGTGAACATCAGAAGAGAAAGAAGGAAAAAGAAGAAAGGAAACAATACAAGCAGCAGCCTCAGTGCAGAGGGAGGTGGGAAGGAATGGGATTCCTTCCTAAATTCTCACATCATTATGCATTAGCAAATTTAAACAGACTAAAGAACATAATGGGCCAGCACACTAGTTCCTCATCTGCAAGCAACTCAGGTGAGGCCACATTTTGTTCTGGCACTGCTCCCCACATGACTGGTGGTGCCCATATAGGACAGAGACAGATCCAGAGCATCACAAAACACAAGTCTGCACAGCTCCATGGCACAGCTTTGCCTTCACGTCTCTTGTGCTGGGAGCCTGTTCTCGTCTCTTTCCTAGAGGATGTTCGTGCCTCTTGGCTGAAGCAGCACAGGCCTCTTCTGTGTCCATCCAAATGCACTGCTGGTGGAAAACATTTCCCTGCTCATGGAATCTAGAAGAGCCTTTGTACACCTCCCTCTCTCCCTCCTCTACTTTCTAACCTGTTTCAAACCCAAGGAGAAAATGTCTTGCCTTTCTTGCCTGAGCTTCTTAAAGTCTCTCTTTAACAGAATTACTTAAGTGAAGTGTTTTGGCATAAAAATTGTGTGGAAAACTCTTAAAAATGACCTGCCAAAGAAAACATATCCTCTGCCCCTGCACTATTAAATTACATATTTAGGCGAGGAGAAGGAAAGCTGCTCTTTATTACTTGTATTAGAAATTCATGTCTTGCCTCTCCTGGGATGCCATATGAATGACTGGAAAGGTGATGTCAGAGTAAAGCATCACAGCAAGAGTGCCAAAGGAAAGGAAAAATCCTTTTTGTTACTTTGTTTTGTTTTGGGTTATGTTCAGGAAGATGCATCATTTCACTACAATTGCCAAAGTGCTTCCTGCATTGTTCCAGTCTGCAGCCTAGAGCTGGATATGTGCCCATCCTGACCATGCTGGTCCTCCATGGAGACCTCCAACACATTCAGAGAAGACTGTGGTGTTTGAAACACTGCTATGGTGAAAAGTAAAGCAGTCAGGAGAAACAGCAGACCCTTCCAGGTTTGCTAGGTGCAACACTGAAACAAAAATTACATATTTTTCTTCCTTCATTCACAGATGATCTACAAGCAAATAAAGCAGTGGGTGTGATTCCTAGACCTGGTGAGGTGTTTGCAGAGCCTAATCTTCCCAATCATCAGCTTCATAAAACACACAAGTTACACTGACACTCACATCTCACGGACTAATCCCTAAAACCTATACAAATTTACAGCTCTTCAGCTCAAAGCACCATGATTTCAGTACGTTCACCCAGCTGTACCAAATGTATCCCGCACCTTGCATTTTTCTCCTTCTACTGTTTCACCTGTCATCCTTCTTTCATCACTCTTCCCTAAAAACAGCTTATTGTTATCATTTAAAATAACAACAATGCTGCTTAACCATTTTAGATAAACCTTTTATCAGTCATGTTCATATCCCCAAAATAATGTTGCTGTCATTCAATTCTCACACAATATATAAGTAGTTGCCTTAACTCTCTAGGCCAGATACCCCTTCCAAAGTCATGCCACAGTTTAGGATAAAAGGACACTATCTGCAGCTACAGCAGTGATAGGGTAACATCATGAAAAATTACCAGAAAGTTGTGATGAAGATATAAGCATTTATTATGTGACTATAGTCTGATTAAATATCCAGCAACAATTATGCTGTAGCAAAAGAACTGTTTTACCTCCAGAAATTAACATAAGCATTCATTTATGGAATTTAGGAAATCAAGCTTAGGTCACTGTTATCCAGTCCCATCTTATCCAGAAAAAGGATGCTGTATAGGATATTGAAGGATCATATGGAGTCACGGGAGAGACAGTTTTTCTTCCTTCTCTTCCCTAGCCATATTCTTTTGGCCACTGTGCGAGGCAAGGAGGAAGAGCTTTTGGCCCAGCTAAGCCAATACAGCTGCTCATTTTCCAGCCTTGTCTTGTTATACCAAAGAAAGCCCACAAGAGAAAATAAGGGGGAGGTCAGGACACTCTGGAAAATATTATCAATTAAAATCAATGTCCCTACACCTGTTTAGGTTCGTATTTATAAACCTGCTGAGAAGAGAGAAAATACAAAGTCTACATATGAAGGTTAAGATTGTCATCCCATTTTTGCTAATCAAATTGCTTTAAAAATGTGCATGAAAAGCTGAGCACTTGCAGCTGTTCACTGGAAACTGAGTGAAATGAAACAGTCCCAGTGCTGAACCTCTCCAGTGTTAACTCCAAACCAGCACAGGTCTCACCACTTTCTACAGAGGTAAACAGCTTCTTCATTTCAGAAATAAATTCTAACCAACTTTATGTGGGAAAACTGATTTTAGTGTGCCTTTTATTTCACAATTAGAAGCAGGCAGCATACAGGATTGTTGTACTTATCACTATCAAAATCCTAAAATATGAAAACCTCCTTTAGCAAGCTGTCAATTGCCATCCTTCTTACAGTGGAATAAGGTGCTCTTGCACTTTGACTATTAAAGCAAAATGTGCATTTCCAATTTGACATAATCCCCTACCGACTACACCACATTACTTGTACAGTACAGTCAGAGACACCAGGGGATTTTCAACAAACTGTCAAAAAGACTTACTCTACTTTAGGAAACATTAAGTATAATGGTGTCCACAATTACATAAATTGGAAATAATCCTGAAGACCCTATTCTCCATAGAAAACAACAGTTATACATTCTGCAGTCTTTCTTAATAAGCAGTATATCCATATCCCACCATATTATTACTGAGCGTATTTACGATGCCAGAAGCAGCAGTGTCCTGCCTATGTTACTACCATGATGGAAAGCATTATGGAGAGCCAGGTGCCCACCAAAGCAGTTCCACAGTGGCCAGGCCTGAAGCAACCTAGACCATTTGAGAAGACTAAAATTGGGAGAGCAATGAGACAAGAAAGATGAAAAGGTCAGACAGACAAAGCAGCAATTAAACACAGAGGTAGCTGGGTCCAGTGATGTGACCAGAATACCTGTCTATATTCCAGTCCCAGGTCTGACAGAGGCTTTCTGGGTGCTGTTGAGAGAGTAATTTTTCCTACACCTGTGGTTTACAAACTGTAGAGACACTGATTCTAGATTTACTGTGACATACAATGATACTGCAAGAAGTAATGCACTACCATTTACACGCAGCTAAGTTAGAAGGAACATGAAAGATGACAGCAGAGAGTAGGGGGAGATGATGTAAGGGAGGAAAAGGAAAAAACAAAGAAGAAAGCAATAAACAAACAAAAAACCACTGAAACAAGGAGTTTAGCATAGAAGCTTGAAACTGACTTTTTAACTCAAGACGAAAAGTTTGAAAAATCCTTAATGTTTCTGAAATACAGGCTTCCATTAAGCCATGTTATGGCAAAAACTCCACAACCCAGCACAAAGCCAGCCAGCCTCCTCAGACGGTCTATACAAATAAATAAGGGGTGTGCTTATTTAAGGAATATTCTTCAGGATCCTTATACTAACCAATCACAATGAATCAGGGCACATGTTTTAGGAAAACGGATATTAAAAAATAAAATTTACTGATTCACTTTCTGAAGACTTATTTAGGGTACATTATCCAATTGTCCATGTGGCAAAAATTTCTGCTGGCCAAAAGGTACCTCTGATTCCCCCTAGCTTTGGCCACTTATTTTCAGAAAGAAAGGAACACTGTGTGAGTGTCCTGAAAATTGGCTTTGATGGCTCAGTCCTCTACGTTGAATGGAGCAGAGGTTCATAGGCAATGTAATTCCAGAAATCACTAATGCTACTCAAACTACCATATGCCTCTATTTTTACACTGCCCTCCATTCTTCTGCCAGGTGCTTCTCTTCTTTCATTTCATCTGCTTAATGAAGCTTGGCTATTTAGGCCCCAGTGCTTTGATTTTAGAAAATTATGTAAGATACTTTATAAAAATACGTTATCATTATTATTAAGAAGATGACTGACTGCCTCAATTTTTTTTTTATAAAAAAGGTAACATTTAGTTCAGCTGTTCAAAAAGGTATTTGGTGATGCCATTATCCCAGCTTCTAGAGGGTGAAACCAGAGACAAATCTCCAGCCAGCAATGGACCACCTGAATTAAAATAAGCACAGGATACTTAGAGCAGATATGGTCATACACATGGAAGTGTACATGACATTTTGCCCCCATTTGGGTAGTGGGTTTTTTTTTTTACTGACAAGGACATGACAATGCAATATGGATGATCTAACAGCCTACAGGCCTGGCTGTTTATCTAGGATCTCAGTGTACAGGATTCCAGACCTGTGGACAGTTTGATTATCCCAGGATCCCTCTGAGTCTAGCAAATCTCAGTCTGCTATTTTGCTCACCCCAATGAATTAGTATTGTAAGACCCCCTGAAACCTCTCATTTTGTCTTTATGCCCCCACCATACTCAATGAATTTAAACTGCTAACTTGCATGACCTTAGAATAGAGGCTGCTATATGATTAATTTTTCATTTGCTTTAATTGAAACACTGAGGACTGAATATAAAAGTTAAAAAGCAATATTCAAACTCATATTTATTACTACTCTCAAGCGTGCAATTCATCTACCCTGAGGAAGCCAAAGAAGGGTGGAAGGTCTCATTTGGATGCTTTCTGGCACAGCAAGGACCACTGTGACAAAAGCAGAGCACAGCAGCCACAAGAAGTTGTGCTACTCTGGGTAAGAGGAGTTACAGAGAAGATGCAACCTCCATAAGGAATCCTCACAACCCACGATCCGACTTACAGAGTGGTACCACCACTTCTGAACAGAAGTGAAGAGGCAAGGCTGGAAGTAACTCACAGCTGTAGGTGCTCAGGATCAGCGCCAAAGGCTGCTGTTACCCCCGCAGAGTAAAAGGAGTTCTAAAACTGGAGTACAGCTCTCACTGCATCCATAAAAGCAGCTGCACTGCCTGGGAACACAAAGCATCTCAGGTGTCCTTTAATGCACTGGGCAGTTCCCAAACTGCCTAGGGAACATGCTCAGGAGGTGAGAAAGGCACCAAGGGTCAGTAAATGACATCAATTAAGAGTTTCAGAGTTGACTTACTCATTTCTGTTAGGCAGAGGGACTGCACTTCCACATTGCCCTTTATGCACAGTGTAACAGGGCAAGAGTTTTTTTCTTTACCAGATGAGATGAGCTTTCGTATTTCATAACACAGCTGTTTTTACTGACGAGTGAGATTTTAAAGACAAGTTAAGCTTCTTGCATACAAAACCACCCATAAGAGGAAAGAGGTCAGGTCCCCACCTGTGTCAGGAAGGAAAACATTAACACAGCTTTAGAGCAGTGGGTTCAGTGTTAGCTTGTCTGCTTTATTTTTAATGAACCGTGAACAAGCCAGCAACTTCGACTAACAGTTAATACCTTGACCCAGCACATACATAAAATCAGACACAGCCCCAGGATACAGGTTTACTCCCAAGGTCAGTCTAACCAGGGGAAAAAATGTTATATATGGGTTTGGGTTGATCTAATTCAGCCACAGCACAAA
Source organism: Edolisoma coerulescens (assembly GCA_013397115.1). Classification (NCBI taxonomy): domain Eukaryota; kingdom Metazoa; phylum Chordata; class Aves; order Passeriformes; family Campephagidae; genus Edolisoma; species Edolisoma coerulescens. The sequence goes on from VWZW01005798.1 coordinate 841,913, forward strand.
CTGTAGGAATGACCCTTGTGCAATCACGCCACGAGGGGCAGCTAACAGGTATTACACAGGCCAGAAAAAAAGGAGCCTATTAATGAAGGGCTGCAGGAGAGGTTTCACAGCATGCAGTGACCCTCCTTCCTTCTGTGTCTTCCGCTGCTCAGCAAAATGACTATGCAGGATAAAGCACTGTGCAGGCTACTGGAGCAAAAGCTGTACAAGAGGGTAATGGCTTTCTGATCCATCAACTAGAAATGGATATTCAGCGATTTGTTTTCAACCGGTGTCTTTTTGAAATAGCTTGTGATATCTATGCTGCAGACAATGGGTGTTGCAAGAAATTCCCTTAGCACGAGGAAACTCACCCAGGCTCTTTTTTCTCCTCTTACACTAGGGTAATGCGACAGTTCCCAAATCCTAATGCATGTATTGCTTCTGATTTGTATCTTACAGCAAATAATCACAAACACTTGCCTTGAGGCGCTGTAAAAGAAACTAGACTATTACAATTATTATTTCAGTTCTTGCATGCCCACAGCAAAGATTACCATGGGACTGAACCTCCAGCTCAGCAGTTAGTCCATCCTAACAGATGGATTCAAAGTATTTCTCTCTTTCTTCTCTGCTTACAGTAGCTTTTTAGGCAGGTGAACACAGATGGCAAAATAGCCTTTTATTTCAGCAACAGCTGGATCCAAATGATGTCAGCATATAGTAGGTAAAGAAAAATACATGACAGGCTGGAAAATCAGTAATGAAGTAACAACAACAACCCTCTCCCCCCTCTCCTTGTCCATTTTGGAAAGCCACAAATGCACCAAACATTTCCTGTAAGGGGCAAGTGAGGAGAAGGGAAATCCTAAATTTGATCCCCTTCTAGTTTAAGGAAGTTGTAACAAGTTTTATATTTATGTCCTAACCTTTAAAATACTAACATAAAAAACTCATGAAATACTCATATGAGCACAGTCAAACGCACTCCCGAGAAAAAACTGGGTGTCTGGAGGTGGCTGGCACCCTGTGGCCACCCTAGCCCTGGTTCCCAACTTCCATTACTGACTAAATGACCCACTTCCCTATCCCACTTATTTTTTCTTTAAAAGTTATCAGGAAATGAAAGCTTGCCTTCCTTCCAGTATACGAATGGAAAGTGAGAAAACTGAGTACACTCACAAAACAAATCTCTATGAAAGGTGAAGATGAAGATCATCCATTACAACCACCAACTGCCATGGGAGCAGAGCTTAACTCGGACATCAGGGAAACATCTGCCTTCAACATCACCATCGATTCCTTCCGAAAACATAATAATCAGCTCCTAACTGATGCTGACAGATGTGTAAGCGTGGGACTAGTACTGCCTTATGCAGTATTTCCTCACCTGAGCACACGAGGGACAGAACTGGCAAAGAGGGGGAGTGGAGGTAGGACATGGTCACTGATTAACAAGTCTAGGCACTGCTTCTGCACAGCTCAGCAGTAAAAAAAAATCATCTGATTGGAGAACTTGGTATTTCTTGAGCCCTGTGGCTGGTCCAAGTTGTTCCTTGTGTTGGTTTAATCTTAGCTGGATGCCAGGTGCCCACCAAAACTGCTCTATCATCCTCCTCCTCAACTGGATGGGGGAGAGAAAATATAATGAAAGGCTCGTGGGTCAAGCTAAGGGCAGGGAGAGATCACTCACCAATTACCATCACAGGCAAAACAGACTTGACTTGATCTCTCTACCAATCAAATCAGAGTAGGATAATGAGAAATAAAACCAAATCTTAAAAGCACCTTCCCCTCACCTGTCCCTTCTTCCTAGGCTTAACTTCATTCCTGATTCTCTGCCTTCCTCCTCTGGGGAACCAAGGTCAGGGGAAGGACTCCTCACACGCTTCCCCTGCTCCAGCCTGGGGTCCCTCCCACAGGAGACAGTCCTCCACAAACTTCTCCAACATGGGTCTGTCCCACAGGCTGCAGATCTTCACAAACTGCTCCAGTGTGGGTCCCTGCCATGGGGTGCAGTCCTTCAGGAACAGGCTGCTCCTGTGTGGGTCCCCTGTGGGGTCACAAGTCCTGCCAGCAAACCTGCTTCAGTATGGGCTCCTCTCTCCATGAGGTCTCATGGGGCTCCAGAAGCCTTTTCCAGCTCAGTCTTCCCATGGGATCACCACTTTGTCTGGGCATCCACCAGCTATGGCGTGGGGTCCACCATGGGCTGCAGGTGGATCTCTGCTCCCCCATGGACCTTATGGGCTGCAGGGGCGCAGCTATTTCACCACAGGCTGCAAGGGAATCTCAGCTTCGGCTCCTGGAGCACCTCCTTCCCCTCTTTCCTCACTGATCTTGGTGTCTGCAGAACTGTCTCTCTCATATATTCTCATTCCTCTCTTCTCTGGCTGCAATTTGCCTCTGTGTGGCAACTTTTTCCCCTTCTTAACTCTGTTATCCCAGAGGCACTACCACCATCAGTTATGGGCTCAGTCTGGGGGCCCATCTTGGAGCCAGCTGGCATTGCCTGTATCGAACACAGAGAAAGCTTCTGGCAGCTTCTCAGAGAAGCAATCCCTGTAGCCCACCTATTACCAAAACCCGGCTGCACAAACCGAATGGACTCCTCACCTGGAGAAGAGCCATTCCCAGCTTCCTGCTGGCCTGCCTGGTCACTACGGTCATGTAGGTCTTGGTGCACCTGGACATAAAGCTTAGCCCAGTATTGGTGAGTTACGGGATTTGCTGTCATTTGAACCTCAGTAATTGTACTACCAACCTGTATCTGTTACAGTGCTTTTACTTAGAAGTGAGCTATTGGTCTGGTGTCTGATACTGTACCCGGCACCGAACGTCAATGGGGGTGTCTTTAAAACCCAACAAGAACTCATTCACTCCTTCCCTATACATCTGACCACTAGTGATTTGACAGACAGCAAAGAAACTAAGGCAAGAGAGGAGGGAATGCCTGCAGAGACCCAACACTTAACGCAGTTTCAAATATACCCAGGCTGAAAGTTTGCCATGAAGAAAAGAGAGACAAGTTCAGGATCATCAGGATAGCCAACCACCAACACAAATCTAGTAACGACAGAAAAGGTGGAGGAGAGGTTCTCTTTTTGGAGGCTAGTTTTGTGGCAGCAAGAGATGCTGATCTCTTTTTAAAACAAAAATCAAGAGGTGACTTTTTACCAGCTTGAAATTTTGACCAGCATGATCACTCTTCATAACACAAGATGAAAACTTGCAACACCCTGTCCAATCACTCTCAGAATGAATGACCTCCTGACAAGATTTCATTGCTCCACCTATGAAGCTGAATACCCAACATAAACCCCTTGGTGCAAACATCCTTGGCTGCTTTTTTTTCGGAATGGTTACATTTTCATCATCGTCGTCACCTTCACCAGATGCTCACTGCTCAAAAGCTCAGTCAAGGGTGAAGGACAAAAACATGGCAATGATGTAAGGGCAGCTGTGAAATGATTACTCGAGATGAAATCGATAGCAGTGTGCTACTGCTGCAAGACCAGCAGCACAGCTGAAAGCTACTGAGCCAAAAGTGGTTTCATCTTCAATCAGGAAACCACGGTGTATGAGGACCTGATTTAGTTTCCCTCAGGTTTTTAAAGCACTATTCCAAAATACAAAATGTGCAGCTTCCACAGACCTCCAGGCATCCCTTCCAAACCCAACTATTATGTGGTACAAATGAAATTAGAAAATATTAATCAGCATACATACTGGGAGAACATGAAAAGACTTTGCCACTTCTGAAATAAATTAATCTGTACAATGACTGTAGTATGAATTCAGTTTCAGGGCTTATGTTGCACATATTCTACTTGCCAGAAGAAATACAAGATACTAGTGGGTCAAAGGATGGTTTCATATGGGAATATAATTGCATCCAGTGGGAGGGTATGCCTTCCTTCAGCAAGGGCATATTTACAATAAGCCTTTTCTAAATTCCTATATACAATTTAGCTAGAAGAAAAAGTCCCACATCCTTCTCTGAGAGAACAGGAGGCTGCTACTGCTATTAACTCATTTCGAGACTGCCTTAATGACTTAACTGTCCAAGACAACTACTGGCAGTGTCTTGAGGAATATCTACAACAGATGATCTGACCAGCTAACTAAAAGCACATTTTATAGGGAAACCTGAGCTGCTTTTTTCAAGAGAGGTCAGGGACACAACAATCCTGATGCCTTTATATGACAACAGATCTGCCCACATTTCCTTCGTGATAAAATGTGATCTAAAATTGGATCTTTTGGAGATTCTGTATGGGTTTTCACATCTATTTGGTTTGCCAACTCAGAGGTTTTCACATGTGGTGAAACCCAGCTCCACATTTACCTCTGTTTGAGCAGCTGGCATTGTTCTTCCTCAGGAGGTTAAGAAGGACCTAACTCACAACACCATCCACATCAACTTGCAGCCCCTGGAAAGGCTCGTGGCTGCACAGATGGTGCCACACTACAAAGTATTCCCAACCTGCCTTCCCTTCCTGCTTAGGGACCGAGTAAGACAGAAGCCATTCTTACAGCTACAGATCTCCCTGAAACAGAAAACACCAAACACCTGGTACCATTCCACCAGCTCTCCTGCAACACCATTGTATTACATTTTGACTATCACACAATAAAGAACGCTCTGTCTTCATTAAATGAATGAGGAAGTGGCAAGCTGGGGTTAGGGAGAGGAGGGCAGCAACAAAAGAGCAAATATCCAGGAAAATAGGTTCAGTCCTGGATGCTACGTCTTGGAGATCTGTAGCAACAACACTACACAAGAACCTAGTTTTTTGTTTTAAAAAAAGACAAAACCAAAACACTCAAACCTTCAGAATGGGCAGAAAATTCCTCCTCTCCACACCATTCTGCAGGAAGTATAATATACAGCCACAAATTCTCTTGGGCAGGTGCACATTGCAATTTTCACAATATTCAGTATTTTCTGACTTGAATCAGTAGCTTCTATGAGCCCATAAAAAACCGAAGAAATATCTGAAGAAAACTGAGGATACCAGCTCCTCCATCTTGCCTTAAGAACAGAGCCTCACTTTTACAGTAATGTTAGAGTTAAGACTGAGGAAGTCCCTTCGCTGGGAGGGGAGACTGTCACGTGCTGGTACAAGAGAAAAGGGTATCTCAGCACACTTGCGGGGAACCATGTGTCTACAGCTCTATTTTCTGCAGGGATCTATCTGCTTCCCAAGAGCCCAGTGTTGCACTCCCCAGAAGAACAGACTCCACAGTGAATTTTCTCATGTGAGCAAAAGCAGCAATGTTAGTTTATGACAGGATTCATTCCCTTAAAAATGCTTTATGCCTGCAATATCAGCTTTTGCAGAATGGAGGACAAAACTGGTCACAGAAAGCATTTTTAAAAGAGGAATGTTCTTGTCTTCTCCCCCTACATCAGTGAGCAAGGTTTCACATTAGAAATCAGGACCAAGTTCACCATATACTACTCCCTCATCTGTGGTGTGCGTCTGGCAGGCCTGCACTATCCCCCATAAACATGGAAGCTCTTCAGAAGGACTACATCCTTGGGGTGCCCTGCCACAACAAAACCATCAGGGAGAGCAGAGAGCCCATCTGACATCTTTGGACTCCAGGAAGAAGGGAAGAGCCATCAGTGCAGCTCTGCATCAGGTGCAGCTGGTGGCATGGGCTGTCGGGGTGCTTCCCTCACAGGTACAGGGGGAACAGACTGCCTTGCTCTTGAAACCTTTTGTACTCACTTCTGGTTTCTCTCCTTTCTTGCTTGGTGATGGAGGGAAGTAGCCCCATCTAGCCAGATACCTTGCAGTGCTCCTCAACAAGCACCCTGCCAGGGCATTCCCCCAGCACTGAAAAGATTTGGATGTTTGCCACTGCATTCTGAGGTCTCCCCCTGAGATCTGAAGGGATGCCGGCTGCTGCAACTGCTCAGAAGAACAAGCAGCACAGAGAGGGAGCACAGTCTTCCCAGCCAAACCCCTTGAACATAATAAAGAAGTGAAACACAAAACTTGGTGCAGTGTGGAAAGCAGCTGCCTACCTCCCGAGTTAGACATTTTGTCCAGAAGATTTCCATACAAAATAAGCATTGGAGTCTCTAAAAAGCTCTCGCAGACAAGAGTGGCTGCCAAGCCAATGTAGCAGCAGCCAACACAAAAAGCTGGAAAAATCTGTGGGGACAGGGCAGCTCCCTTGAAGCTGGAAACTGATGGCTCTGGCAGCAATGCTGAAAGGATGCTACAGTGTCTGCTGTAACAGAGCTGCCCACTTCAACTTGGGAGAGAAGGAAACATTGCAAATGGAGACAATAGGAGCTCCTACTGAAAGGAAAAATACGCAACTATTTAAAGACATGTCTCTCTCTCAAGGTATTTGAGTTAAAAAGCACCACAGGAATTTCAAATAATGGATTCATTTCAAAGACATTCGTGTGATACCCTGTCAGACCTAATGAAGAGCTAAGGTTTTGGAGACCAGTCTATGAGACTCAATTCTCCTAACTGCAAGCTTTCACAAGCAAGGACTCCTGTTGAACTACAAGGCAGTTCCTCCATTGCATCAAGTGCTCCTTCTTGAAGTGACAGCTCACACATCTCTGTTTACATATTACTGTTGCCTATTAGTAATCAGATACTACCATTTGAGGCATGATGGCTAACTTCACCAAGCTGCTCTCCTGGGACACAGCTGCTGCAGCCCTGACCACACACTGCATGCCACCTTGTTAAGACACAGTTCTCCAGCTGCTACTACAAGAAAACTCTATGCAATGAAAAAAATGAAAAAAATGTATGTTTGGGAATCTGACATTGCCTGGATAAAATATACACGCAATCCAAATTCTCCTTGTAGGAAGCTCCAATTGAAATATCAACAAATAAACCAAATCTTGGAATAATAATATTGTTGCAAAATAGTTTAGAATTGAAAAAAAAAAATTCAACTTACAGATTTATTCCAAGGAACTGGGAGCCAATAAGACATGAATATCTGTTTTAAAAGTGGTGATTTTAAAGTTGAAAGTTTTCATTATCATCTCTGAGCTTGGATCAGCAAGTTCAAAATCAAACTTCCAATGCAAATTTAAATATCCCAAAACTGGGTAGTTGCAGAAGTGAATACCATTGCTGCATCTTCAGATTCAACAAACTGAGTCAATTTCCTCTGCATTTTCCCCCACCCACCCCCCTCCCTGTCAAAGCAATTCACCCCTCTGGTAATTCAGGTAGCTAGAGGGAAGTGTTGCAGGACAACACTTAACATCTCCTCCTCTCCCCGGCAATTCAAAAGAAGGCAACAAAAGACTCAGTAATGGAGACCACTGTCTGAATGAAAAGGTCCAATTTTACAAGATTCATCACAAAGTCTCTTATTCATCAGGAGCCTTGGCACTCTTACTCTTGTACCTCACACAGACATTTCTGGAATGTGTTTTAGGTTACTGGGAGGAAAAAAAGTTCAGCAGGAAGCAGCAGAGGGTAAAGAAATGAAGAATCTGAAATCGATGCTGTTCCTGTCCTACACAGAACAACTTCTGTCAGAAGTTTCAAGCAGAGCAGGACTTTCCCCTTGGTGAGCACAGTTTTCTTTTCACTTTTTCTGTTTTGGTACCTCTAGTAATATTGACAAACTATTTACACACAAGAACAATACTTGCAATTTTGCATCAACAGACTTGTAGCTGTTCTTTTACAAGGCATCTGAGATTTTATATGGACTAGATTTGCAGATTGAGAACAAGAGAGTTGTATTTTCATCTGCTTAGGAAAAGTTCTACTTCAAAAGTTTCCTCCTTGCTAGACTGCATGTTTATTTACTAACAGACCTGCTAGGATGAGGACACACAGAAGTTCACTTCAGAAGCTGCAGGAGGTTTTACTACCATTTTTATGAGAAGAATATTGCTCTTGTTTGCTCTGATTCAAAGCTTACAAAACCCAATTAAGAGATTGAAACAAAGTCAGCAGAACCAACATGGGCAAGAAATGTCTTATTCGACTACTGGACCTGGCATCTGGGCAACCTTTGCAACAGAGTGCCAGTCTCCTCTCAAAGAATACCTTCTCTGCATTTTCAGAGGCAGTTCTGCTCTGGACCAGACAAGACACAAAATAATAATACCATTACTATTATTGTTGTTGTTGTTTCATTCCTTGGATTTAAACTCTTGTGAATTGACCATCGCTAGTGCAGTGCAAACACACTTCCCTGGAGATCTAACCCCTCAGTATAGTACTTACTATAGGTATTAAAACAAGGAAACAAAAACCCTGAAACACATATTTTTCAGACCTGTGTGCAGCGTAAATGCTTGCAAAAGAATACAGTAAAAGCGAGGCACGTACAGAAAGCTATCCTAGTTTTGATGAATGTGTCTGTTTGGGAGTGCAACAAGAAACCTAAGGAACTTGTTCGCCCTGAATCAATGTAACACTAAGGAGGAGTTAATGTAACACTAAAGCTGCGATGCAAATCATAGAGAGAGCAAGAACTGCCAGAATTAGCGAAGCGTTGCTCCTGATGGTGCGAGCCTGCTCTTGGGTTCCAGGTCACCGCTTCCACACAAAAGTGCACTCTTACCTCTCCAGAGCCTTGCCCAGTCACTGCTTGTCCGATGCACCGCACAGGGCACGTCTCCCACAGAGCAGCAAATATACAGTGACGTCTTTAAGGTTTACACCACAGCATTCTCTTCTTACCGTTTCTCATGTTTAATTTCCTTTTTAAATAAAAGCCACGGAAAACCAAATACCCAGCAGCACCCCATGCCTCTTCATTCTCTCACAGCACTTGCCTATGCTAATGATCCACAGGACTTGCGCTCAGGGGTGTTTAAAACCACGGTACACGCCTCCTCCAGTACCTGAACTACAGGAATAAGTGCTGGAAGACACAGGCAAAGAAGGCAGCAGAAGAGGACTGGCTAGTGGTGAGGAACAGAGTCAGCTTCTTGCCACAGACTTTCACACATATTTGTAAGACATGAGAGGAATGTTGGGAGTCAAGCTTTTAAGCTTTTTTCTTTTTTTTTTTTTTTTTTGGAGGGGGGGAAGGAGACGGAGCTGTTACTGAATAGTGAGAAATTACAGCTACTGGCTGAGTGCAGCATAAATGAGAACAGGTTTGGCACTTTCTGAAATGCAGTGAAGATGCTGATAAGACTTAGGGCACCTGTTGTAACTGGTGACCTCAGCATGGGCTGGAGTGGATTTCTGTACCTGTGAAAATGCTTACGAATTATGATTATGAATGCATGAATATAAATAATGCAGAATTATTGTACTTGCTTTATTTCTGTGGCTGTAACGTGGTCTTGTTCAAAAGAAAGAACTGTATACATTAACACCGGTGGGCTGATGAAAGAAAACCAAAAGTGAAAGCCTGTTGCCATGTTCATCTCACTTTGTACAAGTTACAAAAACCTCCTTAGGACAATACCGCAAACTGGTAAAAAACTTTTCAGCTTTATTTCTCAAAGACAAGTTACAGGAAAAGTTTTCAGGAAACATCCAGTGCTGAGGCCCTGCATGTTTATTTATTCTAAAATTTAGAACAAAGACCTCTAGTCCTTTACATTTCCACTTCCCTTTCTCTCGAACTGTCTTGCATTTAAGCAAAAAAAGTCTACATTTTTAAGTGGAAAACAGGTAAACATTTGGTTATTCCATTTGCAAAATGTTAAGCTGTTATCACCATAAAGTTGCAGGCAAAAATTTTAACAGATAAGAGGATAATGTTTCTGTGATTATTTTTCTCTTTTCCTCATAAATCAAGCCAGGAATTCTAAAGCACTTTTCATTAAAAATGCCCCTTGGGTTCTTTGAAGACATGTGCTGGCAGGCCAGTAAGACTTTTACAATTGTAGATTTTGTGGGAAGACGGGAGGTTACGCTTGAGAAAAGCATGTGCTGGGACAGACTGCACAATAATGACAGCAGCAGAGTTTTGGTACAAGACCTTTGTTTCACCAAAACATACTGGGCTGAATATATAAGTAGGATACATTTGCTGACTCAGACACTTCAACATGAGAATCCAGGAATAAGTTTAGTTTATGTAAACACAGTCTGAAGACAGTCCCAGCATTGGGTGAATAACATTGCCGACAGGTTTGAAGAAGTATCCGCAAAAAGCCTTCAGCTGGCACCAACCCATGTCACCCCTGCCCACTCTTGTTACACCTTTCCTTGTCCTGGTCTTGGCTAGGATAGAGCTAGTTTTCTTAGCAGCTGGTTCAGTGCTACGTTTTGGATTTAGTATGAGAATCATGTTGGTAATACACTGATGTTTTGGTTGTGGCTCAGTAGCGCTTACCCTAATTCAAAGACTTTCAGTGTCTTGTGCCCTGACAATGAGGAGGGGCACAAGAAGCCAGGAAGGAGCATGGCCAGGACAGCTGACCTGAACTGGCCAAAGGAATATTCCATACCATGAAGCCACCACGTTCAGTACATAAACAGGGGAGAGTTGTCTGGGGGCTGCCTGTGGACGGGCTGGGCATTGATCAATGGGTGGTGAGCAATTGCATTGCGTATCACTTGGTTTGCTGGAGTTTTATGTCATTCTTTTTTAATTATTATTAGTAGTATTGTTATCATTAGTATATTATTAGTAGCATTGTTATCACTGGTATAATATTATTGTTATCATTAGTATTATATTAGCATTATATTTTACTGTGTTTCAAACTGTTCTTATGTCAACCCATGAAGGTGGTTTGGGTTTTTTTAACTTTTTCAGGGCTTTTTTTCCTGATTCTCCTTCCCATCTCAGTAGTAGGGAAGAGAGGAATGAGCAAGCGGCTGTGTCATACTTAGTTTCCAGCTGGGGTTAAACCATGACACTCCTCCACCCATATCTGAGAATGTCCAAACCAACCAAAAGTAAGGCAGTTTCTCTGCAACAAGCACAACTAAGTCAATAACCTAGTAGGCACATCAAAGTTCATTTTCCTCATCAACTTTTCATATCCAAGGATGCAAAGCTGGGATACTCAGATCGCTCTTGCACAGTGTTCTAGTTGGTACTTTACAAGATGCAAAATAAACACTGGTAGTTGAGAATAGTGGCACTAGTCTACAACTCCATGATTCTGCTCCTCTTAGATATTCAGTTTGTCAGTGAGTCTTTTAATCCATCACCCTAACGAACCTACCAGTGAGTGCACTAACCATGATAAGTGCAACAGGGTTACATTTGGATTCATAATTCCTAAAGGTTTTGTTACTGAAACAAAAGATAATATGGTTAATGTGAAGAATAAGGTGAATTAAAACTGAAATAGGGTTTATTGCAAAGACATAACATGACCATGGGAATTATCCTATACAGAGAGAGAATCTTGGCAATTACTATCTGAAAAGTCAGTTCAGTCTTATTTTTTTTAAGTCAGCAAATAACCTGCTTTGGTGTAGAAAAGCACCCATCAGGGTGTTTGTCACGAACGAGGAGAAACATCCTTTCAAAAAGTCTGAGAAAGCACATGGATAAGACTTACAGAGAGGGAACATAGGCGTGCTTCATACCATATGTCAGTGTGAAGGTCTTCTGAAGCCATTCCCACTGGATACTCTGAACAACAGAAAGGAACAGCTTAACTTTCCCCCTAAGTAATTAGAGAGTATAGGTGGAAAGCAGATGTCTGAAGTAATTACAAAATAGGAAGGGTCAACAAGGATGACAAGTTCTGGGCTTGGGGGACCAGACTAGGGACTTGATTCCCCACAGAAATAAGACTTTGATGCTTAAAGCATTCATCAATATCTAGAAATAGTCAAGGACTATCAAGAGTTTGATGCCAAAGAAACAGTATCTGCAAAAAGACATCTAAACTCCCCTATGAAGTTGCAATACAACAAGGTCAAGTTACCCTTCACAGCTATATCTGTACAGGTGATGTTTGTCAGTAATCTCCAAACAGGTCATGCACAACAATACTTTGGAAATTCGGATGCTCTTGCCTGGCTTCATGGCAGACATGGAGTTGAAGGATCTATCTAAGTGGGTTGTGGGCACCCTCTGTGCTATCTTTAATACCTGCTAAATTCTTTGGAAGTTCTGCAGAAGACTCTTTCCCACTCCATGCAGAAGTTCAGTGGTGGAAATCTCAGTCAGATAACAAAAGTGGTTCCCTAGCTCAGGGCTCTTTTGTTCCAGCCCACTGAACAGCCCAGTTCCCCAAATGTCTGTCTTCATTTGTTCTGTTCAAGTCATGCAGAGCAACAGTTTCAACTCAGCATCTGACTCATGAGGAATGCCTCCCCACCAAGCTCAAAATAAACAAAATCATATGTTTCTGTCCTATCCTACTTGTATTGCAAACTAGGATCTCAATTAATTTTAAAAAACTATGCATCAACACAAAATACTTCCACGACAAGTGACTGAAGTTAATCTCTCTCAGTGCAGGCTACAGCTCAATTAACACATCTCACCTTGAATATCACATTGCTCTTCCCTGTGTCTCGAGAATCTTGCCAGCTGTACTAACATAGGAACAACAGAAGAAAGTAGCTATCACAAAACCTTGGCTCTTGCATCAGGTGACTGTAATGAGCATTGCACAAGGGTGCTTTGATGTTACAAAAGGCCTAAGAAAATGCCAGGGGATTGGGGTGCATTTCTTGTTGTGTTTACTCTCTTACCAAAGGGCACTTGTCATACATATGCCATCTGCTGCATTGAAAAGCGATACTCAACCAGGTAAAATAAAAATCTCCCACACCAGCAGGCTCTTTGTACAGATTAAAAGGATCACCACTAATATAATTTTAAGTGATTCAAGAATCTATGCTACAGAGACTGCATTTCTTGAAAGCTTCTCCTCTTGCAGGACAGAACCTCAGCTCCCAGTGAAGACTCTGCCCTCGTGGCCGTGCACAGGAAGTCACAGGTTCATCACCAGAAATATTTGTACTCGTGTCAAGTACAGGGAGCTGAGAGTGCGAAGGCGACACAAATGGCCCTGCTCCCCCTCACTACTCCCTGATCCCCCTTCTTGCCCTGTATGCTCACAGGCACTGCAGGAACCCAAAGGGGCAATCCTGCAGTGGAAGCCATCTCTCCGGGAACTGAAACTGGGTTTAAAGACACCCAGCCACTTAATGCTTGTGGATGTTTCCCACAGCCTGAAAGAAAGGAAAATCTGGAAAAGCATTACTACATGGGCTTACCTACAGCACCTTGGTAAAGTCACGATCCCTTAGTACAAGCACCTCCTTGGTCAGCCACTGATAGGAAACATGGAGAATGATGCTATTTGTTGCACCCATTTCAGTCTCCTTATGTTTCTAATTTGTCTTCAGGCAAAATACATGCTTTGGTCTTATTTTGAGTACTGAAAAGGATCATGCAGTTCAGTGCATCTGCTTTATAGTTAATGAATATTCTGAAATTTCACCATATCTGAGTCTCCTTCATACTTTACAAAAGGCCAGCTCATACAAGATTGTGTTAAGACATGGAGAACATTTTACATTATCTGTCCACAAAGGCTGCCCACATCCTAAAGAGAAATAAGAAGCAAAAAAAAAACCCCAAACCTGATGATGGGAAAACAGGGAAGGGCAGGATCATGCTAGAGGGACATCATGTGCCTGGACCATGTTCCCAGAAACAGGCAGAATTTTCCTCATGGCTGCCTGCTTCCCTACCCTCATGAAGCTCAGCATCTCTGTGCCTTGTATATTTGAGGACACCCTTTTGAAAGAGATTCCATTTTCACTTTTACAACACAGAAGAAAAACACAATAAAAATCTACAGGAGGTGGCAGTTCCTGTCCAGTAAGATAGAAATAGACATTCCTTAACCATCACTCATACCAAGGAACACAGTGGACCACTGTTATCAGAAAAACAGCCCACTAATAAGGACTGGAAGCCTAGCAAAGCTGGAAGCACAACCAGAAAAGCCCATAAGCTACTGATGTTGGAACAGAGAGAGTTGAAAGCAGTCAGAGATGGAAAAACATGCACCAAGACCCAAACAATACTAGAGTTGAAGTGAAAGCAGAAAAAATAAGATTGCAAACTGAGACAGGTAAAGGCTAAAGGACAGGACGAGGAAGAAAATACTGAACAAAAAGCTTTTAAAAAGCCTCGGAAGATGCATCATGACAACCAATCTGATCTGTAAAGATCCCATGGAAAGGTATGGAAGAGGGATACGTGTCCTTTTTCACTCTCTCACAAGTTCTTTCTTAAAGAATTGTCAAACCACCTTTTGCTCTCTTCACAGCTCCTCTGGGTTCTAAGTGGCGACTCAGCACTTATTAACCAGTCAGGAGCAAAACTAGCAAAATAGGAGATTTGTAGGGGAGGAGAAACAGATCAAAGGAAATCAGATGATTCTCAGATCAATGATACGAAAGTACTAGGACAAAAGAGGAGGGAAGACAAAATTGGAGAACAATACAGAGCTTTTAGAAGTGGCACAAAATGAAGAGAAAATGGGGAAAATTAAATTGAAAAAACATCAAGGACATCCTCATTACCATAAAATCACAGGAGTGGCCTAATATGGTAGAAACACACACTTCATGTGTTTCAGTGCAGACAAGATCAAACTTCGCTCCTGAACTATGCTGATCCATCTGTGGACGTGCAGGTACTGCAGTGTGAGTAAGGAGGAGTTAACAGCAGAGTTCTGCTCTGTTGGCACCACAGGACTGAATCACACCTTATCAGGGGAGCTGCGTTGCCACACAACCACCAGCTCCCAGTGGTGTACAAAACAGAGACAGAAAACTAAGGAAGAGGAGGACTGACTCTAGTGCTGTTTTCTTACAGTTAGTCTTCCCATTTATTTTTGGCTCAATACAGGGAGGCAGAAAGGAGGGGAAGAAAGAAAAGGCAAGCAGATTATATATTTGTGTTCTTGTTTTCCAGTCCTTCCAGAAAGGCCAGTTTTGTAAACAGAGAGAAAGCTGAGATTTTCTTTATCTTGTTAACTGCTCCCATGACTGTAACACACCATGCAGAGTTCACAAGTATCTCTGCTCAACATTATCAAAAATGCACTGCAACTGCTTTTGTGACACATTATTTTAGTCAGGCTATCTGCACCTAAAAACACTCAGCCTATTGTTTCAACAGCACAGACCTGCATGCTGAATTATAAAAATTGTCCAGTATCATATCATCTTGGCTACAGATTTAATTTCATGGAATATGAAACTTCACTGAAAATCCTTGTACAACAAGACAAGGAAACATAAACATTCATTTCTTTTTTTTTTTTCCCCTTTATATTAAGTGTGAGCCTACTACAACTCCCTCTGGGAGAATATTTTTCATACGAAGCCACATTCTTTGGGTCTTATTCACATAAACAGTCATTGAATTGAATTTGAATGAGATTAGCCACAGAAGCAGGGAAATCAGGTTTTGATCCAGCATTACCGATACAAAATACAACATAAAATTCAATTTAAAAAAAACAGGATAATAAGCATCCATCTTTAAACTATCTAATAATGCAAAAACTAGTTAAACATTTTGTTTTTCAGTTCGACCCTTCTTAGATTTAATACAGTAAACTAATTATAATTTTGCTACACACAAGTTGTTGATAATTACCTCTCTATAGGCCATACTGTTATTTGAGTACAAATAATGCAATTTTTTTAATGAGTTATTATTTTAGTATCATTTTATTCTTGATCCTTTATTAAGCAAGACCTGAAAATCCCACTTACAGAGCATAAGGGAAGTGATTTTTAAATGGTACTTTAAAATCTGCTAACTTTTGCATTACAGACACTTTTGCCTGATTCTATTTTTCTTGGAAAACCAAACATATTTTGAGCTAAGCTTAACATATACAAACCATGAGAAACTTTTGTTAGCAGAAGAGTAGATACTCATTTGAATCATGACAACTGATCAACTGAAGGTCAGTTTGCTTTTTACAAGTAAAAAGGACAGACATACAACAGATGCTTGCTGCTATATTAAAATTTACAGTGCAACTTTATTAGTAACAGTCAAACTAAGACACTGCCTATACAGTTAATGCTTTTCAAAATCTTAGTATTTTGGGGAAGATGACATGTACACAGCTCCCTAGAATGATAGAAAAATCCTTCATCTTAGTGTGAAACACTGTAGCACATATTTACTAATGTGCTGAGAAATTCCATCATAGTGTCATCCTCTTCTGATAACCCTCCCTGGCTTAGCTTACTTGAAAAGAGCATTTAGTGCTTTTTCCACTAAGGCAGAGTATCCGTGTGTTTCATGAGAGTTACACAGGACTGAAACACAGAGCAAGTTCTCAATTTCACTGACACTCTTTATTCCATGTCTGGGAAAGACTGAGAACAGGTCCCAGAAAAAACTAGCTTTACGCCAGAGCCTCCTGAGTAGCTCAACACTTGTTTCAGCCTAGTCAAGGAGAGAGTCTTAATTTCAAATTGTAAGGAGAACAAATAAACCTTTAAAATGTTGGTTTGTTTTTTTCTTTCAAGTGCTGTGCTGAGTTCTTCTGAATGCACCCTTACCTGTTTTCTTGGTGTGCCTGACTGTTACCAAAACCAGCTCATCCCATGTAATGGGATATAAATAAAGCTCATCCCATATTCAGACACTTGCTGCATGTACACACCCATATACGATACATAAGCAAATTCACATTAATACAACTTTTCAAAAAAGTTATTCTTAAAAGCTGGAAATACATGCATCCAAGTTCTGTATACTTGATTTTGAACAAAATATGTGGCTATCTTCCACGCCATCCTACTTTGAGGATTACAGACAAAAAGAAGAAAAGAAGAAAAACCTGGCACAGTTCTAGTAAATAAAGCAGCAACAGCCTCCTCATTTGTATGTCTGCAGTTACAGACATGAAAGGCTAAATTCTCTGAAAGAATACGGAACCCAGAAATTTGCTTTTAAACATCTCAACCATGTGTTGGTGGCCAGAGATAAGGGGAACAGAAAGGAGGCAGAAGAAAATCGGGGTTTGTTTTTTTTACCTAAATTACTCTTGTATGGAGACTATGAACCTGGGAACAATTTCTTAAAATATTATGTTTTTTCAGTTAAGAGACTCTGCCAAGGACCAGAGCTCATACCTACAAATTCTGCTTTGATTTATTGATATGGCATGTTACTTAGTGCAAGTATTCATACCACTCTTTTAATTCTGCCATTCACTTTTACATTGGCTCCCATCTTGCTTCCAGGTTAACAAAGTGTAAAATTCTTATTGAGAAAGAATGAATAAGCAAAGCAGAGCTAAATACAGAAACAGTCAACCTGGTCTGACAAGTAGGAAGAACGAGAAGCAGAATAATACACACGGGGCACTCTTTGACCAAAACTAAATCCCAAATAGAATATTGAAACTTAAAATTTGATGAAGCAAGCTGGGATGCGATTGCAATGTAGATTAGTTAGAGCTGAATGTTAATTGTTTGGACATAAGACAGATGTTTAAATTAAGCTACTTCACATTTGTGGTGAGTGTACACACAGCCTGTTACCATAGTTCCACTGATGTGAAGTTATTCCTCAATAACTCATGTCCAATCCCCAGAGACTCCCTTCAAAGGAAGGAAGGCTGCTTAAAAGAAAAAAAAAAGCAAACCCACAAAAAAAACCCCAGTATTATCAAAACTAGGCAGTACTGGGATAACAGGAAAAGTCCTCATCTGTATAGAGAACCAGTCAGACAGGAAATAAACAGTACAAGGTCAGTCTTCCCAGGAGAAGGACACTAAGCCTGCAGCCCCACGGCCATCTGCATTAAGCATATATTGTGTTCATTATACCCACTAATGAATCACAAGGGGACAGGGAAAGTTAAAATGGCTGATAGGTTTCAATACCATTTAAAATCAGTCTGGTATTTGTGGCGGGAAAAAAACATCTCAACTTCAAATGCATAATGAGGAGCTTGGGATGATTCAGGAATGAAATCCTGGATTGACAGTGGACTGTTCTTACAAAAGCAACAGTACAGTTAAAAAGCAGGAAGAGTGCTAAAAAACTATTACTGCAGAAAATACAACCAAACCCACCTTTAATCTAAGAAATTCAATTGCCTCTTAGAAGTTGTAACTCTGGCCTTCTCTTCTTGGAAAAGGTTTAGCAAAACTAGAAAAGTTTCAAGGAAGAATGTAAGGCAACCAAAGGTAGGACATAATTGAGGAGAAGAAAATCAGGTTGGAGAAATACTAGAAGGCATCAGATTAAACCAGCATATTTCAGGCTCAACACAAGTGAGAACAAATAGTTCTTCTTATTATAAAGCAACTTTCAAGCTGTGTTTTTCAGAGTCTTTCTTCTCTGATCTTCTCAGGCTGTTTCCCATTCACTCATGTTCCCTCCTCAGCTTGAGAGAGTCACTGATATGGATGCTCTACAAGAGTGAGAGGCACTAAAGAGAATATATGCCATCTTTCCCTGCAAATGAAATGCAGCCAACTTCGAGATGAGAATTAGCCAGGCTGACCATGAAACCATTCAGCCACACCTCCAAACCAGGCTCATCGTACCTGCAGGCTTGCTCAGCTCCTGACCACAGTGCAGGAAGAACTGAAAGCAATCTGCCCAGACAGACAGTCCTGTCCTAGTCAGTGTGAGATGTCCACCTCTCCCTGCCTTCAACTGAAGTATGATTTGTAAAAATGATCACACAGAGAAGCTGCTAATGTTAGGCACTCTGTTTTTCCAACTATGTCAAAATCATCTATGTCACTTGGTAAGTTTTTAAAAACTCTTTACATTATTAGAATTTAAATAAATTAAATTTGATCTTGCTTATTTTGAGGCTAGCAGCAACTAAGACAGCTAACATCAACACCCACTCTTGACTGAGCTGTCGTCATGCATCCCCAAATCCAGCTCTGCTTTATCAGGCATGCTGGTAATGAAGCTGCTCACCTGCAGGGGCACCTCCACTTGCCTGTCTAGACACCAGAGAATGTGAGATGGATGACAGCCTCACTCAGTGCACACCAGGCCAGGATTTCTTAAACCCTGGCTTCTTCAAACTGATTAAGTGTAGTCTTACAGGGAAAGAAGAGAATCCAACTTGGTAGCTGACTGTTCATTAATAAAATACTATACTTCAAATTCATGTTTAAGATTACTCCACACCTGAGTCTGCCATTCATATCAATACTTACACCATAAGCTTAAAAATAAACATTAAAAACCACTATAAACTTAAAAATAATTTTAAAAGAGCACATGAAAAGAGCATGGCCAGATTTTACATAGAAGCTGTGAAAAAAGAACAACACATATTTGCAAGAATTCAGGAGCTGCTGTAAAGTCTGGAAAAAACAAACTGATAAGAAAGTGCTGTACTT
This sequence comes from Edolisoma coerulescens, assembly GCA_013397115.1. Lineage (NCBI taxonomy): Eukaryota > Metazoa > Chordata > Aves > Passeriformes > Campephagidae > Edolisoma > Edolisoma coerulescens. The sequence continues at coordinate 861,208 of VWZW01005798.1, forward strand.
TAAAAATCTGGATTTAAACCAGAACAATAACGTCAATGAAAGACTGTAGATGTCAGGCAGATAATTCCACAGCCAGAAGAAAGACACCCCCCTTCCCTCCATCCCTAAATCCTCCTGAAAGACTTCAGCCAGACACAGTCTAATCCCAAAAGTGCTCAAACAGAAAATGAAGGAAAATTACTCATATGTAAGCTTCACAAAATAATAACAAAATGACTTAAGCAACAGATCTGCCTGGCAGTTATTAGAGCAATTATTTGAGACCATAATGATACAGTGAAAAGATCACATCCTGCCCAAGACTCTGCACCAGCTGCAGTTTCTGCATCTGTTGCACACAGACATCAAACTCTGAATAAAACATACCTAAAATGATTCACTGTGATCACTATTAAAAAGCTACTCAAATACTAAGCTCATATACAATTACCATACATTCACAGTGCTTTCTTGTTTTATAAAGCTGGCACTATTTCTCAGTGGCTGACCCATCCAAGACAATTTAGGGCATTTTAACTCAGAAGTGTATTGGCACAATATAAATAGACTAGCAACAAGTCTTCCTGAGATGTCACATTGCAGATGTTGTTAAAACAACAGAAAATATTCCTGACTGGCTTAAAACAATTGGCATCTCAAACTGGAAAAGGAACTTATCCCACTGCAATGCAGACACAATGAAGATGCACACCCTCAAGAAACTAATTTCCATCAAATCCAAATGCATTTTCCATAACGCACATGAAAATGCTTTTGTCCAACAGCATGTCAAGACATGCACACAAAACCTGTATCTTCACATCCACTTCACAAAGTGGATGGTGCTTAGGTGGTGAAGGTGGCAAATCATTAGAGAGGAAGAGAAAGTAAGGGATAGGCTGTTAGAAGAAGCTGGTTTAAACCCAGGATTTGAAGGAGGTATGATTTCATGATTTGAATAGTGCTCCAAACACGCTTTTGATCACAACGTAAGATTAAAAAGCCTAGGCTTTTTTGGCATAGGAGTATATAAATATTTCTTCAGGATTACAGCAATCCCACTGGGGTACCTATGCTCAGCACATCACACCCGTAGCCCCAGTACGCTCCATCTGGCTGGCATCCACACCAGATACTTCCATCCACCACTTCCCACAGACGTGCCCAAATCCCATCCCTAATCACAGCCAGATTCCGCCCATGGCTGTGGCTTGGCTGAGATGCATCTAGGGATTGGAGGACCAGCAGTGGGTGTGGGGAGTGGAAAGGAGAGAGCCATGGAGGAGAAGGCAGGAAGACACGAGTGCTGGCTAGAACAGAGAGTCTTCCTGTTCATTCTAAGGACCTTTAATGTCATGTCCCACATGGCAGGATCACTGACAAAGGATCAAAAGTAAAACAGTGCGAAAGCAAGCCAGCAAGCTACAGTCCTGCATCATACCATGAGCTACCTATGCCTTCGATACAGCACCAGAAGTACATCACTGAGGCTACCAAGACAACCTCTCCACAACTGGATAATGCAAGAATTCAAGCTGTTGTACTTTATGAATTAGGCCATCCAATGGGGATTCATTTATCACAACAGGACCTCTTCCCCTTTCAATATACCCAACCATTTGTGGTGACAAGCTAGACTGCTATTAACGTCGATGTCCTGTGCAGCCTAAATGCTTCACTTATCACACACCTCTCAAAAATGTGTCCTAAATTGACTCATTTCATCATTCGTTTTTTTGATAGCATTCTTGACCCTGGTATCAAACTACTCCACACCAACAGCATCCTTCCTGCTTCACTCTCAAGACCTGCACACCTCCGACTGGACCTCAGGGTTTTCCAGAAAACAAGAAAAATACCTGTCTGGCCAAACCAGCACCACTTTGAATACAAAGCATCACTGTGTCATGCACAACCTGTCAAAGGAAGCAATATACAGAGAACATCCCAGTCACAGGGAATATCTCAACGCTCATGCGTTCAAAAGCTATGCAACAGATAAGCAAGGACTCTATGCGTTTATTCTGACTCTTCCTAACTTTGGAACACCGGCCTTCACAAATCCAACAGTCTTCTGAACGGCAGCATGAGATAAACCAAATAGAGACAAAAGGAGTGGAAAAAGTTCAGAAAGAGTCCAGTACACATAACTCAGTGACAGGTCACAGCAAGACATGGGCTATTTCAGGATTTCACTTTTCTCACAACTGCTATCAATGAACTGTAACAAACTATTCAGCTGTACCTGCTAACAGGGAGGGGAGTAGTCAAGTGAGATGTAACTAAGCTATTCCTAAAGGCTTCACAAGTTAGCAATGGTATGCAAGAATATTTCTAATATTGTACTTCAGAAACTACTCTGGAGATTTCTGGGATCACAATAGCTGGATAGGAGGCAGGGAAGAAAATTAGCTCCTTGCTGTTACGAATTAAGGTCTTTCTGAAGTGCAGCCCTACACCTTCTATTTTTGGCTGTACCATTTTTGAGGAAGTCACATATTTCATTCCTGAAGAAACAAAAGGAACTGAAAATATTTATTTCAAATTTTTATTTGCCCAAAGTAATTACAATCAATTTATGCCTCTGACAAATATCTCCCTAGATCAATCTTGCCAATAAAATATGGCACCTCATTTGTGGTTTTAAATAAAATGCTTCCACTAGGGACATGTTGTACTGATATATCTCTAAAAAAAGATACAACTGTGAGTTCTCTGCAAGTTCATCCAAAGTCCTAACTGTTGAGGGAAAAAGAGGAATTGCACACCTGAAACTAATGAGAATAAATATAGTTGTCAGTATAATTAATTTAAGAACCTGAAAGTGCTTTACAAATGTTCACTGGTACACCACTTATCCAAACCAATAAGCATTGTTCACCCTGTTATACAGATTTAGCGAGTAAGGGGCAGTAAGGTCTTTTTTTTTTTACATCACAAAATGACTCACTGGCAAAGTCAAACAGAGGTGAAGCTGAAGACACATGGAGAAATGCAGCTTGAGGCTCAATTGCTCATTACCACACCCTGCAAGCACCTGATCTATTAAGATATCATTCATCTCATCTAGTCGAAGAACATCATAAGTTTGATAATCCAAACTCCAGGATGTGCCACCTGTGACATGGCAAGATGCTAAGCCTGGTGCTGCAACTACAACAGCCAACATGGGAGCCCCAATAGGGCAGACAACTTCTCACAATTTTTGTTTCCCAAAAAAGAAAAGACCTCTGTGAAAAAAATCTTGAACAAAACACCTGCATGATCAGGACTTTATTTTTACCAATCATTTACTGGCTATTTCATTTCTAGTGTTCAAAGCCAGCCTCCTATATGAGGTGGGTAGCACTGTCTCGGTAAATATTAAGGAGCAGGGGAAAGTGAAAACTTTCCAGCTGAATACTATCACAAAGCCCCTTTTAAATTTTATTAGATTTTTTTCAAACAAAAAACCAGGGAGAAAAGCAGTGACATTACTACTGCTGCTACACAATTCCCATTTACCCTTGCAGACCAATAGGTCCTTGAGGACAAATAGGCATACATCATCTATCTACATACCAGGCATCTAAAAACTTTATGTAGCCACCCAACTGTAGGTTTTGCTACATGCAGTGTGTTTAACTATTTTTTAGTATTTTCTGCTCAGAAATTATTATGAAATTCTGAATGAGAGTCATTACACCATGTCTTGTGGTCTGCAATGCAACTGCAGATCTTACCTGTAATCGCACATCTCCAGAAACATTTTGTTTTCCACCTATCTAGAGAATGAAGATTACACAATACTTGGAACTTGAGCCTGCCAAAATAAGTTGTTATAAAACTAGCTGTGCAGCCTGACACATCACCTTGAAAGAAAGTAAATAACATTCTCCGCAGAATAAACCATAGACTCAAACAGTCCTACCAGGGGATCTGATCCACGCCTAACCAATGCTGCATAAGAGTTAAGACGTGGTTACGTTCCTCTGTCTTTGGACAGAGGCAGACTTACTGATCTTCCCAATTACTCCTTTAACATTGGTAGGACATTCTAAGTTCATTTAAACAACTCATGGGGCAAAGATTCACTGATCCATCTACCAACTAGCTACTTTCTAACCCTCTCAATGTTTTCCCTGTGAACAAAAGGTATTCAGTAGCAGACAACATGGTCATGTGCATTGCAGAAATACCAAGCAGAAACCCAAACAATCACTTTACATATAAGAATATGAAGATATTGATTATGCCTTTTAAAAAAAAACAGAGCACTGTCTACAGCCTATGCTGTAGTGCACACAACACCCCAGGGCACGATAAGCCCTTTATTAATGCTTGCAATAAAAAGAACACTGCAGAACAATTACATGCTGTAGCCATGGATTTCCACAATCAGAGCTCTATCAGCAGCCAGTGTGTACTCACAAGATGTTGAGACCTCAGGGGAGGCTGATGTTTGCAGCAAACTAGTGGAAATATTTCCAGTGGAGTTTTCAGGTGATGTCAACAACAGGAAGGATGACTTTGAGCCAGATTTCCATTTCTCATCAGACGCGGCCTTAAAAGTTGGAGCAAGAGCGTTAAGACTCCTCATTCTCACCCCCAAACCTGCAGTTGAACCCCTACGTCGACATAGGCTCCTGTACCTACGCGGCATCCCGGAGGGTCCGTGTCTGCCCAAAGGGGGGGTCCCTCCCCGGTCTGGAACAAGGGAACACTTTCACTACTCAGGTGCGGGGCACTGGCTTCGCCACGGTCCTCCCCGTCCGTCAGCCC
>VWZW01005798.1:870408-899000 GCA_013397115.1 Edolisoma coerulescens
GGTACTCGGTGGGCCAGAGGGTGCGGGGAGCTCTGAGGCAGAAGCAGGGCACGGGCTGACAGGTAACAGGAAGCGTTGGGAAAGAGGCAGGAGGCAAAGGGAGTGCAGGCAAAGTGTGTGTGTGTAATCTCTCATCAGTGTTCTTCGTGTCTGGGGTGAGAGTTATTAATTAGAGGCCACAGCCTGATGATGTGACCCGAGTGTGCCAAGGAGGTGGGGGGTTGAGTGTCACGCTATAAAAGGCAGCGGCCACACGCAGCTCTGTGTCCGGGGCTGCTCCGCAGCTGCGAGTGTCAGTCCCACAGTGGCAGGCTCCGCTAAATGTCCGCCAGTGCTTGTGAGGACCCGCGTTACTCACTCCATGTCCGTGTCAGTATGGATGGTGATGCTAAGAAGGACGGGCTTACCAGGAAAAGCAGTCTCATTCATTAGAAAAAGGAAATGCCAGCTCAGAGCCTGTTGCGTTCATTCAGAGCCTGAATTCATTCTTCTGAGACATGTTTCACAAAGGAGCTTGGAGAACTCTCAGTTTAGCAGGATAAAAAAAGAAGTGCTTTTTTATAAGAGCATAATAAAAGGCCGCATGTTTTAAGTCTACTTCTATATTAGCGTGTGGAACTCTACTCCTTAAAAGGCCCAGTCTTACAGGCTGCTATGGGAGGTGCTGCATTGACTAATGTAATTTTGGGGAGGGGAGGAAGGTCAGTGCTTTGAGTATAAGCCTTCGAGGTTAAAAGCAATAGGAATGTTAGACTGTAAGAGCAGTAACTGAGACTAAATAAAGTCTTACTTGAACCTGCTAAAGAACTGCCTTCATTTTGATGCAAAGAGAATAAATTTTAATGAATTTCTTTAGTGCTACACTTACTGTTTTCTGTAGAGAAGTAATCCATGTTCTGTCTTCAGACAAATTTATTTGGATATTTTTGAATAGGAACTTGTTAGACTGCTGAAAGTTGCAATTGCTTCTTTATAGTAACACCAGAATAGTACTTAACAGAAAAAATCCTTTACATCGTGAATAGCAGGAGAAGACAGTCCATGCAGGGACTGTTTTACACAGGATTAAAACAAAATACATTTTAACTGTCCAGATTCCCTGGTTTTCTGTTTCATTTTGAATTGTCTGGAGAAAGAGGCATATAGCATCTGAAATGGAGGGGGCTGGGATTTGGGTCTGTGTTTTGTGTAACACTGGGCTGCAGGGCAAGGTGCTTTCCCCTTTTTTTTGTCCTCTTTTCCTGGCTCTGTACAGCAAGTAGTCCAAAATTCAGTGTCACAGTCTTCACTTTTCTACAAAGAAAGAATGAAAAGGGCAGTATAAGAAGAACGACTTCAATGCATGTGAAACACTGTTGACAGTGAAGAGAGAAGCCAGGCTTAAACGTAAAAGCATAATTTCTTCTTGTAAGCATGTGGAAGATTTCAAAACTTCATACTGGTCATCTCTCACCCTATACTGGGTTTGTTTCTCCAGCTTCAGTGCTGAAACCATGGCTCTTGTCCTTAGTTTACACATAGGGTAATATTCAGAGACCTGAAAACAGTAAAATTTACATAAAGCCTAGTCATATTTTTTTATACATGCAATTAAAAAGTGTTTAGAAGCAGGGAAGCCCTCTGCAGAATGTCCAAGGAAGTGGCTTTAAGACATACCATTGCAGAGTGCTGCACTTGTGGCAATGTGGAACCAGGTCTTCTGGTTCTGAGTCTTTTCTGTAGCCACAAGAGTTTCCTTCCACCAGGCATTTCTGCAATGTCTATGAACTCACAGTAGCTGAACAGCCTTCTTCATTGCATACAAGCTTTTTCTGTTAACTCTTTAGTCTCAGGCCATCTGTTGAGTTGAAGATGGTCATTGTATGTGTTTTGTAAGGGCATTGTCTTGACAGCAATCCAAAGTGCTGCAAATACAACAGTCACAGCAGTACTGGAAATGCTACAAGATTAATGGGTTTGAAGGTAAGAGCAGAAAGTTTGGGACTGCTCCCTCTCCTTTACACAGAAATTAAAACTTAATATAACTGCATTAGTGGGGGAAAAAAAAAAGATTATTAGCTGTATACTAGACTCCGAGGCTTGTTACCTTGCAGATGGTAACATGAGCAAAATAATTCCTTTTGGCTTTATGTTACTTGAACAGATGAGCTGTGATGTTTTATTTGGGTGTTTGAAAGGTGATGGGATGTACAGAACGTAGCATCCCCATCCCATACACCTGCAAAGCACTGATAGTCACCTGCTTTGACAATTGATTGCAGTTGATCTGGAATTCAGGATGGGCTTCAAAAACTGTTTTAGTTATCCATATATATCTAATAGCATAAAGGAGATATTAAAGTATTCATTGTGTACTGTGCATCCTGGTGAGACAGGTTGGGACTGCTACGTGCAGTTCTCAACTCCCCAGAGCTGTGTTCTTCTGCATGTTGCAATGCATGCAAAACACACTCCCTAAGCAAGGACACAGCTGCAGCTAACAGAAGTTTTGTAAGGAATTGAGTGCTTCTCTAGGGTAAAGTGCTTTTAGGTTTGTTGAGTTAAATTTGTGAATATTTCAAAGAATATGGCCTCTAACCAGCATGGCTTCTGTTCTTTATGGCTGCTTAGAAAAGTTGAAATACAAAGGGCTGTTGATATGCATTAGAGACTGGCATTCTACAACATTTACTTTTTGCAAAAGTGAATGAAGCAGGAAATGTGTTGCATCTCACAATAGGGAAAACTGTCTTTCCCATTATAGAACAGAGAAGAGTTTAGTGTTTCTCTTGGGCATTTTATGATCTCACTCAGTAACCTAGTCTGGGAAGTTGCAGTGTTACATCTACTGGCATTTCTGTGGCAAATTAAAAAAGGAGTTGTCATGTACTCCTGCAAAGGAATGTGGGCAGGCAATGCATCGTCCAATTCCTTTACATATAAGGTAATCTCTTAAGTCTCTCTGAGAGGGAAGTGCTATAGAAGCCTTGCTATCTCATCAGGTTTGGATGATACTCTTACATTTCCCTGTCTTTGAACTGGCAGGATTTCAAAAGCTAAATAACAGGCTTACTAGCAGAAGAGCTGGTCTTCATTCTTCTTATCGCTAATTCTGTTTGCAGTTGCAACTGTATTTTTTTTTAGTATGGCTTTAATAGAAAGCAATTTCTTGCTATTAAGTATTACAATCATTAAAAGTGTAACAGCCTGGAATAATTTAATACAACAACATAAAAACCTCAAGTTATTTAAAATATTTCTTCAGATATGTGTGGGTTTTTAGCTTATTTCTTAAAAGAAAAGGATGTTTGGTAGGTAGCCTGTCCTCAGGTTGTCTCATCAATGCTCAGAACCTTGGAAACTGCTGTCCACCTTCAACTAAATTTGAACAAAAGACATCTCAAAGTTTATTAAGTTCCCACAAGTTTGAGGAAAACTGGCACTCAGAATAGAGGAGAAAGCTAAATGAAGTGTCTTCAGAGGAAGAGGTGAGCAGCTCTGTTCTCTGTGGCAGCAGCTGGCAGACGGGTGTACACAGTGTAGCCAACTGAAATGTGCTGAGCTCCAGATCAGCCACAGCATGTCATATCTGTTATTTGGAGGAGATGTCATAAGACATACGGGAGGAAGTTGGTGTTATTGTGGTGGGAAGAGGAAGGGGACACAAAGTACGAATCCATGGTAGATGAGGCTTTGTAAGCTCAGTTGCATACAGAGCAAAGGGGAGGCTTTTTTTTTTTTTAAATATGCAATAAAACCTCAACCTGAAGACTGTTCTTTATATGCTTTTATAAAGTCTTTATAAAGCTTTGAATAAATTATTTTCCCTTCTGATGGCGAAAAATCAGAGTGAGATGGAGGATACACCATTAAATCTTGCATGTTTGGTTTGGTTAATTGACAAAACTATACCCCCAAAACATAAAATATTGTTAAATCGTCTTAGAGCAGACATTTTCTGTAGGTGTGAAGTGTTGTACGGCACACGTTTCTCCCAGCCACAGGAGGTAGAACCCTTGTTCAAGTTGATGGGAAGAGTAGAGCAGCACATTGAGTTCAGTTTCTTACTTCCTAAATTTGTTGTGTGTGGATCAGCAGAAGTGGCCATTGCTGTGTTTGTAGGATGAGATTCTTACAGAGTTACCTCTCCCTATTCTGCCTGAAGGCATTTCCCCTGTGCACTACTCCTGCCTGGCAGTGTTCATGTGTGAACAAGACCACAGTAAGTGGTAGTACCTGCCAAGGCCTTTCAATTGTATTTGAAATGGTCAATATCCCACCGATAATGAGCTGAAAACTCCTGTCAGTCACTGGTGACACGGGCCTACACTGAGTGGCACAACCTCCCACAAGCCAGTAGATGGTGCCAGGAGATGTTTTATGCTAACACTGCAATAACTTCAGTTTGAGAAGCCCTACTTCTCTGTCACTCAGATTCGGGAGGCACAAACAGACCTGGAAAAGGTTCTGTACCCTCCTGGCAGACATACCCTGCTCTTGTGTTTCTGAAAGTTGTGAGTGAGGCTTGAGGGACAAAAGAAGACAGAAGATGTGGTCACCACCCGTGGGTGCAAAACATGCTCCTAGGCAAAGGATTCCTTTAAGCTTTCCATCTTTTTTGGCTGATAAGGTTATGTAATAAATTGACAGGTTCAAATTGTTGCTGAGGTTTCTTGGTTTGGATTTTCATATTTTGGGAGTAAAGCTTAATGTATGCAGGGCATATTCAAGAATGATGCATGTGAAGAAATATGTGCCAGTTTTCTGCAATTCAAAATTTACCCAGCAGAAAAAGGGTAAGAAATGCAATTATGTTGTGCTACGAAATATAATCTGAATAGTCTGCAGTGCAGTGGATGGGAGAAGGTCTACCAAACCTCACTAGATAGTATGTTTAGCCTGTTGTGTGATCAGTATTTTAACCCCCACCTCTGTGTACTCTGAGTTGTAGTCTGTGGATTTAGCACTGACAACTCATTTTTTTGTGTTGCTTGTGTGTGACACTGCAGTAGGAGTTTCACAGAGGTGTTTGAAAGCTTTTGACATATAAGGCCAGTGCCATTTCACCTCAGCACCAAAGGACATTTCAAAGTTACAGGCCAAGTAGATGCAGCAATTTAGACTGCTGTAGGTGTTTTGATTAGAGATGCCTGAAGCTAAAGTTGGTGTGCCTACAGGAATGGATAGCTATACATTCATGTCCTTAGAGACATTACAGCACAGTTTACTGTTGGAACTACTTGATGCTGATATAACTTGCATCAGTATCAGGAAAAGTGGTACCAGTTTCAAACTGGGGTAGGTAACACAATGAAACTCCTGTGTTCCCAGGCCTTTGTTTTGCAAATAGGCAGGTGATAGGCTGTAATCTTATTTATTGAGTAACAAACCTTTACAGACCATAACACAAATTACAGAGCAGCAGGTGAAATCCTAAGCACCTTAGAAAAGGACTCCTCATGAGCTCCGTATTGTAAGTTCCAACACAGAAGAATTGTGTGCCTGCTGAGTTGAACTCTTCCGGTAGCTCCTTGCATTTGTGATTTTATTTATTTATTTATTTATTGGTTGATTGATTTTAGAGAAGGGAAGCCCTCAGGCAGGAAGATCATGCAGAGGTACTTAACGCAGTGTTACTTTGTTCTTCCAGCACTGTGACGTAGCTATCAGCTGAAAAGGGTATTTGTTATAAGATGATACTCTTTTAAAGAATATATGTGGCATAGTGTTAATTAGAGTAAAATTAGGTATTTTAGGATGTCTGTGTGTGATAAGAGATTTTTCACATACAAACAGAGCAGTCAAGGCTTCTACAGTTTCTGTCTTAGAGGTCAGAAGTGGATTTTCTGATAGTATAGCCTAAGGGGCAAATAATTCAAGTTAAAATGTCTCTAGCACTGTGCTCTAAGCTTAAACATTGGTAACATTTGCATAAATTCAAATAAAAAATTTCATGAAAATAAATATCAAACGCATGTTATCTTGACAGTTACTAATTGTACTGCCATAGTATATTCCTTTTCTTCTTGTGTGGTTTTATTCAGTTTTGGATTTCAATGATCCCTTCAGTACTGAAGTTAAGCCAAGAATCCTGCTCATGGGATTGAGAAGAAGTGGAAAGTCTTCCATTCAGAAAGTTGTCTTTCACAAAATGTCGCCGAATGAGACTCTCTTCTTGGAGAGCACAAACAAGATCTGCAGAGAGGATGTTTCCAACAGCTCCTTTGTCAACTTTCAGATATGGGATTTTCCTGGGCAAATTGACTTCTTTGACCCTACGTTTGATTATGAGATGATTTTCAGAGGCACTGGAGCACTGATATTTGTTATTGATTCTCAGGTAAAAAAAGGGGCTTTAAGCTACTCTTTTCTTCCTTCAGCAATAGACAAATGGGTTGGAAAGCATAGGTTTTTTCAAAGCAAATAAATAATCTACATCACAAACTCACATTAAAAGAAGTCATTAAAACTTGAAGAGCTGCTTGGCTATTTTTAATCTCTCTCTGCAGTATGTTCAGAAGTTAACTAATTTGTTTTAACATCTCAAGGTTCTTGCTCAGATTCCTAAGTGCTGACAGCATGAGATTGGTGCACATGCTGGATGTAGGCTCAGGCTTCTACTTATAAAACATTAGAAAAATTAAGCTGTTGTTGAGCTGTAGTACTATCTAAAAATAAGTATCATAAAATTTAATATATATATATTTTTGAATACTTTCGTAACTTGGAGCTCTTCTTTTTCCTTTATTAGGATGATTATATGGAAGCATTAGCTCGGCTGCATCTTACTGTGACCAGAGCCTATAAAGTGAATCCAGATATCAACTTTGAAATCTTTATCCATAAAGTGGATGGTTTATCTGATGATCACAAGATTGAAACACAGAGGGATATTCACCAGAGGGCAAATGATGACCTTGCAGATGCTGGATTGGAGAAGATTCACCTCAGGTGAGAAAAGCTGCTGTGCAGAGGATGCTAAAGAGGAGAGCAGCTTATTTGACAAGTTACCATTTTCTGTTCTCTTGAAGTAGCAGGCAACATGCTTTTGGTATATGAAGGAAAAGGATAATCAGAGATGCTACATTTGACCTGAGCCAAAGCATCTTATTTCTGATTGCTGTCTTGGAGGGAAAGATGGAGAGCTGCTTAATAACAGATGACAAACATGCTAGAGTCCTGTCAGTTTTTGCTGCAGTTGCTGTCTTGAAATAAGTTGGCTTGGACGGTGACAGCAACCAGCAGAGTTCCAGGCAGTGGAGTGTATATGTCACTACATCACTTTTGCCTTCTTTGAAAGCTCTCTGCCACATGGTCCCCTCCCAGTCGCTCATCATCACTGCTGCGGCCTGCTTGGAGCCACTTGGGAAGACCTGTGCTGTACCTTTACCTTGTGTCTTCTGGTAAAATGGATTACTGTAGCAAATAGTGACAAATAGTGGACTTCTGCAGACTGGGAGCCAGAGGACATCAGGTTGTCATGGCTTTCTTAGCACTTTAAAGCCAAATACAAATATATTAGAGAGGCCTGCTGTGTGAACATGCCAGCTCTTTAGAGATCTTAACTACTCGACTGCATCACTGCACTGATAAATGGGTCCACAACTTTCAAAAAGTAGATCACAACAGACATAGTAATACTCCTGCAATTTGATAAATATTTTTCTGAGAATACCAGCATGGGAGTTGCATTAAAAAGTTCTACATCAAGGTCTAGGTTTCAGTGTCTAGGTTGGGTTTTTTTTTAGTAGAGAGATGAAGTCCTGTGCTTCAATCATATCATGACTTTTGATGACAGGGGGTAATTGCATTAGTGTAGGCACTTACTGTTTGACAATATTTTATTTCACTCGTATTATGAAAGGTACGTCATGTTCACAGTATGTGGCTAAAAGGAAAATGTGGTGACGTTTTTTTCCAGCTTTTATCTGACAAGCATATATGATCATTCTATATTTGAAGCATTTAGCAAAGTGGTACAGAAACTGATTCCACAGCTCCCAACACTGGAAAACCTGCTTAACATCTTTATTTCAGTAAGTACTTACCATATCCTTTGTCTGTAGATCTGGCTATGTCCAACGTGCATGTTCAGATATTCTGTTCACTGCTTCTTAGAGATCATGAGCAATGTGAACTCTCAGAGAAATTATCAGAACTTAGTTGAAATGCACCTCCATGCAGCTTGGCCTCACCTCCCTGTCTATTAAACAGCATTGGTGAGCTGCTGAGACACTCACAGTATTTCCTGAGCCACATAAAGTGGGTTAGCAGCCATCACTTTTCTGCTTGTAATATCAATCTGAATGTTGCAAAAGTCTGTGCTGCATGCATTTGTTGAAGTTGTACTTAAAACTTGTATGAGTAAATACTTAAAAGAACATAATCTAGTCTGACCACATTTGTGGAGCTTCCCAGAATTAATTTCACTTTGTATCAGAAGTTTACTGAGCTTAAGAAATTCTTCTTATGTCATGAAATTTTTAGACGTAGAGTCCACCACAACTTTCACTGCTTCCATAGTTACTCTGAAGGCCAGTTAGGGAGCTTTGTATATCTAGTGGTTTGTTACCACTATGGAAGAGATTGCTTGCTCCACTCTTCTTGTGTGTCTGATGCCTTCCTTTCCTTTGTACTGGTTCTGACACTCACCTGTTCCCTCATGGGGTTTGTATGACATGCACTTATGCACTGTTTAATTTAGTTAAAAGCAGGTGATGGAGGAGTCCAGCATGCTCTTGTTATGACACAAGGTAAGAGATGGAAACATGGGACAATGAGTGAAGGGGAGCACAGTGAGTAGGTTGTGAAAAGGGGAAACTCCTTATTTTAGTGGTCATTAAATCAGGTCATAGTGGCTCCGAAAACTGCACCCTTTCTCAACAGTATTCTAATTTTGCACTTGGCATCAAGCACTGATTTCTGAAGCTTCAGTTTCCAAGCAAGGTATTTTGTTGTGTCTTTTTGTGATTTTGACATAAGAAATTATTTAATATCAGTCAACAGCCTATAGGATAAAATTAGGCTTCATGGTTTCTCAGTGTAAAAATGGAGAGAGAGAGAAAAGTTGGATGTGAAAGGGAAAGCTGGGAATAGAGGAAGGTTGTTCCAAATTCTCTTACTATTAAACAGTATATTTATACTGTATCATAATGAATGGTTTGCTACAAAGATCTGTTTCTTCCAAAACAGCTGAACTGTTATTATCCAGTTATTATCATGTAGTCTCAAAACTCCATGACAGAAAGGTAATGAAGAAATGATGACAACAATTCTAGACCAGTTAGATAGTGGTTTTGGCCCACAGCCTTACAGAGAAAGCTGTCTGAATGATAGTCTTCCTTGGGCCAGAGTCACCCCAGTCACTCATTGTGAGTCAGATCTCTGTATGGAGTCTCCTCACTGTTTGCACTTGGTGAAGGGTTTGTACAGAATCTCCACATGAGCTGAGCACAAGCAGCTTCCTGAATGACTGATGACAGTTGCTCGTGTGTCTGGAACACCCAGCCCCAATCATACCTAGAATATCAGGTGTAATTTGTAAGGAAGAACAAGTATTTCAAATAAATGGGAAGTCTGGAAAAGTAAGGGCGGTGTGCCTTTTCCCCTGTTCAGTATGGGAAAGAGTCTCACACTGTTTCTTGGCTCCAGTTTCTTAGTGACCGAGGGCCACATGTAGCTGCATCACTATGCCCAGAGCATGCTTGCTGTCTGTTTTTACAAGTATCTTCTGTCTGTAGACAGAGAGACTCAGAATGACTATTTGCAGCCACAGGAAGATTAAACATCATTCTCCTGCATACAATTAGTTAGGGGGTGCCTCTTTTCCTTGGCAACTTAGTAACAACAAATTCTGGCATGGATTTTGGTCACGCCTTACCTCAGGAAGCCAATGTGTTGGATATCAGGGTGTGGGTGTATTCGTGTTCCACTTTTGGTTTTGCAGCAGCATTCATGAGGAAGTGCTTTCATACATGCTGTGGAGACTTCCAACACAAAAATCTGATGATTACAGAAATAGATCTGCGATTGCTCTTAAGTTCACAGCAGGTTTTTGCCTAAGTTTGTAATGCCACAGTGTGTGAGCGTGTTTGAGGAACCATCACTGTGATAATAGTGCTTCTGCATTCTTTAATGTAACTGCTTGTAAGTCATAAAATAACAGCTTGTTTGGCACTCAAAATCCATGTAAATCTTACCTAACACACTTACCAGCTTCATATAGAAGGATGCCTGTTTCTTAATTACTGTGGCCTTATCAACCAATCAAGTTGTGTGGCATGGGAATGTGGATTTTCATTTGACGGTTGTTTTGTTTGTTTTGAGGGATATTAAAATGTAGTATAAAACCAAACAATTATTAAAGTAAATATAAAACTATATACAGATTTGATCATTTAATGATTTAAATTTTGTAATCTGTAAATTCAAACGTAGTGGTTAAAATTAATTCATGAAATCTGCTGTTTGATGTAAGACCTGTTTAAATCACTGTCCTAAATCCATTCCTAACTGGATGTGACTGGCAATATCCTCTTAAGTTCTTTTGAGAATCGCTTTTTAGGGCCAAATTCTGGCTCACTCTTCATACTTTAAAGACAGAAAAAGATAGGCCTGCTTACCTGTCCTAGGAATTGGAGTAATACTACCACTTTTACTGAACCCATTCTATTTAAGGAATAAAAATTTTCTTCTATGTCATCACACCCCAAACAGTTGAGAAACATGGTTTGAATTTCAAGTATCTCATGGTTTTTACCTCTCCAAAATAAAATCTCATCTATTCATTGCAGATTTTTCACAATGACTGTCTTGGTTCAGATTAACCATGGAATATTCTTACGTCAATTCAGAGTGCTTTTAGCACATGTTGCATCTTCTCTGCAGACTTTAGGGTTGTGTCAGAGAGAACTGGTGGTTATTCAGACCTCGCTCTCATTTAATCAATGGCAGCCCTTCATTCAGTGAGGAACCGACCTGCTCTAGTAACAGAAACAGTTGATTTCTTATTGTAATTTTCCCTGAGCATTAATGATGTAATGTCTCTTTGAATGGTATTTTTAATCCACTTTTTCCTATTTTTTTGTGAGTTGTTATTATTATTTCTGCAATTTCTGTTTGGGTTTTTTGGGGGGGATAGAGGGGGGAGGGTGTTGAGGTTTCCCAAAAATTCTGGGAAATCTTTGATTTTTCAGTTACAGTTGTAATAAAAACCCTGGCAAATGAAATATTTGAAGGCATGTGGGTACAATTTAGTGGTTACTACTCCTGGCAGTCCATCCTAGCGTTTCACAGAGATTTCTGTCACCATACAAAGTTCTAAAGAAGCAAATATGTGCAGTTTCTCAGCAGGTCCTACCACAATGGATTAGTTGCAATTGAAGACAAGCTTAATTTAAATTAAGAGACCAATTTCTGTCCTTAGCAGCACGGGTAACTGCTGGCATGGAAAATGTCTCAAGATGAAAACTTTCTGAACTGTCACTGCAAGTACAGGCAGGCTGTAGCACCTGGAGCTGTGAGATGAAAACATCACTTCTCATTGTTAAATGTTACTATATTGTCATTGACATCTTAATAATTTAAAGTGCATCTTACCTGTACAACTGAAATTGTTGCTATGTCTCTCTTTGTGTAATACAGAATTTTGTAATTGGCTTCTCAAGAATGACACTGCAGGTCTCAAGTTCCAGCTTCTTCTGTCTGAAATTACTTGTATTTTCAAATACAATTTTGGCAATGAATTACGGCTATGTGCTTCCGTGATATTTCAAGTGAATCTTGTAATTAATCTTATTTGACAGCATCTGTTGAACTATGTGAGGTGCTGTCAGAATTACTGTTTAAAAAGTAAGATTACAGAACTACCATATGTGGCCAGAACAACCAGCATAAATATGCATATATTTTTGGTTTTTGTGCTCAAAGAACATAGACTCATAGAGCCCTGTAGGCTGAAAGTGACCTTTAGAGGTCAGCTGGTGCTCAGAGTCAGGCAAGTTACAGCAAGCTGGTTATGACTGGGTCCAGTTCAGCTTTGTGCATTTGGAAGGATAGAAACTCTACAAACTCTCAGATCAGCATGCTCCCAATCCTTCACCACTCTTAATGGTAATTTTTTTTTTTTCTTGTGTCAAGTCAGAACTCCAGCCTGTGCCTTTTGCTTTCTGTCCTTCAACATCGTAGCTCTGAGAAGGTCTGGCTCTGGCTCTGGCTTCTCTGAACCCTTACATTAGGTATTTGTAGATAGCAATGAGCCTTCTCTTCTTCAGGTTGAACAAAGCCATTTCTCTGACACTCTCCTTGTACATCCTGTGCTTCAGCCCATCTACCTAAGGTATCTACAGTGAATACTTTGTTTTGAATATTTTTGTATTACTGACTTACTTAAATATGCCACTTAGAGAGTCTTTTCCATTATGAAATGCAAGAAATTCACCTCTATACTCTGTTGTTACTAATGGATGTTTGCAGCCTTAGCTCCATGTGCAGTGATGGAAGAATGACTCCTCTTTAAGAAGAAAATACCCCAAAATACTATTGGCCATTGTTCAATAGCATATATAGTGTTGGAAATTTTTCTGCCTATTTCAGGAAATATGGAAAGCAGGAGAGTCACTTTAGTCACTTAACTATGTGTTAAGTAGTTGACTTAGAAAAGAAAGATGAAAAAAAGGAAAAGTTCTGTAACTACAAAAGAAGCTGAAACTATTAAAACTTATTAGGCATTTTCAGTGTGGTTTTTGGTGGTTACAAAACTACTGTGGCAGCAGTCCCAAACTATGTTAAAAAGGGAATCCCATATATGGAGACAATTCAGTTGGATGGAGAAAGTTGCTTCTCTTCCTGTATAGGTGGATACTGAAGCCTATTTCATAGCTTGTGCTTTAGAAATACTGGGAAACTGCCCTTTCTTTTCATGCTGGGACAGCTGCTCAGGTGTAATCCCTTGATATCAGCCAGGAAGGCTACTGTTTTCAGTTAAGCAGTACACTTTTCTTTTTCCAGGAAGCAGAGGCTTATGGCAGTTTACCTTATCTACACAAAGAGTAAGAGCTAGCATTCCTGGCTAGCTTCTCAGAGCTGTGAATATGATACATCTCCAGTATGGAGAGAGTCTTAATCAGCTTGGCAGGATGACAGGAACATAGCTGTCATCAGTTTAGCAAGCCTTAGCATTTTAAACATGGCTTTAACCACCAGTGCTATGTGAAACCTGAAGGCACCATCAAAACACTGATCTTTCTCCTGCAATCCTAAAAGATTTTCTACACAACCAGACAGTAGAACAGCTACAGACCAATGAAAAAATTTCTTAATTTCCTTGAGAAATCAGTTCCTGAACAATACTGTCTTCTTTGTCCATCAGTGTTTTCTTTCCTTTGTTTCTATCTTCTTATATGCCCAGCGAGAAATACTTTGGATTACAGCTTTCTTTTATGTCTATAGCTACAATTAAAACATCAAAAGCTTGAACTCGGAAGGTTTTTCTGCTCCCCCCAACTGTGCCCCTGCATTTTCCACTGAAAAGAAATGTAATCTGTCCAGGTGGAGAAGTTTGGGAGTGTAACTTGGCATTATGTCTGCTCTGAGGCAGATACTCCTGGAAGGTCTGTGAGCACTATGGTTTGTTACAAATACGACAGTGCTGTATGTACAGTTCTTTCAGAATGAGCTTGACTGCAGTGTAACTTCTTTAGCCTAGTTTTTTTTGTATAACAGGCAAGTAAGAGAACAAAAAAGCTTGGTGTCAATTTGAAAACATGGCTTCCAGTTTTTTTTTTTCTTTTTTTCTTCTCTTGAATAGAATTCTGGGATTGAAAAAGCATTTTTATTTGATGTAGTCAGTAAGATCTATATTGCAACAGACAGCACTCCAGTGGATATGCAAACTTACGAGCTCTGCTGTGATATGATAGATGTTGTGATTGACATTTCTTGTATATATGGGTAAGTAAATTGTGAATGTTTTCTATAAAGTTGTGTACTGACAATCTGAATAGCTTCAAAATTAGAGTGATGTGAGTATAAACAATAATGAGAATGGGTAATTTGCCAGGGGAGGGGAGGAAGAAACGGCTGGCTTCTGAGGGACTGATCCTTCCCAGCAACAAGCACTGCTCCCTGTTCAGCCTCTTTTGTGAGCATCTTCCTTTTTCTATGCTAATAATTTTATTTGGAGGAAGAAGTGGGAAGAAACCAACCTAAAGTAAAAGGAAACATCAACTTTTTGTTCCCTAGGAATGAAGTCAACAGAAGGATGCCTCCTGTTTTAAAAAGAAGTGGGGCCATATTTAGTTTCATTTAATAGCCAGTGGCCTCTAATAGCCTCAGAGAGTTGTTTCACTCTCACTTCAGTTTTGTTTGTCCTCTATTCCCTACATGACCTTTCTGGGTTTTTTCAGTTTCCCCTTCTTAGACATTAGCAAGTGGAAATCTCCTGGGATGGCACGTACATCTCCTTGCAAGTTATGTTTTCAGTGGCTTGGCCCTTGGCGAAATGTAATGCCAGCCATTCCTGGGAAAGGCAGGGGCACGTGAAGAATTAGTGCATTAAGATGCTTACACTTGGAGGCCAACACACAGCGTGCTTAGAGAGTGGAAGGCTGGGGTAGCTTTGCATTTGTACCCACTGACAGACTTCTTGCACTCTTGGAGAAGGTACAAGGGAGAGTCCTGGTGCAGATGTGCAATAAGCACTGGAACAATAAATTGTTGAATACTTACCTAAAATTCTATATTGTATAAAAACTGTATATTCTACTGTGCATTTCAGATTTTGGAGTCATCACTTCAGTAACTATGCAAGAACTTGTTTTACAGAGGTATAAAATAAAGGATGCTGATTTTTGTAAAGAGAAAGATGCTGCTGCATAGTTCAAAAGGCTGTGCATTTAGTAATTATCTGTACAGCACCACTTTATTTACAAAATATCATTCTGCCACTGGTTGTGTAGCCATTTATCATTTATCACCAGAGATCTGCTTGCCATTTTTTAGCTACAGACTGAAGACATGATACTACAAATTATTTCTTGTTCTCTGTTCCTGTGGAACTTGCTACTTTAATATATTATTGAGACTAATTGTTCTGGGAGATTGGTGATAACTATCCATTTAACAATATCTGTGTGTGCAATCAGGAATGAGGATAAAATTACAATGTTACAATGTACAAAAACATAATACAGTGATCATCATGACACAGCGTCTGTGAAGGAGAAATCTCTTTTCATAATATGATGTTGCAAAAGACAACATCTCATGAGGAAAGTCTCCTGATGTCTTAAACTATCAGTCAGCTGCCACTGCTCAAGCAAGGTTATTGGGTTTGGAATTATCAGTACAGACCTACTGTTTCACATGTTTATGAGAAGTCATAATATAAAGCACCAATTAAAAGAAAAGCAGGCTTGTGGTAAATGGGTGGTAACTTACAGAGGAAAAAATAAGGTTCCAGTTCAGGCACTTAGCAATCAAACAATCTGATTTCTAGCCCCAGAACTAAGGTTTGGTGTGTGATGGGATAAACAATTTAATCTTTTTGTCTTCTTAGTTTACGTAGTGTGTAGTTTGAAGAAGAGTCTCCCTGAAAGGTTAAAATGAAGATTTCATAAAGTTTGAGATTCTTTGGTGAGAGAACCAATGCAGCACTACTTTTGTTAGCTAATCTGGTGTCTTATCTTTTCTTGTTTGTTTGTTTGAATATTGCTTTTTAGGCTTAAAGATGATGGCACTGGAACTCCTTATGACAAAGAATCAATGGCAATCATAAAACTGAATAATACAACTGTCCTTTATTTAAAAGAGGTGACAAAATTCCTCGCTCTTGTTTGTTTTGTCAGAGAAGAAAGCTTTGAGAGAAAAGGTATTTTCCCCTTTTCTAGTATTGCATTAATTTTTCCTTATATTAGTGAGTTAATGAATAACTGAGGTTGTTACTAGCTGATAACAGTTTCTAACTGTATGATAAATATTGAGGTAAGTACAGCTTGATAAAGCTTACATAAGATGTTTAAAGGCATGAAGTACTTGTGCTGGCATTAAGATGGGATGAAATCATAAATGTGACAACTTTCTGACAAGAAAGCATTTGAAAGCTTACATCCAATGCAGTAAAGCTTCCACCTGCAACTGTAGACTGTGTTAGTTTATCTTGACTGACACTGATTTGTACCTGTTTACACCAGCATACACATTTGGAATAGCTTGCCTGCTTGCCAAGGGAAAATTTTTGAAACTGGCTGATAGAGTGTTCTTGCTTTTCTTATATCTGAAAGGAGGCTTTTGAAAAGTTGCGTATTTTGGACCCAGTCCTGTTTAGGAGTGCTTTAATATTTTGTAGGAAAAGTGCATAAAATTTCTTTGTTATCTTTCTGACCCTGGTCAAGGTCAATACTGAACCTTTAGTTCATGATCTCTCTGCTCACTGGCACGATGTTCACTGAGTTACTGGTCTTAGTGACGTGCCCTGAGACCAAAACTCAACAGTGGAAGAGCAAGCCGTCATCTGGGCTTGTGTGCCCCGTCTTGTGGTATTGATTCACCAGTCAGTGTTGGTGTGTTTGTGAATGCAGCACTTGTATCATGTCTGCTGGGCTGTTTGACAGCTTACTGAGCTTTTGATAGAACTTAAACTGGTCAAACATCTCTTCCATACCTCTACCACATTATTGCATATGAATGTTGGATGCAGTCACTTTCTGTTGTGAGCATAGAAGTTACTTCTGCATACTTACTAACAGCATTCTTTCAGAAAAGACACCATGTTGAATAAACAACCATAGGGTTTGCCCATAACTGTGTGAGGCTGTTGTGTCTGCATAGTTGGGAAACTTGGTAGCCTGCACTCTTCTGCAGTTCAGTTCTGGTATTATAATGGAGATGAGCTTTTTGTGCCTGATGATTTCCAAGTAATATTTTGACTGAACTCTAGGGAGAGGGAAGATAATTCCTGGGAAAAAAAAACCAAAGTGTAACATGGTGGATTAAAACCACTTAAAAATATGTATCTCCTGTTAGGGAAATTGAAGTGGAAAATGCTGCAGTACTTGAGTTAAGAAAGCTTATGGCATTAACATTGAATGAGGTCATGAGCTCAGTACCAAAATTCTAAAATTGTATTGTGGTATTACAGAATTGTAGCACTCAGTAAGTCTTCCAATTGACTACCAATATGGCTTTACAGCTTTTCTGTGGGATCACATTCAGCCCACTGACATGGTAATGTGATCTGCCTATTACGTAAGTATCTAACCTAACAGCATGTCTATTGTGTTGGTTTTTAATTACAATGTAAGATGAAATAGAGCTGGCTGAGATTTGGTAATAGTTCTAGCAAGTATCCATTTCAAAGTTTATGTATTGTCAGAAAAGGAACATTTCTTGATTAATAGATGCTACTTATTTGTATTGCAGTTATTCTGTAAAACAGATTTCCAAAATGACACCATATTTTATGAAAGATTTCAGTTTTTCTTCTAGTACACTGAGCACTTCTTCAAAGCACTTTAATAAATTAAAGCTCTGTTATCTGCCAATGAACTTCTATTTGTTTTCTCTTAAAACTTGCAAGTATATTTAATAGCAGACATAGTATCAAGATGTAATGCTTACTGAATTATTTGTATTTATCAAATATGCTTTTGCTTAGCACAGAAAAAATTCCTGGACAGTTTACTGAATATGACTTCCAGACAGAGAGTATGGTATTTCACTTAACATAGAATATAAGCAATATTTTCATTGCCTTATTTATATGAATGTCCTTATTAATATGTAAAACATTTCTGTCTCTGTAGGATTAATAGACTACAATTTCCATTGTTTTCGGAAAGCCATACAAGAAGTATTTGAAGTAAGAATGAAAGTAGTAAGATCTCGAAAACATCAAAGCCACCTACAAAAAAATAAAAGACCCACTCCCAATGGGACACCAAGAATGCCACTGTAACTGAGGTTTTCTGGCAAAGTGGCAAGCAAAGTTTTTATGAAGTTGATGTGACTTCTGCATCTCATTGCACTGAGTGAAGAGGAAAACAAATGGGACTGTATTATATGAATTTTCCCTGAACGTTCAGAAAGCACTGTTTAAATATTTTTATCCAATCAGTTTTTTTCATATAGTGAGCACTTTGAGCAAAATGTTGTATATATAAACATTGAGGTGAACACTTGTAAGAATTTTCTTAATATATGCTGTAAACCTTTTTCATGCCATGTTAAGAAAAAACAGCTGTGACAGAAATACTGGGTACATAATTTGCACTTTTTCATGTTTTCCTTGTGGAGTTGGACTTTGATAAACTTAGTTTTTATGGTGATTTTGATGCATGGTGTCAGGTAAAATGTATGCTGTAGTTTATTTACCTGCTACAATCAAATTGGTTAGTAAACAATTAAGAAAACTTGGTACAATGCCTTTTTAAATTTGTGACAGCAAATTCCTAACATTCATACAGATCTAATTTCATATATTTTTCAATTTGTAAACTGAAGAATAATATTGAAGTATTACAGCAATAAGCACCTTACCAGGGATCGTAACTGGTAGGTAAATATTAGCTTTTATAAAACAGGCTTTTGGCCATATTTCATCCAGAGTTCTCCTTAACACTGGTTGTGCCCTCTCTTGGGTCTGTTTTTATTATTTACCTCAGCATATACCACTAAAATACCTTTCTATAAAGATGATTGTTTTGTAAAATGGCTCTATGTTGCACTGGTATTTTTATAAGGCTTCAGAGGAGTATGTTGTATCTGTACGGCTGGATTTACATTGCTAAGCTTGTGTTGAGAGCCCGCATGTGTACAGTTGGCACAGTGAGGAATCTGTATGTATTTCCACCCTGACGTTCTGATGTACTGATAAGTCGTAAAGATGTGAGCACTGGGTTCTGATTCCCTCTAATAGGGGTACACCTGTGATTGAAATCAGGATGAGACCATTAAAATGAGGACTGGATAATCTACCTGCTGTAACAATCAGCATACATCACTGCTTTTTATTTTAGTATTGAATATGGGCAGATTTACCACAGGATCAGCCAGGACAGCAAGCATTCTCAAACCTAAAAAGAAGTAACACTTACTTTCCATATTCTGTATTCAGTGCTTTTGTTTAATTACTGATACAAAACTATAGTTTCTAGTTGGAAGGGAAGCTTTTTTTTTACCAATTGCATGGGCAGTCCAGTGGTTTTGTTGGCAGCTTTAGGGAGTGAGAAGAACTTGACCAGAATGGGAGGCAGCTTGCTGTATACCAGAATCAGGTAAGGGGAAATGTACCTTATTCACAGCTAATGTGCCCCTAGCCAAAATAGCTCTGGAGGCAGGCAGAAAGATCGAACCAATAGCTCTGTCAAGAGTTGTGTAATAAGTAATGCAGTTCTAGGTGCTCAGGAAGGAAAGAAATATTGATAATAGTGAAAATCACTGATCTTGGTGCTGGTGTGAAGAATAGTGACAGTAGCTATAGTCAAATCAGTGTGTTTTCAAAAACACAGAGTTCAGATTCCTTTTAGTACTGTCACCAGTAGTAGCTTAGTTGAGGGCAGTTCTTCTGACTAGCCCTTCAGGTAAAGTAATGCAAAGCTGTTCTCAGAGTTCACCAAAGCAGTGATGGGTAAGAGACACCTTTTCGCAGCTTTCCACAGGACTTTCAATTTGTTGAGATCTGCCATAGGGTCACAGTTTCTGTCCTCCCTTTACTCCCACACTACCCAGGTGTAGGTGGCTATGTGGGACTAAGAGCACTTGCCAGGCTGGGCCAGATTTTCTTTTAATGTGTAAATAAAGTATCTCATCATAGTGGCTATGGTATGAGTCATAACTGAATGTAGCTTCCATATATTTGGCCTGAATTCTATGTAATTGTGCATGCTCTTGTATTAGAGACCATCAATTTGTTTAAGACAGTGAAGTTAGCTCTTGTAGTCCCCTCTAGAATTTGGAACAGACTATCTAGCATGATTTAGTGAAGGTGACTTTAGCCAACATAAAATTTCCAATTGAATATTTTCAGAGTAAGTATAATTTTCATCAGATTACTTCTGTTTCAAATATAATATTGAAAGAATGTTAAAAATTCATTAATTTTAGTGTTTAACTTTGGTATTTTCAGGTTAGGTGATGACTCATTTCACTTTTGAGTAATCATTTTGTAAAGTTCTAGCTGAAATGATTGAGCACTGAGTGAGGCATTCTTTTTAAGAACATTTTAAAACTTGCTTTTTCTTTTAAAAAAACTTTCTTTTAAATTTTATTGAGATTCTAGTTTTTATTTTAAAGAAGTTAAATACCCCATATGCTACAAGAGGCACTTCCGACAAGGCTGTGTTGATATACCTTTTCTAAAATTAGAAATTGTGCAAGAAGTAAATTACTTTCCAAATAGTCCAGTATTTCTAAAGTACCTGATCGATGAGTCTCCATTTTTTATTTATCATTGCAGTTGACTAGAAATGGTAGGGACCATTAATGAACTAGCCATGTCATTTTAAAACATTGGTTTATAATAAACCCAAACCAATTTAGTATCCTGTAGACATTTTAAAGTCAGGAGCTAGATAACTATAAAATATTGGTTCCAAGAACTTGTTATAGTTGAGGAAATCCCTGGAAGTACTTCAACAGGCAGCAGCTCAGAGTGTGTAAAGGATTCTCTGAAGAGTTAAAATGCACCTTTGAGCATGCACTGGAATGGCTATTTAAAATGTTACATTGCTGGAATATGTTTCTAAAATCCTCTGATTACCAACATGCTGTGCATTAGCATAGAAGTGTAATTTACAGGAGCAAACTAGTCTGGTAAAGCATAATTCAAATGGATCATTTGAGATCTCTTGTTTCATGATAGAACAATTTTTTTTCTCATTAAAACAAAAATTATGTGGTTTCTTGCATGTGAAATTACAATCCCGATAGTTTGATACTAAGGGAGTTCGTTCTGTGAAAGTACTGCAGAAATTTTTAAAAGAAATGTTAACCTACGAACTCCCTCCATTTTTGTATGCATCATCAGATTAAGTTGAGGAATTAAAGAAAAAAACCCTAAATAGGTCATTGTATACAGTAGCAACTGTTTGCTTTAATGACATATTTACTGTTGCTGTCATTTGCAGTAGTCATTGTAGAATATTTTTTTCTTAAATTGAACACTGAGGTTTCCCCATTTTTGTACTGAATGATGTACATGACATTGTGTCATGATTTTTGTGCTGCAGCTTTATCTCTGTCCGGTTTGATGGACAGATCATTAACACCAAAATTTCTTTCAGATTCTAAATGTTTATCAATAGCTGCATGTGAATTTACTCAATTAGAGATAAACACATCAAATTCTCCCATTTCAGCTATGTGGAAAATGAGAAATAAGCTTGGTTGGGAAGTTCTTTTGGGCTCCTCCGGTATGGTGGCATATGGTTGACATCCCACTTGATTTCTCACTCTATTAATATTTGCATATTAGCTCATGCACATATCTTCAAATAGCTACATTTAAAAACGACACTAGCAGATTGTTGCTTTTAATTTGTTTTCTCCCTGATATCTTCTGTGTTACCTTTCTCCATGTGCTATGTCTGAATTTCACATTTCGCTGTAACCAGGTCTGCTACCCTGTCTCCTTGGTTCCTGCCAACCTATTCCCTTTGGCTTCTAGGCATTATGAGCCACAGATTTAGTCTTGAGCTAAAAGATACTGAAAAAAATACTGAGTACAAAACCATCTAAATTGTAAAAATCCATTACATGCTATTAACATCCTTAAAAAGATTCAACATATTTATGTAATCCTGGTTTGTATGCATGCCATAAAATACATGTTCATATTCAAGTTACAGTTTATGTTCGCAGTCAGATTTTAAACCTTTCTTAATCAACTCCAGAATGTATTTTAAAATTTAAAAAATACATAAATATATAAATATGTCCAGGATGAAAACCTTAGTGCAGCAGTCTATCACAATGCCTCTTGGACTAAACTAGCATTTTCAGTGAGGTGAAAGATTTTACTAGTCATGAGACTAGTCAGAGAAGATACTCTGCTGAATATTTGCCTTAATACCTGGACCTGCTACAAGGAAGAAGGATTCTTTAGTTTAGAATTGTGGAATAGTAGAAGAAAAAGAGAAGAAACCCCACTGATGTCCGTTCTTAAAAAAAACAAAAACCAAGCCAACAACTAACATGCACTAGCCTAAACTGGTAAGCATTGGGATTAGACACATGGGTGAGTGAAAACATGAGAGGCAAGAAAAAAAGTACAGAGTGGCCAAAATTACAGTGTGTAGGCCAGAACATTTCCATGTATTCCAGCCGCTCTGTACAAAATGTTCAGGTTGGATATTGGGAGGAATTTCTTCACAGAAGGAGTGATTAAACATTGGAATGGGCTGCCCAGGGAGGTAATGGAGTCACCATCCCTGGAGGTATCTAAGGAAAGACTGGACATAGCACTTAGTAGCATAGCCTAGTTGACCTGGTGGTCAGTTGACCTGGTTCAGTCATAGGTTGAACTCGATCCCAGAGGTCTTTTCCAACTGAATTGATTCTGTGGTTCTGTGAAAATGTAGACCAGGGAAAGATAATGGGCTTATCACAACAGGATCAGCCACAGGGAGGTGGTGTGGGTAAGGTTGCTTGCACCATATGGTCCTCAAAGGCCCAAGTAGTAGTGCCCTAACAGGGAGCAACAGGATCAAAGCTGCCTCTCCTATTATAGCGGGATTTACCCTTTGTGTAGGTTTTTATCTCCATTCAGTGCAAATTGAATGCCATTCATTCTGTGCTGAACTGAAGCATAGTGTCAGTACAAATATAACTATAAACCATATGAACACATTCACACTGGAAATCAAAAAGAATTCTAGAGCAGGAGAGCAGCACACAGAGAGCAAACAGCCTGACTACATCCAAGAGGAACCTCAGCTTGCCAGTGAAAATGGGTCTAAGTCGTGCGTCAATTCCTCGAGAGTGCTAGCATCAGGGAATGCTATAGTCTTAACTCACTTTCTCATCAGCACTGCAAATTTCTGACCCAGATTAACTCATGTTTGCATTTGGTGTTTATGTGTCAGGTAGGTGCCCACTCAGCCAGTTCAATCCATGCATCACTGCAAATTTATGTTCTTGGTCTTCAAAACTGGGCTGCCTCCTTACTCCTTCCCACACAAATCCCAAATCTCACACCTAGTGCATGCTTCCTTGATAAATATTGCCCTAGTCCTTCCTCAGCTTTGTTACCCAGATAAAACAATCATCCAACAGTTTAGGAGCCAGTAGTGCTTTCAGACTCCTTCACAACTAGTGCTACAAGCTCTCTTCTGTAGCTGGAGTTCCTCTTAATGCTGCTGATAAAACTGCCTAATTGCATGGAGTGATAGATGCCCTAGCAATAAACTTAAAACCTTTCAGCAGCATTCCCGGGGTTTCTAGAAGCCCCAGCATCCAGTGCGGTAGTATCATTCAACTCTGACTTGTTCTGAGGTCAAGTCAGCTGTGGATTGAATTTTCCCATTGCTTATGCACATCCACATCTGATTTTGGGGCTGCTTTGATAATGAGAGCCATCTGGGCTGTGGGAAATGTAACACGTTTCAACTCCTTTTGCAAAGCCGTATACAGAGAGAACAGGTGTGCCTTCTGGGAAATCCAGTAGCACCAGATCAAAAGGTCCTGGAACACCTTTGTCTCCAAACCTTTTGCTGAGAAGTGGAACCACACTCTGTTTCTCTGCAATGCCCTTTTCAGTGACTGAATTGTCCTCTGGTGAGCCAAATGGTCTGATCCACAAATTGCTTCTCTTTCAATGCTCCCTTTGCAGCTGCTTGAACTTCTTTGGACTGTCAGTATGCCATTCATCATGCTGTCTTGATCTCATATCCTAAGTGCTGAATGCAAGTTTTGCAGCAGAGGCACACAAATTAACTCACTCCCACCAGTCTTGTTCCCCTTCCTCAGGACTGTTTCCAGCTCTGTTCCTTCAGTAATTTCATTTCATATTTCAATTCCACATTTTCTGTCTATAAAGCAGCAGCTGTCATTCAAATTTTGTATTCTTCATAAAGTCCCTTATGCAGAAACTTGAGTGTTGGCTTTAAATTTAGTATTCTCTTGACAGATTATAAATGCCTTTCTGCTTTACTCAGAGAGTACACCCTCTCCCATGAAAGCTTCCCGCTCCCATGAACTGAATGCTTTCATAAAAGTTCCTCAGGATGGGGGAAGTTCTTTCCTTCTTCTCTCCCCTTTTTATATTGCTAGCATTAATAGCCCCCATAAAAATCCAAGATATAAACCTGTAATTTGAATAGTTATGACAACACCAGACTGCACAATTGTTTTTAGCTTTTGTTATTTCTCTTTTGGAATAACAACATTCCTCTGCAGCCTGCATCGCCTGCGAACCTGCATCCCCATGAGTCACTTTGCTAGACACCTTTCAGCAAGGAAAAAAAAAAGCCTGCAAGAAGATACAGACAATTTAGGAGTGTAAAGTAATAATATATTGGTTAACATAGGTAGCTATGACTAGCAAGCTACTAGACTAAGCATTAACATGCTCACCTCTCTATGCGAGACAACAGATGAGTCTTCTCTGGCTCAAGTGTCACCAAACTGCCATCTTTTGACTCTCTGCTTTTTCCTTCCAGCATTTTACACCTTTTCAACACTGTTGCCTTTTCCCTGGACCATATCTCAATAGCCCTACCTCCATCTCTGGGTCTGTCCTACCTTGCATGGCTCTGCTGTGCAGCTCTTTCTCTGAGAGTGCCGAACCAAGGCTCTGGGGCTAAGCCCTACTGGGGCTGGGCTGTGGAGCCCAAGCAGCTGAAAATGCAGAGGAGAGCGACTTGGTATCAAGCAGTGGAGATCAGGTCAGTACAGTCAGCTGGAGCCCAGGGAGCAGTGCAATTTGCCAGAGGGCAGGCATGTTCGGTCAGCAGAGCCACTCTCTGGGCTCTCCTGACTGTTGTGATTAGGGCTTAAGTCTGGGTGCCCACATGGATCCCTTGTGTCTTTGGAGGTGCTCTAGGCATTTCATCTGGCCTCGTGCTGCTGCTTTGTTCAGTATGGCACCAGTATCCCGTATCTTTCTGCCCTGTATGGATATCTGGCATACCTTGGGACACCTCAGACAGCATCAGATGCTTATGTGTGTGCCATTGAATCAAGGCCTAGGTTTCCACTAACCATCTGAGAAACTCCTGTGTGTCCCAGATACCTACAGGGGGCTGGTGAAGACAGCTGATTGTACTCAATGTATGACATTGAACTTAATGATACAGTAAGCTTAAACCGATTGGTAAAAGCTTTTTGAGGGGCTTTAAATTAAGAGCCTGATCACCAATCCTTTATTTCTATTGCTGAGTCAGTCAGAGCTGTACGCAAGCAGGAATATGCAAGTGCACAATTAAGTCATGAGTAACAGTTTTGGAATGGATGGGGTGGAAAGACTGCTCAATGGCAGTCCAACAGGCATAACCCTGACTGCTTTCCCTCTGCCTGATGTGTAATTGTGAGGACAGGTGCACCCTTAGAAGGAAGCTTATGGGAATAAGTTAAAGTGAAGGGGCATGTAGACCAACTCACATATGGAAAAAGTGACAAAAAGAAAATCTGGGGCCTGAAGCCCTGAAGAGATCATGAAAAACTGGCTGCATGAGGCAAAGGCTATGCCCAGCCTTTTCTCCTTAAATAGTGGCACAGGAGAAAAATATTTTTTAAACTGAGTAGTTTGCAACTTCCTCCAACTATCTAGTGTGCTCTGCAATTTGCATGGTAAAGAATATGCACTAGAGAAAATTTCTGCCATTATCTGTAGCTGCTAAAGATAGAGTAACTAAATCAGGGAAGTTCAGAGTCATGAACAGCTGTCACTTGGACACAGCTTCAGCTTTGACTTGGGTCTTTGCACATGTCTTCTGAAACAGGAAATCATCTGAACTATTACAGCAATGATGCCAAAAGACTGTGAGTCAACTGATTGGCATGACTCTCCCCATTCTTCAGGAAGTAAAGAAAAGGTGAAAACTGTGTACCTTTATTTTTACTTCACTTTGTGGAACATCTTTTTAGTGCACACTAACTCTGCACCAATGGTCCAGATCAGGCACTCACTTGCTTCATCAATTAAACCAATCTGGTAACTTCTTTCCCCACTATTTTTCTTCATTTCTGAAATAATGCTAATTAAAAGTCAGCTGGCAAAGCCCCCCATTTTGTGAGATGGTTGCCTTAGAATTAAGCTTGAAGAACAGAGAGTAATTGCTTTCCTGAGAAGCACCATCCATCTGTGCAATTGCTACAGGGCATTGGTTACACAATGCCATGCTTGTTTTTATCGGTGAGGAGGAGGTGCGCTTGATGAATCCAGATTTACAAGGTCTGAATTCACATAAAAGATTTTAAAAGCTGAGACTGTATTAGTCACAATGAGTACCATAATGATTTCTCTTGCAAGTGAGTCATATCTGTTCCCACTGACAACATAGGCATATGAATATTAAACTCTTAATTCCATTACAGTTTAATTCTGCAGTCAACTGTTTGTATCGAAAGGCTAGCATTATAAATGAGGCAAACCCTTCTACATTTTGTGAATTCGTAAGAGCAGGGTGTGATTGCTCTGTAGAAAGAACTATTGTATTATCATAAGCTTCTGTGATCTCAAACCTTCTCTAGAATAAATAATTTGTAGCTGAGTTTATGAGACAGCCTACAAAGCATACAAACCCCACTCTGAACTGACTTTAGGTAATCACTTAACATATTTATACACTGTTGAAATGTACCTCATCTCGTACAATTATACGACCTGCACAGAGAAATAAATAGGAGTTCAGTGTCACCTAGCATAATTCCCGGAGATCTGTAAGAATATACACTGATGCACCAGACCTTTGTGCAAAAACTGAACGCCTGTGTCACACAGGTGTTCTGCCTCCCAGAGACAGCAGAGGTTTTGGGAGTAACTCCCTCTCTGGGGGTTCCTGCTGGACTCTTCTTAGAGAAGTGTCCATCCCCCCAACTCCGCATGCAGACCTTTGTGATTCCCATTCCTACTGGCTGAACTCCCTTCTTGGACCTTTAAAATCAGTTCTTCAAGGATCTTACTGTTAAAAACAAGAGACTATATTGACTGAAATGCTTGTAATTCTTCTGAACTGAGGGGAAATGCAGGATACCTTTCTCTCTGGTATAGAGAGCTATGTATATCAGATACAGCTATATATACATACATGTAAAAATACCCAACTAGGGTGGTCTAGAACACAGAGGACTTAGCTTAACCCCCTTTGCAGCTAACTGAAAAATGCAGGAACTTTTAAAGCATAATTCGTTGGGTGTACAGCTAACAGCTATTCCAGGCAAGATGAACTCCTAGTTCTCTCCATCAGCTATAAAGTGAGCCTCAGGAAATCAGCTCCGAAATGTGTATCCATAGTCTGCAAGTGTTCAGCAGAATTCTGCCCATATATTTACTTTGACTTGGCCTTTCTTTCACAGTAAAAACACCTTCAATTGAAAAATATCATTTTATCAAACCTTATGATTGTAATTAATTTTGTAAATTTTTTTGCACCAAAAGGGCCTATATGCTACTTTGCTCTGAAGCTAGGTGGATCTATCAGAGTCTCTGTTTTCATCCAAAGATAACTACAGAAAAGTACATGGAAACATGAGTAAAAATTTTCAGCACAGATTCAGTGTGGCATTAAATAACAAAATCTTTGTTGCAGCAGTGTTCAGGCAAACTTTCAGTTTCTATGTGCTTCAGCTAAGCATGTTTACTTTTTCACCAAGTTAGATCATATGACAGGATACACAAGCTACATGAAGTGCTGCCAGCATGTAGGATTTGACTGCAATTTTGCTACTATATTTGGTGTTTGGTTTTAAAACCCACAAGTTCTAGTACAAAATGGCTTCTTCCTGCAAAAGTCTAAACAAAAGGCAGATGAAAACACAAATCCAAAGGGTATTTTTAACCAGAGGCAGGAAAAGGAGGGAGGCTGCTGTTTCTGGACTGGCAACACCGACTGCGCAAGAGCTCTGCAGTGCCAGCTCCTCATGTGCCCCAAGCAGCTGCTGAGATGTGGGGCTGGGAATTAATCCCCAGATTTCTAACTGTATGCTGACTACCTTGCAGGAATCAGCAGTTTCATCTGGCAGCACTCACGTCCTGCAGCTCTGACTTTTAACTAACAGTACATCTGAAAATGAAAGCCTTGTACTGCTAGCTCTGCACAATATCTCATGGCAATTCCCCCAGCTCCCAGCCAGGACACACTGTAGCTTACTTAAATGGGGAAAATGTGCACCTCCTTTCAGTCTTATTTCTCTTGCTTTAAGTCTATTCAACTTATTTTCAATAGTGCTTAGCTGTCATGCAGTTCGAGTGACTACATATCTTTTTTTAACTGAAAGCCCAAGTTTCACATTAACTGCAGGTGCTTCCTCCTTGAACTATACAAAATGACACTGTGCATCCAGGGTCAAAGGCCAGAGCCCAGAAGGCAAAGCTGAACTCCACATTACGCATAAGTAGTTCATAATAACTACCACTTTATATTATTCATGTTATAATACAACTTCAAAAATGATCTTCA
>VWZW01005798.1:900285-1042121 GCA_013397115.1 Edolisoma coerulescens
GGCGGGGAGGAGGGCCGCGGGCCGCGGCGGCGGGTCCCCTGCGCCGGGGCGGTGGCGGCGTTCAGGCGGAGGCCGGCCGGGTTCGGTTCGCCTTCGCAGTGCGATGGCGTTGAAACCTTCAAAACAGCCTGACCGCCAGGTCTGTGTACGTATCTGTGCGCCCACGCATTTTTGGTGGTTCGTGGAAACGTACCTTTGACAGTTTAGTCAGGTGACCGTGCCCTGTTCTCCCGGGCATCGCCTCCTCTCCGAGTAGGTGCGGGTGAGGGGACCGATTGCCAAGGATAACTTGGCCTGTGTGGCGTCCGTTTGTATTGCAGAAGTGTTGCTGTACAGGCTCTATTTACTTCTGTGTCTGTGTTTGTTCACATGTTTGGTTTGACATGTTTGCTTGTTAAAATTCACGCCTATAACTCCTGGCCTTTCTTTTGAATCCTTGAAGTGAGAGGGACGCCTCAAGAGATGTGGGTGATGCCAGGAGAAACAGCGCTGGAAGGGAAGGTTTTGATTCCTAGGAAGAAAATAGTGGGCAGGCCATGTCCCCCCGTGTGCCTGTGTTGGAGCAGTGGCCTCTGACCGGCTGTGCCAGGGCTTCACCTCCTGGGAGCTGCTTGCACAGGCGGAGGCCTGACACTGCCGAAGCAAAACCTCTTCCACAGCTTCTAAGGGCCGGTCGGGTTTGTGTGTCGGTTGCTGTCCTGCCCCTGCTTTCCCCTAACCGGGTGTTGAGAAAAAGGCATTATCAGCTTCATGTTATTATGATGAATAGTGGCTTTATTTTTTAATCATACCGTCCTGTTACCAGCATGGGAGGTGGGGAGAAGCTGAATGTTGACTTGTACCGTGCAAATGTCAGTGACACGCTTGTTTACAAACATATCTCATGCGGATGATGTGTCTATTGCTAAATTGTGTCCCTTAGCCTCACACCCAACTTGTATAACCAAAAGATAAGAAGGATCGCTAAGCAAACTGCTGTCATTTAAAATATCAGGAAGGAAGACTTATTTTAGGGAGATATGCAGGATGTGTGGCATATGTGAATTTACAAGGGCACACAAACGTGCTCACTAGTTGTGGTTCGCCACGTCATGGGAAACAGTGGTGGTGTGCTGTATGACAAGCACCTGGGATCTGGGTGGAGAGGACAAATATTTGTGGCTTAATTTAGAAATGTTCTTCCCCTTTGTTGTTACTTGTCTCCCATATATTCAAGAGAAAATTACCTTTACTGAAATTGATTTTCAGCACCTGTGCTATTCCATAGCAAAATGAACTTAATGTGGCAAAGATAAGTAATTCATACAATGGATCAATATTACTTCTCTCAATTAAACATGTTTGGTAGGATATTAATATATTAAACTATTTCTTTCAATATAGATACTGAAAGCTTATAAATTATATAAATAACTTTTTAAATCTATATAACGATTTAAAACATTGATTTCAGTAGTCAATATGTATGAAATCGTTCACTGAACAGATGGGCATAAAGGTGTTGAATAAGTATAAAAAAATATTTTAAATAAATATTGTTTCTTCCAAGAGTTGTCCATTAAAATGAGTTGACTGTAATGATGTATAGCCACTGCTTTTAGTCTGGCACTTTACTTGCTAACCAGGTAGATAAGCATATGCAATTACTTAGGAATTTGTAAAACATACACAAAAATACTATCTTGTTACAGTTACATGTGCAGTTTAGTGGTGGTATCTTCCTCTTGCCTTTCGACTGAAGGCTTAATATGGAACTGTAGAATATTCTAATATTAAGGTGGTTTCAATTAATGTAAATGCACTAAAATACATAAAAAGAAGTCCACCATATTTTCTGTTTCAAGGGGTTGTGTCATCTGAGGACTAAGAGGATTATTTTGGTAACTGAGCCCTCTAGGGCTTTAGAACGAGTAGCTGTCCTTGTGCCTGTTGTTATTCCTTCACCTTTAATAGAGGAAGAACCAGGCTGCTAACCTTTAGGTCAGCTTTAGGGATTTGGAACGTGCTATCTTGAGACAGAGTGGAAAAAGTAATCGTTTTGTACCTGCACAAGAGGCTTCTACTGTTGGAATCTGCTTTTGGACTTGAGCAAACTGCAAATGGTGACTTCCATCTGCTCAGTAGTTTTTAAAAGGGCAAATCCTACTAACCCTTTTAGTATAAGTTACTTTAATGTAATGCTGTAGACAAAACCACATTTTAAATAGGAAAATGTTGTTAAAAGAAACGTGTGCTTTTATTGATCTTTATTTTTAAGCCAAATTCTGCGATAGAGTTATGAAGGAGCTGAAGTTCATCTGCGGTTAATACCTGGATCCCTGTTCTGTGATTGATGGCCAGATTGATGAGTGGGGATCAGTTAGGCTCTCCAGTGCCGTACTTTTTGTGTGCTCTCTAGCAGACCCCAGAAGAGCAATATTGCTACACAGCTTTGTCCTGCTACTGATTGCTCCTAGGCAATGTGTTCATCTTCCTTATCCCTGTTTCTACAGCTAATATAAGTTCATCCCAACACATCTGAAAGATGGTAGCTCTCCACAGCACAGAGCAAGTTGTTCCCCTGCACACCACGTCTCTGTCGAGGAGAGGCAGTGCAGCTCTGGCAGGTCTCAGTTTGCCATAGGTACAGGCCATGGCCAGTGCAGCTGTGGGATGGCCAAGTGGCTCCTGTCTCCTGTCAGTTACCCTCTGTAAGAGCAAGGAGCCATGGAGGCATTCACCTGGTGCTGTCTTCTCACACTGCCCATGAACTTGACTTTCTTTTTTATTTCTTCCCAAAAAGACCATTAATTTTGGAAGGGATGAAATTTCACACTCCACACTTCAGGCTTCTTTGTATTGCTTCAATAAGGCAAAGCCTTATAAGCTGTTGCTTCATATTTTTGTGTGTATTTTTGGCACTTGTAAAAGGGCAAGCTATTTTCCGTCGTAGGATTTCAAAATGGATTAGTCAATGTATATCAGCCTGCTACCACATGGCTGATAAACCTCTCCCATCAATATTAAAGCTCAGCTGACTAAAGCACAGACTTCATCCTCTTCATGCCTCTGGAACATCCCTATTTTCTGAAATTTATAAGACAGCTACTTGGAATAATCTCTTTACTTTTTTTNCACAATATCTCATGGCAATTCCCCCAGCTCCCAGCCAGGACACACTGTAGCTTACTTAAATGGGGAAAATGTGCACCTCCTTTCAGTCTTATTTCTCTTGCTTTAAGTCTATTCAACTTATTTTCAATAGTGCTTAGCTGTCATGCAGTTCGAGTGACTACATATCTTTTTTTAACTGAAAGCCCAAGTTTCACATTAACTGCAGGTGCTTCCTCCTTGAACTATACAAAATGACACTGTGCATCCAGGGTCAAAGGCCAGAGCCCAGAAGGCAAAGCTGAACTCCACATTACGCATAAGTAGTTCATAATAACTACCACTTTATATTATTCATGTTATAATACAACTTCAAAAATGATCTTCAACCAAAATAGATTCCAGAACTTTTTACATGGAAATCCAGATTTCGGAATGTAAAATACCTCTTTTGCACTTTGGGGAAGGGCATGATTTAGTGACAGATTGTCCCAACGCCCTTTTCCAGCTGCACAGCAAGGTGGCTC
This sequence comes from Edolisoma coerulescens, assembly GCA_013397115.1. NCBI lineage: Eukaryota > Metazoa > Chordata > Aves > Passeriformes > Campephagidae > Edolisoma > Edolisoma coerulescens. Next base: position 903,903 of record VWZW01005798.1, read on the forward strand.
TGGAAGACAAGGAAAGATGTGGCATACTTATGACCAAAATAGTTTGTGAACCTTACAGCCGGTGCCTGCAGCTCACCATCTCAAGTGGTCAGATCAACCATTGTTAGCTAGAAAGGCTGAAATGTCATCAAGAGTTGATGGCCGTTTAATGTACCCTAAGGTGCTTTCTTTGTAAGAGGGAACCCCAAGATCTGATGCCATCTTTTCCCATCTCTATACATTAATGACCCTTTATATTATTCATAGTGCTTTGTCCTGTAAAAACGATGATCACTTTTTCCCTTTGAAAATTCTACTAGTTGTTCAGGAGGAGTAAAGTTCCTTCCTTTACTTACTGCTGTTACCACATCACTGTTCAACAGAATAGGAAAGAGAAGACTAACACATTGTTTTGCGTTTGAGAACATGATGAGGTGAAAAATATGAACCTACTCAAATGTTTTTATTTACAACTGTTTGCCATTGCTGTTCAAAGAGGGAAACAGAAAAAGAGAACTAAGACATCAAAACATAAAAAAATATTTTTCTTAGTATGATTATGAAGAATATAAAAGTAACATGAAATTAAGGACAATTCATTTCACAGATGAAATTAAGCTAAATATGAGCTTCAAAGTTATGCTGAAGACAAGCATATTTTTTTCTTATTTACAGCTTGTACTGAATCAAAAGGAAACTGAGACTCCTGAGATTCTGACCACTTTAATTTAGATATTCCCTTAGCAATGTATTATTAAAAGTGCTATCCCAAGCGTATTACACCTATAACCAGGGGGAAGAGAGAGTTGTATACGCAAATATCCGCCTGTCACTGTGGCATGGAAAAGATGGCCATCAAGTCAAGCTCTTGCTGGCAATTCTTGCCTAAAATAACAATCATTGGCGTACGACACCATTTCAGTCTTTCATGATCCTGAAAACCAACCAACAAGACGCTAGGAAGTCTCACAGTGAAGTCCTTTGGGGGGCGTATGCGTTGGGTCTGTGCGGGTCCTGGAAGCCCCTTTTCCGAGCCCCCAGTTTTCAAACCCATCGAGGTCCGGAGGCACCTCGCCCCACCACCTGTGCGGGCCGGGGCGGAGCGGGACCGGGGACGCAGAAGGGCCATTGTCACTCGCGCAGCCACCGCGGCCCGGACGCCGCAGCACCACGGCCCCTCTCGGCTNCCTGCTGTAAGATCAGACACCAAATCTTGTAGTCACTGCTCTTGTGGTGACAATCTCGCTTTTGTGTAGGCTGTGACCAGGCCTCTGAGCCGGTATTAGCACAGGCACTTGAAGAATTATGAACAGCTACTTACAGTGCTTCACACAGAACCCACAATCAACAGTGCTNTGTCGCCGCCGCTGCCACGTCAGGGGAGTGTCCCGAGGCGAGGCGGGCTGGGCCGGGCCCGGCCTTCCTCCTCCGCCCCCTGCCCCCGCCGCCGGAGCCGCCGCGGACGCAGCGAGCGGTGCCCGCTGCCATGGAGGCCCGGTACAACCTCAAGAGCCCGGGTAGGCGGCGNTTTGTTTTGTTTTCAGCAGACCACCTCATCGAGAATTTGATTAGTGAGGGCACTGGAGGCCTAGGGAGAGAGCGTGGAGGGAGGCATGGCATGCTGTCCTGCATTTGTTGCCCAGGGGCAGTGCTTTGGGATCTTGGAGGCATAGGAGACATAACAATGCTGAGATTGTCGTCCTCTTAGCTGTCATCTTCAATAGGATTGCTGCTTTTTCTACAAACTACTTCTTTCTCCACTCCATATTTTGTACAAGTAAGCATTCTGTGCCAACAAGCATGCGTCAGTTCTTTGTTAACAAAACAGACCTAATAGGAAATAGCCAGTAGCTATTGCACTGCTTAGTACCTTCTGTGTATGAAATAAGGATAGATTGTTTAAAAATAAAAAGTTGAACAGATGTTAAAAATGTATTAAGGCTGAAGACATTGTTTGATCTTAGCACGTTCAACAAGCGCCTTGCATTTTGTAAGTTTTACCTCCGTTTGTGTTGACTGAACAGTTGTTTCGAATTGCAACTACAAGAAAGAGTACTGTACTTCCTGCTGCCCTGAGGGAAATGAGTGCTGAAGGTTGGCTGTTTCTGAGGGTGATAGGAAAGTGAGACAAGACTAATTAAAATTTTTTTGTGTTTTTTTAATAGTTGTTAATACTTTATATGAGTACAGGAGTCTTGTGGGTCGTGTGAAAGAATGAGGCTGTAAAGATGTAAAGCAGCTATTCAGGAGACTTGCGGGTCTTGAGAAGGGATGTATCTGAGACCCTGAGGGTGGAAAACAGCTGGCCTGTTTCTTGGCAAATGGTGTTTCCATTTGTTTTGTAGCAGAAGTCAAAGGAACTGCCAAAGGAATGTCCTGGTTTTGGCTGGGATGGAGTTAATTTTCTTCCTAGTAGCTGGTTCAGTGCTGTGTTTTGGATTTAGTATGAGAATCGTGTTGATAACACACTGATGTTTTAGTTGTGGCTCCAGAGCTTACTCTGAGTCAAGGACTTTTCAGTGTCTCCTGCTCTGCCAGTGAGGAGGGGCACAAGAAGCCAGGAAGGAGCATGGCCAGGACAGCTGACCTGAACTGGCCAAAGGGATATTCCACACTATAGAACATCATGCCCAGTGTATAAGTGGGGGAATTGGCTGGGAGGGGCTGATCGCTGCTGGGGGATGTGCTGGGCATTGGTCAGTGGGTGGTGAGCATCCCTTGTTTTTCTGGGATTTTATTTCTCTCTTTTTTATTACAATTATTATAATGATTTTTAAATTATCATTAGTAGTATTATATTTTATTTTGTTTCAGTAATTAAACTGTTCTTATCTCAACCGAGAAGATTTACTTTTTCTCACTCACGATACTCCTCACCACCAGAGTAGAGCAGAGGGAGGGAGTGAGCAAGCAGCTATGTCATTTCTAGTTGCTGTCTGAAGTTAAACCAAAACATCAAATTTGAAAATAAAAGCAATTTTGGAAGCTATGGCTGCCCCAGACAGTTGTTCCAGTTCTGCAGTTAGACATTTTGGTTTTGTAAGAACAATTGCTTTGTCTTGTTACATGAGATCAGCATAAAATGGGAACTTGACTAATAAAGAACTTCACAGCAGTACTGATGTTCAGTGATCAGCAACTTAATTGTCTCCATTTGCTTTCATTTAGACAAAGAATGTGGTTTCTTTAGTATGAAGAATAGTGTTCCGTACTTCATGATGTTTAAAATCATGTTGAAACTGTAGGCGATGATTTTAAAAGGATGTTTTTCACCGTTTTCAAGAGACTGAGACTGAAATTTTAACTCTTCTTCATTTTGCCCATTCCTCTAGCACAGGAGGATGTTGTTTTGATCAGGTGATCACTGGCGGTATGGCAAGGATCATTAGCATTATGGGTTTCTTCTTCTACTGCTGGCTTTCTGGTTCCAGAAGACTGAAAAATGTGTACGTGTCTATACATCTTTGCATGGCTGCTGAGTGGTCAGAGCAAAGATTTGTGTAGTCCCATCACAGGCAGAGGCGGTAGGGAATACTTTGTAAAAGAGATTTAAAGATTTAAAGAAACAGAACATGTAATATACATATCTCCTCATCAATGGTTTAAAGGACTTGCCCAACTGAAGTTTTGTGTGTCTTCCAGGGATTTTATTTTTGGATGTGACTGGGATGTTGTCTGAGCTTTTTTTTTAGTGAAGAAGGATCAGGTATCTGGGTCCTAATGAAACTGTAATTGTAGTCTTGATTCAAAATTAATTTACTATAAACTGCTATGCAAATTTTTATGAAAATATAGTCACATTTTTGTGAAATAGCATACAAAAATATGGACAGGAACTCAAATTTCTATTTAAAAACAGGTGTGAACTGGGAAGGGTTAAGATGAGGGCTTAATGAATAGGCAGAAGGAATGCAGAGGTAGAGGAGAAAAGCGCTATATCACTCAAGTGATATATAGAGCTCACTTGAAAATGTGGTACCTTGGGTTAATTTCTAGAGTAGATACCATTTAACACTCTTCTGCAAAAGGATTGTAATTGGTGTTTCGAAGTAGTTGTCTCAAGCTCTCTTTTCCCCTCTTCTGTTATTTTTAGTTCACAAATGATCACACATCATTCACAGGTTCTAAGCTGTCCAGGAGAATCACATCCACAAGGAACAGGTGACACACAGGTACCTACTGACACTGTGCAGGTCGCTGTGAACCTGTTAGAGCTGCTGCACGTTTAGATTTAATAAAGCGTTCTCTAGAGAGTCCAGCAAAAAAAATACTCTTGAAAAAATACTATTTTCCATATGAAAGAGCTACTGTGACTCTTTGCTTTAAATATGTTTCCTTACATGCTTCAGTGACCACATAACTTAAAGTGTTTTTTTTTTTTACTTAAAATGTCAAAGCTCGTCAAGTGTTGTCATCTTACAAGAAATCCTGTGCACTTTACACATGAACTTAATCCTGATGTTTTTTTAATGATGTGATCCATTCTTTATGCAGTGGAACTACTGACAGTGTGATTCACTGTTATTTTTTCCCCTTACAAGAAATTTAAACATTACCTTTAGTAAATGGGATTTTCTTTTGAATGCCAATGCAGTTTGGGTTCCCAGGTGCTTTGGGCTGCTGTAGGGACTGGTGATTCAGCAGGTGACTCTGCGCTGTGACCTCTGCAGTCACTTGATGGTTACACCAGCCGTGGGTCAGGCACTCTTGGCTCAATGGTCAGTATAGAGTGGAGGGGGGAAGAAAACAAAGCCAGCTGGATTTAAGAAGACCCTCCCAAAATGTCGTCCATGACACATCCATTAAATTGAAGGGCCTTGATGCTTGTCTCTAATGGTTTATGTGATTTAAATTTTTTAAATTTTTCTATTATTGTTGTCTAATATTTTTCCTAATTGTAGATAGCCTCATTAATAGACAGACATGTAACAAAGATGACTTGTGTTTTGCTAATAGCTTAAGTGGACTGAGTAGTATAGAAGTTTCTCTGAGATGAAGGGTTTTATGAGAGTTTTACTTTCATTGGAAAACCTGTATTCAATAAATAAATTGCATCCTTACTTGTGCTGTTTTGGTCAGCAGAGCCATAGGGAAAAATTACTACTTCTTCTATATTTCTCCTGAGTAGACCTCTAAATCTTGCTTAAAGTGAAAAAAAAAATAGCAGTCATAAATAAAAAGGTAGGAAGCATTTGCCAAAGCAGTAAAAGCTGTCAGGTTGTTTTATTCCTCTTTCCCCAGATTAGATAAGTCAACTTGAAAGATTGAGAGATCTCTAGCTTTATGCCAGCTGTTTTGGATTCCATTATTTATTTGTTCATTATGTACTTTCTTTTTCAAACAGTACAACTGAAATTTCAGTTTGAGAATTCATTTCAGAATGAAAGGGTTGCTGTGCATTTGAGGAAGATACTGTCATGCACAACTTTCTTTTTTTTTTTTCCTAAAGAAAAGGCATGATGATTTACTAAGAGAACACCATGGATATTCAAATCCTGCCATCCCTTTAAGCAGTGATACTGACATTTACAAAGACTGATCACTTGCATTTTCTGTGTCCAGAAGGTTTCTCCAGCCACTAGGTGCAGACTTGTCTACTTAGGAGTACTTGAATGTGACCTCCAGACATATCCAAGAGAGGCAAGTTGTGTGAACTGAAGTTTCAGGGTAGCTTAAAGTAAATGATGATGAAAGTGGAATTTGACTGGACATGGTTTTTGGCAGAAATAAATTTACAAATCATATATGCATATGTTGTACAGATTTTGCTCATTAATTGTTATTCCACCACCACTCAGTCTTAAAGCAAGCTGGTGTCTTTATATTTGATTCTCAGATTTTTAATATCCATATTTTGATTTTCAGAAAATTTTGGTAAGTTCAGTGTAACACAAGAGGCAGGCTGTCAGGCAGAGCCTCTGACCTGTAGTATTCTGTCTTTTCTCCACAGAGCAGTAGAGAGCTCCCACACCTCCTGCTGGGTGGGACCTCTCCTGTAGTCTCTGGTCCAGAAACTTAATTTCCTCAGGATTTAATTTTGATGAACATTGATAAAGTGTTGCTGAGTGTATCTGTGAAAGTGTGGTTGTTTTTCATACTGATGGTTATGCCACGTTAAAAAATAAATTGATTATTTTGTCTCTAAAACCTGTCGTAGACAATTCAGTGTCTTGACTTCTCTTTTTTGGCTGAATTAGTGTTACTCTTTGACTTTATTGATAGTCTGCAATTCTTTATTTCAAATGGGCCCAAACCATTCTGATTTTTCAGAATTGCCATTGCCAAATATTTACTCAGTGACTCAGGGTGACTTAAGTGGGTTGAAATACTGTAACTTGTTGAAGGCAGACTTTGTGAATTATGCTTGTTTATTCCACCACAGTTTTTGGTAGCCAAAGGAGGAACAATGTTCATGAATACTGCAGCAGTGCTTAAAGAAGAAACGATTTCATGCTTTCTTCTCTGGATCACACGTTCTCAGAATGAACCTTTATCGCTCCAGGCTTTTCTTTGCAGCCTCTCCATTGGCATTTTTCAGCAATGTGGGAAGAGAAACACAGGATGGTTTGGGTTGGCAGGGAACTTTAAAGATCATCTAGTTCAGCCTCCCTGCCTCAGGCAGGGACACCTTCAGTTAGATCACAGTTCAAAGCTCTGTCCAACTTGACCTTCAATGCTGCCAGGGATGAGGCATCCACAACTTGTTCTCTGTGCAACTTGTTCCAGTGCCTTATTGCCCTCACTGTAGAGGATTCCTTCCATATATCCAATCTAAACCTACTCTCTTTGAATTTTAGACCATTGCCTCTTGTCTTGTCACTACAGGCTGTGGTAAAAAGTTTCTTCTTTCTTATAAGCCTCTTCTAGGTATTGAAAGGTCACACTAAAGTCTCCCCAGAGCCTTTTCTTTGGGCTGAACAGCCCCAGTTCTCAGCCTTTCTGCATACACATGTGCTGCTTAGAATCGTGGAATAATAGAAAGGCTTGGGTTGGAAGACACCTTAAAGATTACCTCGTTCCAACCCCCCTGCCATGGGCAGGGATGCCTTTTCCTATACCAGGTTGCTCAGAGCTCCATCCAGGGATGGGGCATCCACAACTTCACTGGATAACTTGTTCCAGCACCTCACCACCCTCACAGGAAGGAAATTCTTCCTAATATCTAATCTAAATCTACTCTCAGTTTGAAGCCATTCCCCCTTTCCTGTTGCTACATGCTCTTATGAAAGTCCCTCTCCTGTCTTTCTAGTAGGCTCTCTTCAGGTACTGGAAGGCTGAAGTTAGGTAGCCTGATAGATTTTTAAGATGTCCTGGGTTGCTTGATACTGAAAACTCCTTATAAGCAAATTATCTCTATGGTATACGAGAGCTAAATTATATTATTCTGTGCAAAAAACCCCAAGAGTGGAATAGTATTACACTCAAATAGCTTTCCCGCAGTGAACATGAGTGACTGCACATGATGCTGTTATGGGGCACTGTATTTCTTCTTTTGATCTCAGCTGGGAAATCTCTGAAACAGTTGTCTGCCTTGTTCATGACTGTTCTGTCTTTATTAGGCTTTGTTACACACATTCTTAGTTTTCTCATGGTCACCCTTTTGCTTCATGGGGTGTTCATTCCTGGATTAGCTCATCCTGGTGCATGCCTGCCTTCTTCTGAAGGCACGTGTCCAGGCTTGTTGGCTGTGAAGCAATGCTGGGTCCAAAGCCCTTTCTGGTCCAGACTGGTCTTACTCTTCCTCTCTAATGAACTGGTAAACCTTAATGAAGATGAAAGAGACAAACTGTTAATTCAGCAGAGCCTGAATGCTGCTACCTGTGATGTGACCTGGTGGGACCTGTAGGGTGTTTAATTGACACTTCCCTGTGGCAGCAGCATAACTGGGGTCACTGGCAGCAGCAAATTTCCACATAATCGGTGTTCTTTTTGGGTTGTAAGAAGTGAAATTCTCAAACTTTGAGCCATTGTTCATAGCTGTTCAAAAGCATGAAGGAGGAAAAGAGCTTTTCACAGAAGATTGGAAGGAAAATTCCTCTGCGGGGCGGTTAGAGTTTTTTATTAGACATTAATGTATGGTGCACGTGAGGGCACCTGAAGTACAAGTGATGTAACAGAGCTTACAAAAGTGGCCAGAAGACGGAGATGCAGAAAATACAGATGATGCTGGTATTTCTGAAGTAGAAGGTTGGAGAATGTTACTAATGACTATCCTGAAGTTATGATGGAAAAATACCTGGGCGTTCACACTCAGTGGCAGGTTCCAATTGCAGAGGACCTGGGTAAATTTTTATGGCTGGTCATGTGTGTTTTCAAATCAAATATAAAACTTCATCTCCTCTTACTGGTGATGTGTTGGTTTCTGTCAAGTATTACTGTGACCTCCCTTTGAACAACTAAGGGAGTAGTCACATGATTGTTATGGGAGGTGTCAGGATAAAGCTTTTCAGCAGTTGTTAAAGATGCACATCTTTGATGTCCTGTATCGTAAAATATTGAGGTTGTTAGCCTTGTATATCTTGTAGTCTGAAACTCTGTTAATAATATGTATGTTTTTCCTCCTGTCTGGTGCAGTTACTAATATAAAACTACCTTAGTCCCAGTGTTCAGTGTTGAGAAACTCTGTGACGATGCAACGTATTTTTCATAACTTTATGCTTGTATAACCCATTTAAGTTTTATTCATTGTAAGTAATTATATTGTGTCATGAATTATGAACTCCAGAGAAGAAGCTGGAATATGCTGGAAAAGATTAGTTAGCTGAATAGAGTTCTTCAGGAAATGTTTTTTTGTATTTTTCTATGCAATGCATAATAATTTATTTTCTTCATTTTCATGTCTTATGCTTTCTTTTTTTTCAGCTGTCAAACGTTTGATGAAAGAGGCTGCGGAACTGAAGGATCCTACAGATCATTATCATGCACAGCCTTTGGAGGTTTGTTTCTCTATCTGTTTGCAAGAGCTTGTAATTAGGCAGTTTTATTCATATATACTCTTAATTAATATATACTTCTCTAAGATGTATATGTATTTAAAATGTATATATTTAAATGCTAGCAAACCTTTTTTTTCCCTATGATAGAAATCAGCAGCAGAATTCAACTTCAATGGTCTTGTAGTTCCAGGTTTTTAGTGAAAGTACGTAATAGTTTTACATTGCACCTGAGTAGTTTTATAGCATGGATATGTTTATTCCCCCATCTCCTTTCCAAGACTATGTAAATAAATAATGTTCAAATCAAGCTTTTTGTACCCAAACCTGACATCTGCCTCAGTTGTTGAGTTGCTCACTGAAACACTTAACCCAAGGTGGTCTCTGAGGATTGCTGTTTTGCATTTAAGAAAAACTGTGAGAACCATAAATGTGTGCAATTCTGGATGCATTGTAAGAGAGAGGGATTTCATTTAAGGAGTAGCTTCTTGTCTAAACACCTGGTTAAGTTTTTGGGCTGAGAAGACAATGAGGTTTTGGTCGTTAGAAGCTTAAACAGAAACCCCTTCTAATTTCACTGGATTAATTAAAAAAAAAAAGGCAGTGTTCTGTGGTATTCAGTTGGGAGGTTTGATTTTTAGCTGTTCACAAAAATGCATAACACACTTAAGACGCTCACGTAATAATGCATGTTCCTAGGTGCTATAAAATATACCTTATTGTCTGCTAGCTTTTATCTGTACCTTGTTTCCCCTTCCTGCGGTGAAATGAAAGGTTTAATTTTTGCTATTATTTGTAACCTACATGAAGGTCTTTTTTCTGGATTAGAACAGTGTCTCACTGGGAAGAGAACAGTGGCAGATGAAAGGAAATGCCGGAAATCTTTACAGTTATCTCCTGTACTTGAAAAATTGTAACTAGGTGGGCAGTCGCAGTGCTGTAATACCAGTCTTTAGCATTAGCTGAGGGATCTCATTCACTGACAGCAAGCCTCATTTGGGCTCCTGTCTTAACAGTAGGAGTTGTTCTGCTTGTAAATATTTATGTAGTTATTAACAGCACAAGTTCTGATACACAAATCCCAGCTCAAAACCCCAAAGAAATAATGTTTAAAGAGAAGTTATTTATATGTCCAATCAAAATAATACTCTAAATTTCAAAGTGTACCTATTGTGCAATAAGGCACACTAGCTGTTTCAAAATTGTTAGTGGAAGAGGGAGAATAGCAATTCTCTGGGGTGTGAGTCAAGTCCCTGTATTAACCTGGGCACAGAAGGAGCTTTTGGGAGGCTGTCATTAGTGTTCTTCTTGGTGTAGGTCTCCCCTTGTTTCTCCAGAAATTATTGTTCAGTGAGGCAAAGATCCAGTTTTCTCTTAATTGACTCATTTTTCCATCTATTGGGTAATAAAAGTCTTGTCATAATTTATACAGCTTGTGTAAAGAATTTGGATAATGAATTTGAGGGTTTTGGCAGATTATTGCGTAAGAAAATTACCAGATATGTTTTATTTTATTTTACCAGAAAATGTTTTATCCTTAGTGCTACATTCTGTTAACTCTCCATTCGATTTTGGCTTCTTAAAACTTCTGCTGAGCACTGTTTCTTCAGCCTGTCCTTGTTCAAGAAAATGGCATTGAGTTGTCTATTTTTGTGACAAACCCTTCTTTTTTTTTTGTTTTTTTTGTTCCCCTTCTTCGATTGATGGGGGCATTTTAGGATAATCTTTTTGAATGGCACTTCACTGTTAGAGGCCCTCCAGATTCAGATTTTGATGGAGGGATTTATCATGGGCGAATAGTGCTGCCACCTGAATATCCCATGAAACCACCCAGCATTATTTTGCTGACGGTAAGTAAGCATGCTTATTAGGTTTTCGTTTTTATGTCATCAATTTTATCATAGGTGGAGAGAGAGAGAGAGAGAGATTCTTGTCATTTAACATAATGTTCTTTTTGTAAGAAAGGTGGCATAGTGCAGTATAATTGAAGATCCAAAGTCTTCCAAGATGATTCTGGTAATCTCTAATTGCATGAAGCTTTATGCCTAATAAATGGAAGTTTTTTCCGTCAGGAGAAATCACATTGCTGATGTGATTGTCTAATGTTCTGTTCTCCTCGTGGGCCCGCTGGGTTTCTGTTGAAAACATTGCTCAGATGTAGGAAGGCAGACCTGTAGTTTGGGGCAAAGGCCTTCCTTTGTGCATAGTTTTGTAGGTGGTTTTCTTCATGCATTAATAAGAGTCAGATGACAGAGTTCTGTGTTCAGCAAGCTGAATGCCAATTTTGTGAGGTTGGCAGTAATATAGTTGTCACATATTATTTGCATATGGAATTCTTTTGATCATGATTTTGGCAACTTTTACAAAAACTCAAGAGTTAACTTCTAGCATGTTTTGTTGTATCCTCCTTCTTCCTTTGAAGGCAAATGGCAGGTTTGAAGTGGGGAAGAAAATTTGTTTAAGCATCTCAGGGCATCATCCTGAAACATGGCAGCCTTCGTGGAGTAGTAAGTAACAATTATTTGGAAAATGTTACCCCCGTCAAACAACTTGTTCCTTAAACTAAAAAAATCTCATGAAGAATGCTTATAGTGGAAAAGGAGACAGATTTTGAGGGTGTAAAATTATGAGGGAATGTAAGGTCATGAAAGAGTGAAATAGAAGGATTTGGAAATGATACTAAGTAAATGCCAGTGCTGAGAAACTGAGGGGTGACAATAAGCTCTTATTTACTTGGATGCATAAGCATTAAGAATTCTAAGACTATTAAAATATTCTTTGTGGGTTATTTTTATTGTTCTTATGAAAATATATCCTATTACTTTACCCTGTTTTTGTATGATCACTAAAGCCAGCTTGAATATTAATAGAGAGGAGTTTTCAATTCTAATGGTGTGGTTCTGAGTACTCAAGAGGAAAGATAATGTCCTCTGAGTTCAGAATAACTGAATCTGCTCTATCTTTATTTTTTAAAACACTGTTATCACAGAAATTGAGAGTTGGCACAGTTCGTCCAAGGCAATATGCTTGTGTTTAAGTAATTTTAGTTTTGCTGAGTACAGTACATCAATTATTTCTTCACATACCAGTTTCACTTTTAAAATATGTTGGTAAGATCTTAGGAGTTTTCTAGAAGATCACACTTCAACTTTTGTTAAGTCTCTTATGTTTTTTTAAAGAATAGAAAATACTGTGTTTCTAAATAGGAGTTGTAAATACCCTGTCTCTTTTCTGTGGTACTTATTTTGATGTGATGTTTATTTACCAAATCTATTACCAAAGTGTCTTGAATTCTTAAAATTTCATTACTTCTGTAAAACAAAATCCAAGTGTAGATGTTGTCAAGAGAGATAGTTTAGTCGACAATTCTGTTACAAGCAGTTATTAATATTTTAAGTGAGCTCCTTCCCCTATTATGATGACATAAAAGGAACAAATTCTGCGATACTTTGCATAAAAGAAAAACACTGAGCATGTATACACTAAATTGCAGAATTCATATCTAACAGAAAACACACACAAAAAGAAGAATTCCCTGTGAACCTTCTTACCTTCTTCTTCTCCCCATGCTCCCCCTTCCCTTCTCCTGTCCCCCTCCCCTTTATATGTTAGTTCTGCCTTACCTTTTTTTCATCATTTTTAAAGTCTAGAACACTCATCTTGGTGCAACATTTTTGTGACAATTGATTTTTTCTTCTCTGTTGGCTGATGGCCTTCTCTTTGTTTACAACATGATGTTAAAACAAAATTAAGAAAGTCTTGCAGTGTACCAAAAAAAAAAAAAACAAAAAAAACCAAACAACAAAACACCCAAACCAGTGCTGCTTGTATGAAATTCAGACCTGGCAGAATGAAGTTTTGCGGTCAGAACTGCAACTTTTCTGAGTGTAGAATGAGATTACATAACTGTTGTTTCTGGCACCTTGTTTATAGCTCTGTTTTCCCATTTTAGTAAGAACAGCTTTACTAGCCATCATTGGATTTATGCCAACCAAAGGTGAAGGAGCAATAGGATCTCTAGATTACACACCAGAAGAAAGAAGAGCTCTTGCAAAGAAGTAGGTGCTAAGTTTGTTACTGTAGGTACATATATATTCACTCACTTTTAGGGTAATGCATTGAGTAGAAAATAAGGTACTTCAGTCTATTTTCTTGCATTTATTCCAAATATAAAACAAGTTCAGTGCCTTGTATATGTAGTTGTGTTTTTCTCTGAGTATTGTGCAAACTTGGAACTTCTAGTCAAACAAAACATTTTGAGAGGGCTCTGTTCCTTCCAGCATTGTGTGGTCATATTAGAGGTTTGTCGGAAATTCAGGCTTGGAGATGTAATTAACATTGTGATACAGTACTAATTGCGGCATGGAGGGAAGGTGGATATGATGGAATGGATAGTAAGTGGGGGAGAAAACAACCAAAACAATGATGTCTCATTGCCCTTAAGTAAATAATAATAATAATGAAATTATGACAAAATTCTGAGGCAACTGCTCCTAAATGATCTCCAGGAAATTAACTTAAGATGAGGTTTGTGACTATGATGAAATTATTAGCTTAGTGGACAAATGGAAAGCAGTGGGTGTTGTCTATAGGGACTTTAGCAAGGCTTTTGGTGTTCTTTCCCTTATCCTCAGTCATGAAGTACAGCCTAGGTAGGTGGGGACAGTAAGGTGGATTAAGAACGAGCTGAGCTGCCTGGCTCAAAGGATTGTGATAAGCAACACAAAATCCAACTGCAGGCCAGTCACTATTGGTGTATTCCTGGTGTCAGTATTGGGGCCAGTGCTATTCAGTGTCATTAATGCCATTAATGACTTGGATGCTGGGACAGGGTGCACCCTCAGCAAGTTTGCAGGTGAATGGGGCGGAGTGGCTGATACACCAAAAGAAGTTGCTGCCATTCAGAAGAGCCTCAGTGGGCTGGAGGAATGTCAGAGAAAAGTCCTGCCCCTGGAGAGAAATAACACCAGCTGACTAGCTGGAAGGGAGCTTGGAAGGGAAGGTTCTGGTGGAGACCAAGCTGATCATGAGGCAGCAGTGTGCCCTTGCAGCAAAGAAGGCTGATGGTGTCCTGGGTTGCATGAGGAGGAGCGTTGCCAGCAGGTCAAGGAAAGTGATACTACTTCAGTACTCAGCACTGGTGAGACATCAGGAGTGCTGGGTTCAGGTCAGGCCTGCGACCAGGTGAGGGTGCAAGAAAGATAAGGACTTCCTGGAGCTAATTCAGTGCAGTGCCACAAAGGTGACTGAGGGGCTGGAACATGTTTCGTGCATGGAGATAGTAAGAGAGCTGGGAATGTTCAGCCTGGAGAAGAGAAGGTTCAGGGGATCATATCCATGTGTACTAATATCTGAAAGGAAGCTGTAAAGGCAGAACTAGACTCTTCTCAGTGGCATTCAGTAACAGGAGTGAGTCATTGGGGGGGGTTGGTCTTGATACTGTGCTATCAAGGCTCTATGGATCCTCACTGGCCTGGAGAGCTGCCTGCAGTGTGCCCTATAGACTGATGATGTGTGCAAGAGAGGGAAGGTAATATTCTCCTAGAAACTGAAATTCCTGGATTGGAGGTTCAAGCTCCTGGGTCCAATATAACATTTGTAATAATAGTTAAATATTTATCATTTATAATTTTTATTTGCTGCAGATATAAAATAAGTTTTTTAATTGTAAGAAATTATTAATAAAGTATAAATAATAGTGATATATAAATCAGTTGTTAATACTTTCCTAAATGATATAAGAGAATTTATGTTAGTAATATAGATAATACTCAACATATTTTTTCAAGATAATGTGATTTGAGGCAGAGGGAAGTACTTCTAAGCTACTGGCCTTGCCACCACTTGTCTTTCTGTGGATTGTTCTGCAAATAGTTTGTTTAAACAAGCACGCAGGAACACTGAGAACATGCTATTCTGAGCTATGTCATTTGTGGGCAGGTCACAAGACTTCTGTTGTGAAATGTGTGGCACATCAATGAAGACAGCCCTCTTACCACTGACATCCGGAAGCGTGTCAAGCCAGGCGGACAAGGAGGCTAAAGAACTTGCCAGGCAAATTAGCTTCAAGGTGAAGTCACTGTCTAAACTTCTATCTCTCTTGTATAGAATTAGAAAAAAAATACTGAGGAAAAACTTGTAAAGCACAGAAACGTTCATCATTTCAGAAAACCTTCCTCTATTGCTCTGTGGAAGCCTGTTTTTTCAGTATAGTCTGAAAGAGAAAAACAGGAATGGATCTCTTAAAATTTCCCAGTTAATAAGTTACGCATCTCAAGCACTGATTGATTAATTTTAATTTTAGTGGTGACCACTGTGGTAAAAACTGCCTATGTTGCTTCTACTTCCACATTTTCAGACACTAATAACTTGATTAAATTCTCCAGAATCAGTCTTACCATAAAAATGTTAGGAAAGTTTGGGCAAAGCTAACCTAAATTTTTTACCTTTGTGATTTTTTTTTTCCTTTTGGTTTGTGGAAGGAATAAAACATATTACTACTGAAAAATGGTTGCAAATTCTTTTGAACTACTCTGCTACTATCTGAAGATACTGAAAGTTGAACTCTGGTATGGAAGTTGCTGTGACCGAAAAATGTGTTCTCTAGCTTGTGTTTCAGTGAAAGCAAGGTTTGTTTAGACAAATACATTCCTTAGAGAATTGCATGTCTTGCATGCACAGTGTTGTTTTTCACTGGGTTTTCCACTAAACTCTTAAATCAGCTACTAAGGAAGACTACTGTGCATGAGGGCAGGGACCTACAGCTATATTATGACAATGTGGCATTAGTGCAGAACACATCCTCACTAAGGCCAGGGCTGCCAGTATGTCCCCTTTTATCTCCACTGTTCTTCTAACACTGTCCTAAAGCCTGCTTTTTACTTTATTTGTGTGCCATGAAAGTAAAGATGGTCTTCTGAGCATTCCTGTCAGTTTTGCAGGACGTGCATATTCCCGTGCCATAACACTTATGATAAAAACATCTCTAAATACTTTACAAAGATGAGAGATACAGGGACAGAGTTTTAAAGCCTAGCTACTTGGAGAAGCAATGGACTGCCTTTTCCTGGCTTTTTTACAATATATAAGGGTTTAAAATTGTACGATTGATTTTTACGTAAGAACTGCTAATCTTCATCAAAGAAATTCTAGAAATATCAGTGTGTGTTTTTGTTTGGGTTTCTTCTGTGAGAAAAAGCTCATAGCTTACATTTCATACCTTTTTCAGTTTTAAAATGAAAGACTTAGGGACATCAGTCTTTAAAGAATATTGGTGCTTTCCATGTATCTATATGCTTCACACCACCCCCTAAGAACAAGCACTTGTCAGAGAAAACATGAACAAAAGTCTTAGGTTTCTGCAGCCTTTTACAATCCATTGTGGGATTTTTTTTAATAAGGTAAATCAGTTCTGTCCTCTGGTTGCATCTTTCTTCCCTTCTCAAATCAAATTTTAGGGGTTGGGTTTTTTAAGCTTCCTGCTTCTCTGCTTTGCTTGACTTTCTTATCTGTTTGATGTTAGGCTGAGGTGTTCAATTGATGTGTTTGTAATAAACTAATAGTATGAATTACTAGCAGGAAATACAGACGTTTATAATCATTTGGATACATTTCATGTCAATTTATGGGGTAAGATTTAACATCAGATTGCTGATTGAGTGTATAATGTGAGAGAGTCTCTCTACTAGCAGACGTACTAGCAACCTCTGCATTAGCTTCATTCTTAAAGAAGAGATTTCCTAACTTTGTGTAGATGATCCCAGGGTTATTGTGTTTCTTACCAGCTTTAAAAAAAATGGTAACTTTAAAAAAAGCCCTATGTGTGGTATTGAGATAGGAATATGAAATTCAGGAGGGAAAAAAAACCCAACACATTTTCTCATTATGGTTTTCCTGCTTCTGTGAGCATCCACCTTTGTTCCTGTCTGTTTTAATAGAAAATTATATTTTCTATTAGTTTTATATTGACTTCCAATTTTTTTTCTGCATTTTAGGTGTTCTATAACAGAAATTCCATTTTGCTTAAAAAAAGAAAAAAGGAAAAAGAAAAAGAAATTACTAATAGCATATGTATCACTGTAAAACAGTATGGTTTACCTTCATGTTGCCATCACAAAGCATATATTGCAGTAAAATTAATTCTCTGCTCACCATCATTATTTTGTTTAAGTATGTTGGTCGTCTTTTGAATGTTAGTCTGACTTCAGTCTAGATACTAGACTTAGTGCTTTCATGAGCTAAAGTAAATCAAATGCACATTTTGTAGTGCTTTATAGAGATTAACAGTAAAGATGAAATAAGGTCATCTTGGAAAAAGAAGGAGTATGAAAATCAGTACTCACAGGTTCCAGAGAACTTATGGTTGGGTACAGGAAAGAACGATTCACCTCAAGTGTTGTCAAATGCTGGAGCAGACTACCCAGAGAGGCTGTGGAATCCCAAGCTTTGGAGATGCTCAGAACTTGTCTGGACATGACTCTAGAGAGAGTTGGACCAGGGACATCTAGAGGTCCATTCCAGTCTAAATTTTTCATAATTTTGTGTTGCTTTGTTGATGATCCATATTTGAATCATAACTTTTCCTGTCTAATATTACAGTTCATAATAGTCAAGTGCAAAGGGAAAGCAGTGTTGTCAGATTCTAAGTTTTCAAATGTTAAATCCATCTCCAGATTGTTTCGGTGCCGTATTTCTTGGATTCTCTTGAGGTAATACACATCAACAAACAGAGAACCTAATTTCCTCACACTAAATCGTATCATGAAAGAATATTATACTGTGATTTTATCAGTTTGTTATCACCATAACTGGTTGTTTTCTAATACACCATTTGTATTTCTTGCTTCTACTACCACCACTACTTATATCTGCATTTGAAGACAGTTACTAGATTTGAAGTTGTCATCTTTGTAATAAATTGGGATCTAGACACATGGCTTGGGAGGTGACTTGCTTACTGATAAAAATTGATCTGGTCATGACTTCTTTTTTTTTGAAATGTGTAAATTTTAGGAATATTTCACTTCAGCACATATGATGGTATGTCCTTTTCCATTCCCAAGAGATTATTGCTAGCATATATACTAGGGTTTGTGTTCTCCTACATGTCCCTACTGATTTCTTGTCTCAAATTTCCTAAGCATGAAACCTAAATTCTGGGAAATAATCCCTAGTAGACATTTTGTAAATGTGTATGAAAGCAGTATCATAAGACTTGTATTTTTATTTTACTCTGTGCTGAAATTTAAATACTGGAGACTGGTGTGCATATACTACCCAGTGTCATGCATATATGCCCACTCTGTGAGGCAACTTCGGTACTGAAACCAGTATAGCCACATTACACTCACAAGAGGCTCCTTAGTCCTGTGGGGGAACAGGCTGTGCTACTTCACTTGTATCAACAGTAGGTCAGCATTGTCTTAAGGACATGCAAAACAGAAGTTTTAAAAATTGTGTTATTCTGACATAATGTCCTGGATCTTCTAAAGAATTTTATTTTTTGCTCTCTACGTCTGCTTTTTTTTGAATGTTATATTTGTTTTTACGTGCAAACAAACCTAAAATTGTTTTTTAAACTGTTGTTTGCACATTTACATTCTTATTTTTAAAGAAGGAAAATTTCTTAAACTTACTGCTGTGTGATTGAAATGCAACTGGCACACCTGATTATTACATTTTGGTAAGCCTCATATTCTGTACAATAAAATACACATTCCAAAATAAGCCAGATCTTTTTGGAGCAACTTTGATCTTGTCTGTGAAGTGTACATATGTGCTTCTTGTAGGCAGAGGTCAATTCATCCAGGAGGTCTGAGGCTGGACCCTCAAACGCATCAGGACTGAGCCACTCTGCTGCTTCACGTGAGCCCCAGCAGGATGGTGCAGCCAGAGCATTCCCGGATCCCACAAGTGCGACGGTATGGTCCATCTTTGAGCTTTATTTGGCATAGTCTGAACATGAAATTGGTCCTCTTAAGCTGATTGGAGTCCTGATTAAGAGTATGTAGTTCACATATTTATTCTGGAACTCTTGCATACTTTTATATAAAATCTATTAGCAAATAGTGTGCTGAATCACTTTTAGAAATAGCAATCTCTGCTTTCACTTCCTTCGCTTAAAACAATAAATAAAATTCTTTTAGCAGTTCTTCTTCCCAGTGTTTCCTTTAATTACATTAAGTGTTCATTAAAATTTTATGGTGTCTGAAGCACTACAATTTACCATCTGCATAATGTAGCATGAATTTTTTCAACAGAATTCTTAGCCAGAAGCAAAAAAATGTTTCAGTGATAACCTGTAGCTTTTAAATATTAATCAATACTATCTTCCTGGCTTTTATAACCTCTTAAGTAAGTCTAAAATATTCTTACCATTTGAAGTATGACATTTATGTTATAATACTGCTAGGTGTAGGGCTTACATAAAGGTTTCAGAAGTGACTGAGGTCTGGTGATGGGCCAAGGCAGCTGCTGATATGACTGTTGGAAATGCAATCTAAATTCACTGATAAATTGCAGGCAAATCCCAGCTAAGCTGCCTTTTTTAGAGAGGATGGGGCTGCAGATTGGTTAAAAAACCTAAAACATGTCAAATAACATCAGACCATCTGTTGTGTGTTTGCAACATATTTTCAAGCTATGTAGAAATATAAACATGCTAATAGCATACTTTTTTCCCCACAATAAGGATTTTTCCGGATTGTTCAGGATTTAATAAACCATTCTGTTTTATTCTTCTTATTACAAATCCTGGCTAATATAGTAGAAAGAGCTGACACACCAAAGCATTGCTGGTGTTTTCTTGAGGAGAGAGACTTTTTAAAATTAATCACACTTTTAAGAAAACTGGTTTTATCAATTATACTGATTTAATAATTAATGATTAATTTAATTTTCAGAAGAACAGTCCCATAGGAAATGACACCTTTAAGCATATAAATTCATGTAAAAATATTTTGATATATGATTAACTGTAAATGATAAGTGGGTTCATGTTTTAGGGAATTGAACTAATATTCAGGATTGTTAGTTTTAGTCTGAACCCACACATGTGTTTATGACCTGTCACGTTTTGAGTGTTAGGAGTTATCTGGAGCCATTCAGTAGTGAAAATAGCCACACAGTGGGAGAAAGAAATGTGTAACAGGAAAGACTATTTTAAGGAATTTGAGCTTGCTATTTTTGTGTTCTTATTCATGTGAAAGTTAATAGAAATCTTTTCAAAGTAGGTCACTCTGGGCCTTGATCTGTTTAGAGGTGTGAAAGAGTACCCATACAAACCTCAGATCTTTTCTACTCAGCTGGGTTTCTTGCATGTGAAAAATCCTTTCATTGAGTTCTTGTTGTGTAAAGACCTAATTCTGCCTTAGTAAGTTGTGTTAGATGTGGGCAGCACCAAAACATATTATTCTCTCTTCATGGATAAAATGTTTGCCATGTACTCTACAAATGTGTGTTTAATTAAAAGCTATTGTAGAAAATTTGCTGGGTTTACTCTCTTTGAGAGTAAAAAGGGGAGAGGTAGGCCCAATACTGAGTTCTTGGATTAGCTTGTGTAATTCCTTCTGGTGTAGTAGATTAATGTGTCTCACTCTGAAGCCATGGGACCTTTTGTCTTTCTAGACAATACAGAGGTGAATACTAGAAGTAATCATGCAGAAAAAATGGGGTGTTACCTTTCTTTTGCTCCTAGAACAGTTGTAACCAGTCTTCATTAAAGACACAATGGTAAATAGGTGCTAAGGGAAGGCTCACCTCTACGTGAAGGTGAAGGAATCTGTAGACTGTGTTTTACTGTGGGACTGCTTCATGTTTGTTCTTTCCAGCAACAGTTCTCTATTCCATGATTTTTTTACCTTTCAGTTGCTTGAAAGGACAGAAACTTTTGAAATGTATTAATGGCAAGATATTTGTGAGCACAGTGATGTCCTTTCTGGGACAGGCTTAACTTAATTATTGTGTGAAGAGCACACTGAAATGTGTCTCTGGCATGGCATCACTTTGTGTCCATTCCTTTGTTCTATGCTGGGCCTTATTCCTGAAGAGAGAATTTTTCATTCCATCAGAAGAAAATATATTTTGAATTAGCTCTCCCTTCTGTGAGCTTTCACTTAGGGAAAGGATTATAGCCTCACTGACTAAAGAAGGACGAAGACTTACAGTATTTCATTTAAGCGTATATTTTTCAGATTTCAAAACTCCGTTTGAAACTGTTGTTTATGTTTTGGCTGTCATTGTGTTACTCAGTACTTCAGTCTTACAGATTCTTGCCCTTTGAAGATACTTACTGTATAATTACTGCATGGATGTGTTTGTCTATGCTGTGGGAGAGGTGCACTCAGAGTTCTTGGCTTTCGGGCTTTCCCTTCATGACCATGTCTTCCAGGCCACTTCCCTTCCTCTCCACCTTCTCTCGTCTTTTTGCCAGACCAGCAGTGGTTGTTACCATTCACGGTCCTTTCAGTAATGACTGGAATGTGCAACACTGGTGCAGATGTTGCACATTGGCTGTTAAGTTTTATGTGCCTGTATTATTAGAGAACATTAATCAAGGCTTTAAACAGCTTATCTTTCAAGGAAGAAGGAGGGGAAGGGGTTGGCTCTCATGCCAGTAAGAGCTGCTTCCCAAGAGAACTTGTCACAACAACATTATCAGGGTTTGCCAGGTGCAAGGCAACTGGAAAATGCTGCTACAGCAACTTGTATAAAAGGATACAGAGCTGCAAAGAACAGTGTTTAGGCATTAATAAGACTAAAACGATAGGCTGTCTAAGGCATTATGCGGCATTGTACTTCTGAGGAGTCCGAACCCAGTGCAGAGAGCACCTCTGACTGGACTACTTCTGACAATACTTGTGGCTGTGCAGCCACGATATCAGGATGCCGTCAGCAGCTCTGCCAGGGCGGCTGCTTGGGGCGGCGCGTGGGCCTGGATGCAGAGAGCCCGGGGTATCGCGCTACGCCCTGGCCACAGCAGGAACACACACAAAGTGGTCGGGAACGCAGCTTCCACTCGAGGGGCTTTCCCCAGGCCGGTGGGAGACGCGCCAGCAGAGATAAAGGTGAAGAGAAGCGATCTGCTGCTTAGACTCCAGAAACTTTAATCTTCCGAAGGTTGCAAGAGCAGTGAGATGACACACCACGAATTACGGGCATTTTTATACTGGGACATGGGGAGGCGGGGTGAGGGGTACAATCCAATAGGGAAAGGGAACATGGGAGGGATCAACGGGGAACCAGCCAGTGAGGATGGAACAGGGGAGGGATTACAGACACCCAATGGGGAGCTGAGGGCAGGGCTGCAGGGAGGCTGTGGGAATAATTCACAATGCTACAAATACTTTTTTTTTTTTTTTCTAAATTTGTAGTAGCTGTTGATGTCTACTCATCAAAGTAGTAGTAATGCAAAGAAATAGTACATTATTCTTGTTTGAGTATTCAGATTGCCAGCAAAGTACTGCTGAAAACTGGCTTGATAGAAGTAATTGTCCTTGATATTAAGGTGAGATCTTCCACATCTGAGCGAAACAATGTTTCTGAAGGAATATATTACAGATACTCTGGTTGGACTTGGGTTGGACTCGGGTCCAGTGGTCACCTAATTTTGGTACCAAAACTCTGATCACAGTCTGTGGGACTTACTAGTGGAGGCTGGAGAGCACTGCAGTTTACTCATCAGCAGAGCCTGGTAGGCTGCATTTCTCTGTCTTCCCCCCTGATTGCACTGACTAAATCCACGTGGATTATGGGTGTCTGAACTCCCACCAAATCTGTAGCAATACATTTGGTGTATTGATATGGAATGATGTCCCACCTTGGGGCTTATAGATAATGAATAAAGTTGATGCTTGATAAGCTTTATCAAGTAACAAGATAAAAACTGTGGTTAGGCTGTTTTCTGATAAGCTGAGAATACATTTAACTTCAGTACACCTGTTATTAAACAATATCCTATAGTAGTGACCTGCACTGATAGTAGTGGCTGGATGAAGCATTATGAGGGGCGATAAACAGTGTAACTGAAGCCAGCTACTCTTGAGCTGATGAAGGAGGTTTCTGTCAGAAAATGAGGTGTGTTCTGATGCATGAGATTTATAGAAGCTGTTATCTTTAATCTTAAATTCTGAATGATTTATTGGTAAAAAGTGTTCCCCTTTATCTCTGTTAAGTGGTGTCTTAGTTTTGTAATACTACAGCAGCAATTTTAAATGTCTTGACAACTGACAGTACCTGTCCCAGCTTTGATTCATTAAAAAAAAGATGTTTTTCATATTAGCCATTAAGCCATGCTGTGTCAAACTTTGGCATTTCTTCAGCTCTAAGTTGTACAGACAAACAAGTATTTAACCTGTCCTGATTTCTGCATTTCTCCCCAGATCATTAGTGTAAGTGAAAGAGGCTTCAGTAACCCAGAGGATTTATATGGTTCTTTGTTCCTAGAGTTTGCTGTATTTTTAAAACATCCCTTCTAAGATGATTATTTAATCCTTCTAGTATTCTGATAAAAATTTTTTAAATAATGGCCTGGAGATAGAAAGGATGCAATGAATTCTACCATTCTTCAGTAAACTGAACTTGATATAAATTTCCTTGCTTGCATTTTGTTAGACGATACAAGTTTTTGTTAATTCTGATATAAGTATATTTTACTGAAATAGATTATTCGTCAAATAATTCATCAGATATCCTTGGAGCAAAGTTTTCTATCAGTCCTAACAGTTTCAGGAGCCTCAGAAATAATATGACACGTAGTAATATAAATAGTATGTAATAATATGACAGGTGTGTATTAAATGTCTGTAAAGATCATCTGCTAAAGGTGGGTACAATGTAACTCCTATTAAATATTTCTGTTTTTAGTCTGTTAAGCCCTCATCCACATTTCCAGTGTGGTTTGGCAGAAACCATTATTTGGCCGAAACAATTAATGGAAATTGTGTTATGTGAGGTTTTGTGTTAGTCTAAAAATCTTGTAATGTTTGCTTACGAAGAGTTTAAAGACTTGCCATTAAGTTGAAGACAAGATGATTGTGGTTTGTTTTTGTTTTTTTTTAATAGTACAGCATGTCTGCTGTTTTTGGGATTCTTAACAGTTAAGTCTTCAGACAAAAAAAATCTATCTATCTATCTATCTATCTATCTATCTATCTTTTAAGATACTGTAGCACCTGGACCCAAATTTATATCAGGTCATGATCACTCATTTCTTATCTTTCTTCTGCATGTCTGGTAATAGTTGGCCATTGATGTTGGGAATCTCAAGGTGGTGCATTAGCTAAGCTTTGAGTGAAGCCGTTGGTCTGCTGCCACTCCAATCCATCTCTAATCTCCTCAGAAAAATAACTTAAGGCCTTGAAATTGTCAGTGAGATTTCTCTTGAATCACAGATCTGTTCATGTCAGTGTATGACAGCTTGTTCTATTCAGAAGAACAGGGCCTTTCTGTTTTATTTTTAAATTTAAGTTTTGCAGTGATGAGAAGATGTGAGTGACAGCCAGTGCAAGTTACTTTTGTTAGTAAGATGAAGGACTAGGAATATTTCTAGATTTTTTCATTTCGTTAAAAACTGTTAGAAGAAGAAAAACACTGCCTACTTGAATTTGTAGTCTTGTGTCCTGAATTCACTTCTGTCCCTCTCGCCTTCTGGATGATGGGAATGTAGATGAATCTAGGAACTTCGTTTTTCAAAGACTTGGCTTCCCTACGTCTTTATTTTCCTTGGCATGAGGAGCTTTCAAGTGAGTTCAGTGTGAAGCAATTTGCTTTTTTCTGCAGTGTACTGGAAATCATGACGGGCTGCTTGTGGTGTTCTTGGCTGTCTCTGCTGATAAAATGTATCTTTTAAAAACATTTTTCTTTGAAGCTGCCCAAGCTGCTTTGCTTATTTAGGCAAGACGCCTGTGTAAACAGGCAAATTGTCAAACGTGGCGAGTAATTGCATCAGTACTTCCTTGCCAATGGTAAACACTGGGAAATACTAACGGTGAGGAATGGAAAGCCTCTCCCCTTGGGCTAGACAAATCACTGACTAGGTGAAAATTTTGAATTCTTTGTCCACACACAGAAGAGTCACAAGAGCAAGTGCTGTTTACTGTCTTGTGGATTGTCAAACCTGATATGCAGTTGAGGACATTCCCTGTCTGGTCATGTGGAAAGGTTATCTTTTATGGATATAGTAGATGGCTGAAGCAGTGCTTAAGGTTATGGATATTGTGTCCATTAAAAGGCTTTGGAAACAAATATAAAATGTCCAGAATTCTAGTTTTACCTGCTGTAATAATATTCTTTTAGAAGGAAAGGGGGAGAAAGCTAACTCTGGAAAATAGCTGCAAGTTGCTTTAAGTAGGAATACCAGAAAACTGTTCTGAGGACTGAAAATAAGACTTAAAATTTAAAAAACCTGCAATTTTTTCTCAGAGCTTCTTTTTTTTTCTTAACGCTTTTAAATTGAACCTTGTCAAATGCTTATTTCTAATGACTGTCCTGTATCACTATTTTTGATATTAAACGTTGTAAGTTTGAGCTTTTTAGGATTGCAAGCAGGATTAGTCTGGTGGAAGATCAGATGTCTTATTTTCTAGTTCATAAGATTGAAACTTGTTTTCTTCAGCATAAAACTCTTGTGAGCAGAACGTCATTTGCTAAAGTTTATTTTTTAGCACTTGTCATGTCAGACCGAATTTGACCAGTAGAGGGCAATAGGTAAGTGCCTGCACACGTGCTGTGCTCGGGAACTCCTGCTGCTGTCACGTAGGTGGTGTGTGGTTAGGATTTTTGGTTTGGTTTTTTTTCACTGGTGTTGGTGGTGATGAGAACAGACTTCTGGACCCAGCTGTCCACAGGAAGCACTGCAGCATTGCTTAATTACAGTTCTTGGACTTCTCTCCATCCTTCTTTTGGCTTCCCCAACTTGTTTCCCCTTCAGGATAGGGGACATTGCAAGTCCTCAGAGATTTAACTATCTGGAGGATTATTAAAGATTTCTTGAGCAGCAAAGAGTTAAAACAAATCCTCGACAAAGATATTTGAAATCTCTTTAACACAAATATGGTTAGACATACTTTTCTTGACTTTAGCCTTTTCTTGTTCATAGAACTGCTAATTTTCAGCTATAACAATCTTGTAATTATTAGTGACATGTATTAACAGTTACCTGAAGAGTACATTTTCGTTCTTATGATTTTATCTCCTGCTAGTCTTACGTGCTGTATTGTCTCACAACTCCCAACATTTCATTTTCAGTCTGAAACTCAGAACAGCAGTGCAGTGGCTGGCCAGGAGCGTACTCCGGCTGTGTCCACCACCACCACCTCCATGAGTCCTCGGCAGCGCCGTGCACAGCAGCAGAGCCAGAGACGGGCCCCAACTTCAACCGACTTCAACCGGGCACAGCAGCCGCGAGTCAACACGAACCACACGGGGTCAACTGTGCTCATTGTCCTGCTGACCTTTGCGCTGGCAGCTCTCATATTCCGTAGAATATGTTTGGCTAACGAGTATATATTTGAGTTATAAGATGGTTTGTCCTAACAGCAGTGACTTGAATGCTTCACTGAACATTCTGTATTGGCTATGACGTGAGAACTGTTTACAAAGGTTACTTTTTGTATTTACGCTTAAATCCTTATGAATGTTAATGTACCTACAGATACATTACTTGTAAGAAAAGCAAAGTTGGACATGTAGCTACAAGTTTTTATTGAGTGCCCACTAGATACTCGGAGAAACAGTGCAGTGGAGTAGTAACATTAAGGCATGTGGAATGGGACTAAATTTGAGTCATTTATAAACTAGAAAAAGACAATTTTTAAGAAGAGGTTGATTAAACTTTTTACGGGGCATAAACACCCATCTAAGTACCCTACCTAAGTTAGTATAAGATTTGACATTGGAGAGGGGATTATAAAATGAAACACTACTATGTGTTTGTGTCTGCTGAACTCTTAATTTAGACAGAATACAGTTCTGTAACCACTTTTATTTGCCATGACACATTTCCAGAGGGGAAACACATACAAATTGGTTGTGACGCTGCTTTGTGTGTGTGGAAGGGGGAAAGGAGTATGGGAGGAGAGTAGGTGCCAGAAAACTACTTGCATTATTTTGGTTTTTATTTTTCAGAAGAAAGATTGGATAATCTTTTGAAAGATTTGAATGTCCTCTTCTAGTACTTTCAATTGTATATCTTGTTTTTAAAATTTGAAGATTATACGAAACATGTCTATTCTTGCAATAGTTATAAATATGTAATATAATTATTTACCCAGAGCTATTGTCTTTTAATTATACCAGAAATATACATAATGTGTTGAACTGAATGTTTCATATGTGGTTTTATTTACTAAAGAAAATTTAAACGTTATTATACTTAAATTCTCATATATATGAACATGCTTAAGAGAAGTATTTATTACAACCCTTCTAGTAATAAAGTTTCAAGCCAGTCTTTGGATATGTTTCGCGTATCACATGGCAGTTTGTTTCTTGTTTGTCTGGGGGTTTTTGTTTGGGGGTTTCTTTTGGTTGGTTGTTTTTTTTTTTTTTTTTTTTTTACTTTTGGGGTTTTTTTAATGTGTTCTTTTTTTTTTTCTAACCTCCCCCCAATATTTTGGACCCAGAGATCTTCTTATGATAAGTTTATTTTAAAAGTCCCTGGTAATATTCATGAATACTGTAAAAAGGCATGTACGAGCAGTAGGCCTACAATTGTTACGGTTTTGAGAAGTTTCGTCTGTGACTGTTCAAATGCTGAAGAAGAAGAAAGCAATGAGTGGGATAATCTTCCTCTTGTATTATTGTTCAAATTATTGTTCAGTATGTTTATTTCAAAGACAAGGAAATTTAGCTAGCTTTCATTTTGTTGCTGTCAAACATGATAGCACTGACTTTAGTGAGATTCTCATCCTGTTTTTCAGCAAGTGTTTATCAAGCTACCTAGAGCTTTCCAAAATTTCAAGTATACTATATATTACTGTTTTGCAACACTAAAGTAGCTATAAAAACGTACAAAATAAGGAAAGCCCATTTTTTGTCTAAGGGTGATGTGTAAATTTATAGAAACGCCAAAATCTGAGTCTTTTAAGAGTTTCTCTGTATTGTTGATAATCTTGTTTGCAGGTATAAGGGAACAAAGGTGAAAAAATAATTTCTCTAAGAAGTTCAGACAAAAGTATGTATTTGTTCAGCAGTTACACTTTCTGCTGCAGACCACTTTGATGACAATATATTAACATCTTTTAACATAATTTTTCCATTTCATTAGAAGTTAAATAAAAACAAGGAAAAAACACTACACAAATTCCCCCCAAAAACCACACTCCAGAACCCTAAAAAACTTGTTCAGGTCCTATAGCCTCTAAAATAGAAGTACTGTGTTTCCTTGTGTGGTGCTTGAATCCCTGTTCAATTCAAGCACTGCAAACATGGGCTCACAGAAGAGAGTTCTGGAAGAGGTATGACCCACAAGACATTCTGCTGGGTTTTGAGTCGCTTGCTCCTCTGGAGTCTTTGCTCTGAATGTGCTTTTCGTTTCCTGCAGAATCCCTGCTGTGCCAAGCAGACTTCACCCTCGTACGAGTACCACACACTGGCTGTTGTTAGCGCAGCCCGGTGTTCCGCAGAGAGGCCAGATCAGCATTGCCCTGTGACCAGGCTCTGAGGAAATAAGCCTTGAATGGATTTTGGAAACAGCCTCTTCCTTGTGATTAAAGAAATAGCTGCTTTGTATCTTTTAACTTCAGTTTTGATCTTCTTTGATAAAAGTTAAAATGCCTGATTGTGCAAATACCTATTTGAAAAAAAAAATTAATGGTGACTTGGTTTATGTAAAGGCAATTGCATGTACAGATTGGGAGTTACTGTTTTAATTCTCCTTTGAAGTTAACAGTAAGACAAGTCAGCATTTTCAGAGGAAGTAGCTCATATTCTGTCTTCAACAACATGAAGAGCCGGACAGAAAATAAAACTTCACCTGCCCTAAATCCATTAAAATCCGTACATTTTACAATGAGATACATGTCTGAAACGTGGCACAGGCAGTTACCAGTTGAAAAAGATGCCGTACAGAGGATCAAAAAATGTAGAAAGCCTAATGAAAAGGGACAGCCTGGTTTTACAGTCCGGCAGGAGGATAGCACTGAGATTAGGGGATTGAGCAAAAAGCCGGCATGCAGAATTGCAGGTTTTTATATAATGGCTTTAGTAAGTATCCTTTAGGACCCAGTGGAAATGTTTAGTGAGGCAAACTTGGTGAGTAATGGCCAATCATTTAGCAGTGATGAGGGAAAAGCTCTGAGTGCGAAGCCCCTTGAAAGCCTGTCGAACACATCACGCCGGGAGCACAGCGTTTCTGACACTGATCGCCGACCAACGCACCACGCCAGAATTAGAGTTGATTCAATGTTTAAGCCTGGGGGGACTTGTACTACAAGAGGTCACTGGAGTGCAGGGTGCCCAGCTCCTGTTTCCAGCAAGATGCCTTATTTCACAAAACTCCTTTTATTAATATTCTGCTTAGTTCTTCTCGTGGAAAGCAGAAAACACAGGAGGAGGAGGTGGACAAGCCATCTGGATGTGCAGAGGGCAAGGTAAGCATTACTAAACCATATACGTATCTTTTCCTGGAGTGTTACAAATACATTACTACAGGGACATAAAAACCCACTCTTTCAGTGTCTTTGTGTGTACTGTGTGCAAACAACTTTATAGATAATGTTTTTATAACAGTGTCTGGTAGGATAATCAGTTTTATCTGTAAGTGGACACTTCTAATGCTAACCTTGATGAACTGTGAGTGAGGCAGGTTTTGCAGAGAAGTTGACTACTTCAGCATGGATTGTGGTAAAATTATTCTTAGCCATACATGCAAATTACTGAGAGAACGCAGAGGAGTTGCAGTTAATAGAGATGTTCAAATGGGCATACTGTTTAATGTTTCAGCACTGTTTCAGGGGCAGGTTATTTACCTGCTTGCTGGAATGTCTGTGTTACTTATGTTCACTTGGAATTGCCCATTATGCTCTGACAACTTGAGATGGGGATGTTGGTTAGCACACATTGTGGTAATTAAGAACAAAATAAACCCTGGAAGTTACCCAGGGATTGTAAAACTAAAAATATATTTTGAAGAAATACATGGGAGCTTTAAAAAAAAATTAAGTGAAAGCACAAGAAAGAGTTAAAGGTCTTAGTAAAGTTTATTAGATTTACCGCTGCAGAGATTTGTCCAGAGGTTTACATTAGAAAAGATAATCTTTCAAACCTGCCAGACAGTCCAAAGTATGTTATCCTTTTTTGTGGTTATGTCATCCAGTGGCAATTATATCTTACAAGACTATTCATTGTTTGAAGGGCTCAAAAATAAATTTGGGTTAATCCATCTTATTAAATGGTTTCACTATGGCAGTAAACTTTCATATTTTCATTTATTTTTGTGGACTTCTTGGTTTATCACTCAACGCTTTTATAGGGAGCATTGTTACTTGAATGTTTTGAAAAGAAATGTGATGTAATTGGAAGCAAAGAAAACATAATATGCTATCAGATTTTCACTACTTATTGAAAAAATACAGTGGCATATGCTTTTAGTGACGTAAATGTTAAAAAGCTGGAACAGCCAGGGCCTGATCCTGAAATTCTAAAGTCAACTGAAGTTTTACCACTGATGTTCATAGAATCTCAATTATTGAATGAAATCTTTCATTGAACTCTGAAAATATTTCAAAGTCTATTTTCTGAGGAATGCGGGGGATTGAACAGTAGCACTTCCTTGCAAACCTTTCTATGTAGCAGAGATCATGTGCTTTGAAGAAACAAAATAGTATAAATCCTTCTTTAAATATCAATTTGCCCTGAAGTAGAGCTATTCCCTGGGTTAAAAGTTTTTTACTTTATTTGAACATGGTGAAACTAATTTACAGTTTCTACAGTGCCGATATTTTCATGACCTTTAACAGTGTGGCTGTCAAAGCACTGCTAAAATTATTGTTATAAATATACTGTAAAGAATAACAATACTATTTAGTTTTCTGTGGTGTAATGATTTTAATGAACAATTTTCCATCTAAGTAGGAGCTGAGGAACTATATGCCAGATATAGATATAGATATGGATATATGTATACACACACACCCACATACAATTCCTGTGCAATGCAGTTATTTAAAATCTTATAAAATCAGGTTTTAGGGATTGTCAAATGTGAATGACATTTTAAATACAGAGCATTCTGCAATGTTGCAACAAAAAGAAGTGTATGGAGCAGTGTCGTTAATACTTTAATTTTTAGTTATGTAGAAAAAATTTCATTGTCCCTAAACCAACAATGATTAGCGGACTATTCTAGTAAAAAGAAACTAAAACTAGTTCCTAGGCTGGTTTCCTAATCATGTAAGAGAAATTAAAAGAATGATCTTTTAAGTAATTTCATCACATTTTCTGCCTAGTATTTCTCTTGCTGACTTACCGTAAGAAATAGAGTAAATTTTACAGTAAACTTTTCTTCTTCAAGAAAATTTATTCCTATGTTTCGGAATGTACATTTGGTAAGTTTGATATTTTGCATCCACTAAGGTGATAAATCAGCCTGATCTAAAGATCTTTATATTGACTTGAAGAAGATAGCTTGGTTTGTGCAGGTGCAGAACACCTTCAGTGCTGTAGTTTCTTACTTGGGCATTGCACAGATGTTCCCGTGGTGCAGAGGTCCTTCCCCACGGAGCTGTGGGGGCTTGGGGTGGCTGGTCCTGTGGGGTCTGGGGCAGCTCTCTGCCACCGCTCTGCAGAGGAGTTGTTGAGCCTGTGCCTAAGTGGGAAAGGAACATGAGGAAAGTCAGGTTAGGAACCCAAATTAAGAAATGCCAGGTAGGTTAAGGTTTGCCTGTGCACCCTTAATTACTCCCAGTGGTTTGTGTTAATAAATTGTAACACATTATTTTTTTCGATGAGCGGTGCCTTGCTCAGCATGCTGAACGGGTAATCCTTGCTTGATTAGAAACTGCCTTGCATTTAATTTTCTCTTACTCCTGCATCCCCCCCTCACAGCTAACACATCTCTCCTCCTACACATTGAGGTATAACATAAAGAAACAACTGCCTCTGTGCATCACTGCCCTGACTGTTGCCCGACACTGCTTCATGTTACGCTCTGGAGAGCCCAGGCTTTGCGTAGGAAATTGGTGTGCGCTTGTCAAATAGCAGCTCCCGGCTTTGTGCTTTGATAGTAGTTTTTCACATTTTCCAGGGTGTACGGTCTCTGCCACTTATATTGAGAAACTGTTTGAAGGATATCAGTGATACTTGTTTGTATGAAGTTGAGGGTGTTCCTGCTTATATGCAAGATGAACAAATGGTGCACAAAACCAAGGACTCTAGAACTGTAACAGCGTTGTTGGTTAAAAAAAATCTCTTTAAACAGAAACAATTCTTCACAGAAGTGAGATTTATCAAATTCATGCCCCTTGAATGAAATCTAAACAGCAATAAAATTACATATGAAAAATGTGGCAAAAAAAGACAGAGGGAGATGGGTGGGTTTAAATGAATAGTTGTGAACTGCAGAGAGTGCATAAAGCTGAAAGAAACCCTGACAAATCTATAATCAGAAATGCTAAAGACCATAAGTACATCAGGGAGGATTTATGAGATACTGGTGATCAGATTGTCAGTAAAGGCACCCGGCGGGCAGCAGTGTTCAGAGCATCCTTCAGCCCTGCAAGAGCACTGGCAGCTGGTGTCACCTTTGCTGCAGGTAATGAGATGCTGCCAATGCCAAACAGCAGTGGGGCTGGCACAGGGTACCTGCCAGAGTGGAGCAGAAGACACAGCACACCTGATGTCAAACACTGTTATAAAGAATTTTGTTTTTCAAACAAACAAAATTTGGTCTTGAATTGGATTAAGTAGACAAAAGTAGTAATAAATTTTAAAGGCTGTGTAGACTTCCTGTCATTAAAAATATCTCAACACAAAAACTGTGCAAATGGATTAAATTGATTTAAAACTGACTGACAGAGCTCTTTCTATAAAATCTGAATTGGCTGTCACAATACCTGAAGTATTAGGCACAAACTGATGATTAAATTATAGTTATTAAATGCAACCCCTGGCCCAGGATGTGCCCGAAAACCTCTTTTCTTCCTAAGACAGTGTCTGTGTCCCCAGCCAGCCCTCTGAAGCCTCTGCAGCCACAGACTGTTTTCAGCAGCTCTCCTGTGTGCTCTTTGCCATTTGATGTTTTTTAAAGAATTTATCAAAATGTAGCGTTTCAGTGAGGCTGAGCCATTGATTTACAAGGTAATACTGCCAGGGTTTTCCATACTCATACAATGTGCAATCCAATGTTTTATTGGATTTTTAATTAGATTTTTTTTTTACCCCCTTCTTTGAGGAGAGAGACTTGATTGAACATTCACTGGTACTTTGGCTTTTCCCTGAGAATTAAAGTCAAGCAGACACAGGGAGATCCTTCTTCCCAACTTCCAGCTTTTCAGGCGCAGAGGCTGTGCTGTGGATGGTGAAGCGGAGTGCTTTGGCAGCAGCCCTAACCTTTGAAGCGAAAAAAAGCTTCCCCCTGCAGCAAGCAGTTAAAAGCTAAACTTTTGCCTCCAACCATTCCCATTAGTGGCTGTGCTTGGTTTTACACCCCTGCGTTTAGGTAACCATTAATGCAGCCTTGTCTGGGCACTTGCTCCGGCTGGCTCTTTCTCACAGCCGGCAGGGAGAGAAGCTCTGACATCCCAAGTCAAACAGGAGGACAAAATAACCTGAGGGAGATCCAGCTTTTCCTATGTAGCATGTGCCCTGGGGTACAAGGGGTTATATTCCTTCAAAACATCTATGTGATATAATTATTTTTAAATTCTGTTGCTTCCTTTTCACCTCTTTTTTATAAGGAAATGGGTTATTGATGTTAGCAGCAGCTATCCACACCCTTTAGGTTTCATCATTTCTTTCTTGAAATGAATGCTCTGGTGGGAAACTTTTCTTCTGATTTGTGATTTATGCTCCCTTTGGCTCATACTTATCGTGCTTTATATTTTAATGAAGCTAAGAACATCCCTTTCCGTACCCACACTTATGAGTGGGGTGATTGTTTTGTAAGTTCTGAATTTTTGACCAAGACTTTGAGCCTAAGTAATTTCTCTATTTTTCCTCCAAGATTTTTATTTTCAGTAGTATTTCTTCCATACAGGAAAAGGAACCTGAACCCTTTTGTATAAAGTTCTTTCTATTTATCATAATTATTTTTAGTAAATTACTGGAAACCAGCTAATTGCAGCAGTATTTATAACTTCATCAGATCTTATGTCCAGAGCAAAGGGATTGAGGAACCTTAATAGTGCAAGACTTCCATTCTGCACCACTGGAGAAAAGTTAGGGATGCTGATCTGGATTTTCTTCGAGAAGTGCATGCAGTATGTTTGTCTGCTGGTTAGTTATCCCCTTATGTGATTTTAGTGACTACCTTGCACTGTTCTCAGGGGTTTGTTGTCATCCTTTTTCCACTCTTATCATATAATATCTCAAATAAAAAGTTAGAGTTTTTCCTACCTTGATGTTCAGAAAAATGAAGGACCGAAAGCTTCTTTAGATAAAAGTCTTCCTGCTGCTGTGGGGAGGAATGGGTGGTTTTGTTGTTGCTGAAAGCCAGAAGACCCTCTGTCCACACAAACTGCCAGCACTGAATTGAAGTTCACGGGGCAGTTTCCAAGCAGTGCATGACATTGCGTGACCGCCATTGAAAAGAGCTTTCTCATGACAATGTTGCCTTGGTACCTGGCCAAATCCTGGCCAGGTAATGTGGGGCAGCCAGCTGCTTCTGCTGCTGCTTGCTCTGAGCTGTGACATTCGCTGCATCCAGCTCCCCTGTGAGACGCTGTGCTCTCCGCCTTGTGCCTCCCTGGGAGCCGTGGAGTCTGGGGCAGAGGGAGCACCGTGTCCTTGGAGGGGGCAGAGGCAGCAGGGCTGCCTGCGGGGCACAAAGGTCGGAATTAATGCTGTGGAAAGGCAGCGCTGTGTCTGTGTTTTGGTGCTGGCAGTCTCCCCACAGTCCCTGGGACTGTGTCTGCAAAGCTGCTGCTCCTGTAGCTCCAAAATCAGGCTGGCAGTTGTGGCACTTGGGCACAGAGACGTCAGAACAATGCTATTGCTGTCTTTTGCAGCCACATCTTTAAGAAGAATCAGGACTTGACCAAAGCCAGGAAAGGAAAGACAGAGCAGCTTCTCAAAATCGACGAACATGACTTCACCATGAGGCCGGCCTTTGGAGGTGAGAATAAAATGGTTCTCTTGATTTCGTGCTAATCTAATTAAGAATAATCTAATTATCCAATTAACAATCTAATTGAAAAAAAAAAACCAACAACAAACCTCTGTCCAGATGCATCAGTGTGAAGGGAAAAGACTTGGTGCCAATTCAGAGAGGCCTCATGCTCCTTCTCCTTGCCCTCTGCGCTCTGTACAGTTCCCACATTCCTTCCTGTTACTGCAGTTGGCTCTGTTTTTGGCTGACATTCCCCAGAGCTCAGGATGGACCCTCCCAGTGTTTCACTCTAATGAGAAGAGGAACAAGCTTCAGGTTTTAATATTCACTTGTGGTTGTGAAGTTGCAATGAGCTTTTCAGCTGATGGGATTAAATTGCAATGTAAAGAACTCATTGGGTGAATCACAGCCCATCATTGCTAGGAGAAAATGGAATACTTCTGTCCAGAAAAAAATCTTGCCTCAAATGCTCATAAGTGAATAAAAGAGTGGGAGGGGAGACCTCTCTTTGCCACCTTCACTTCTGCCTTCGGTCACACCCAGTTACAGGAATGTGCTTGCCTGACCTTTCCACATTCACTACTGCAGAGATGAGGGTACCTGAACAAAAACTGCTGGAATACCAGTATGACAATCCCTCTTCTGATTAGATCAATAACCAAGCCCTTCCAGAGCTAAGGACAGAGTTTGCTATAGTTCTCAGTGAATTACTGTATCCTTTGTCAGTTGGCCATCTAGGGTGAAGTGCTACCTCTCCCTGCCCAGTGGGACACATCAGTGTTGTGCCTTTTGCACCAGGTCCATAGAACAGAGCTTCTCAGACCTGCCCGTTCCTGGCGTGGCTGAAAAGATGTTTCTTGCCCCTCAGTGCAGATGTGCCATTCTGAGACCATGGCACCCACCCCTGCTCACAATTTATATTTTTTTTTTCAAACTCCAGAGTTCAAAACCTGTCATCACCAGTGTTTCCTGTCCCCACAATGTTATTTACTAGCAAATTGTAGTCCAGCCCGACCACTGGAGGTAACTTTACTAATCAGTGATTAACTTGATCTGCTACTTGTAGGGTTGAAGAATTTGCCTTAAATTGCCCTCTGGGTGGAGCATAGGCAGATCTGCCTGGGGCTAGTGGGAGCACACTGAGCCCTTGGTGCAGCTGAGGCTCAGGGATGAGGTCTGGGAGCTGGCTCCAGAGGCACTGGGCTCCTTTATGAATAGGCTGTAAAAGTGTGAATTCACCAAAGTGCACAAGCCTCCCTAAATCCCAAGTATGCCCTCCCCTGCTATAAGCTCAGAGGACGCTGTCTTACATTTTCAGATCCTTATTTTTTTTTCAGCCAACCTCAAGTTTTAGAGCTTGGCTGTTGACTTCTGAGTCCCTGATATGCAAAAACTGAAAGTGATGATCTGTCCTCTCTGCAGCTGATCTGTCCCCTGTACAAAAGACCTGCTGGTCTGATGGGTGGCATGATAGGGGTTCTCTGGGAGGATATTTGGACTCCTTACCTTGACTCAGTTGGAGACAGCTGGGGAGCCACGGTGATTTTTTAACTTTTTTCCCCCTAACTGGATGTATGTCAGGGCATCACGCCTGTTTTGTGGGGAAGCTGTGGGGTTTTGTTCTGTTGTGCTGATGGCTTGACACCCAGTGGCACCACTGCACTGTATTTCTGGAAACAGATCTGAATTTAACTATTTTCATCAGTGTCACAGAGTCCTTGAAGAACACATTTGAGCACAGGTCACACCAAACAGTCACACTTAATTACACAGTCACTCCTCTAGCGTTAATGGAACTGCATTTTAATCTCTCTTTTGCCTTGTTTTCCCATGCTACCTCCCATCACGGCATCAAGATTCTTCTAGAGCCAAAATTTGGAAAAACGTTTATAAAATTGAGAAATATCCTAAGAGCCTTTGCTGAGAAGTTTCCCTTTTTTTTTTATAATGGAAAAACATGACGGTTTTTTAAAAAATTTTTGCTTAAAACCACCTTATCTTGCGGGGATTCTTGGGACAAAGGTGTGGTCTTAGCAAAGTTGTACTGAAATTGCATGTGATAAGGAGCAAAGCATGGAAACAGCTTTGTTGAGGCTCCAGCCTTGGAAAGCCTGACTCGGACGCACAGACATAGCAGGTGCTGCAGGTTCTTGCTCAGCTGTGGAATTGCACAGTGTGGTTTTAGTGACAGATGATGAGCCGGATGGAAAAAAACATAAAGGAAAGGAAACAAAAGTCTGGTAAGAGGTGATCCTCATATTTCTGTCTGTAATGTTATTCGTCAGGCAGTCACAGTGATTCGCTATGGACCATGAGTCCTTCCAGCTTTTTGCTGGGGCAATGTCAGTCAAACTGATGTGGTCTGACCTGTGGAGGATAAAAAGGCTTTTGTACTGTGGAAGTGGAGAAGAGGAGCCTGTGGGATACACGTGACTGTGACTGGTCGCTGCCCTAAGACCCTCTCTGATCTAATTGCGATTCCAGCTCTGTGGCATTGCATTGGGCCTGTGATGTTACCTTGCAGGTGGGAAAGGCACCTCAGTTCTGGAAAATTTAAATAATACCATAAGTAAGTTGTGAGTGGCATTAAGACGGAAAGAAACCCAGTACTGTGATGATGATGGTTCCCAAGGTTGGTGGGCCAGCCTGCAACTTCACCTTAAGCTAAAAAGGGGACGGGGGTGTGGGCTGTTTTATGGTGGCCACGGTGACTCTTGCTGGTCTGCGGAGGACAGTCAGCAAGCTGCCAGCCCAACATAGCTGTGACCACTGGGCAGAGCAGCATGGGGTTATGCAAGATGAAATGAAAAAAAACCCCAGTATTAGAGAAAGGTGAAGGGTTTTTCAAGAAAAGGTATTTTTGTAAAGAGCAAGTGAGCAAACAAGTGTTGTATAAGTTGTGTTATTAACAGCCCAATAAGCATGGTTGTCTTGCCTGCCCTCAGCCCATTAGAGACAGGCAGTTGGGTACAGAGGCAATGACAAAGTTTTTTTGCTTTGCTGATGGTCAAAGAGCCTCCATAAGCTAAAAGGGACTGCAGGATTTTTGACCCTTAGGGAGTTATCTCCATGTCAGTGACCTTGTTCTAGCTAGCAGATGTTCAGGTATTATTTACTATTATTAATATTTAAAGATTATGTAAATGTTTGTTTTGCTGCCTTCCTTAAACACTCATTTTAAGCATTTCATTTATGACATCTCGTATTTTACAGGGAGCCTGTGAATAAGCAGCTTTAGTTGATACTTAAAATAGCTGTATCTTCTTTATTGAGGACCAGCCTAATGCTTTGCTTTTATTATATTTGCTCA
Source organism: Edolisoma coerulescens (assembly GCA_013397115.1). NCBI lineage: Eukaryota > Metazoa > Chordata > Aves > Passeriformes > Campephagidae > Edolisoma > Edolisoma coerulescens. The sequence goes on from VWZW01005798.1 coordinate 942,388, forward strand.
CAGTCTAGTAGCCTAACGTCAGCTGGTCCTCACTGCCCTTTCTGGGCAGTGCTTTTGCCAGGATGGAGGAACAGTGGGGTGAATAAAGCACGAGTAGGTCACTGAGTGTTAGTGTCAAGGACTGGAATAGACCTTGCTTCTCTGCTGATGACCAGCTGTATGTGAGATGCAGAGGGATGAAACTCTGCAGTCATGAGGCAGGTGATGAACATGTCCTGCTGCTGGCTGCCTGGAAGCTGCCCACACCTACGAGGTCCTGATCAGATGTACATTCATTAAAAATTAAATACACACACACGCACACACACACATACATGAAGGTGCACCGAAAGCTGTTTTGCTTCTTGCAGACATGGGATCTCTTACGGACGTTTGCAGTCTGTCTGGGTGTGCACGAGATACCTGTCAGTAAAGAAATCTCAAACCTTCTTGTTTCCCATGTAGATATTTTTATCTCAGGGCCTTCATCTGCCTCCCTCCTTCAAAGATAGATGACTGGACAGAGACACTGTCTCAGAGAGAAACAACGAGCCTTTGAAAGCACTGCCAAAGAGAAAAATTAAGGAGATGTCACAAAGTTTTATTCTCAGAGCTGGAGTGGAAAACTGACTCCAGGCATCTTCATGGTAGCACGCTCTTCTCTATCTTCCAAAGCCTGCTCCAGTGTTCAGAAATAAAAACCATGTTTGTGCCTGGTTCTGACTGGGAACTGACTCACCCTTTGAAGCTTTCATGCTGCTCACTGGTGGGTGGTTTTAGATGTAGAGACACACTGGGATGTAACAGGCTTTAATGCTGGGCTTTTTCTGAAGTCATTCCTGCACAGGACTTGTGGAAACCTCCTGGGTTCCCTGGAGAGGTAAGCCCCAGGCCAGGCATCCCATTTTATCTGGGGCAGAGTTTGATACTCAAACGGGAGTTTTTGCAATATGAAACAAGTCACAAAGTCTTCTTCATGTCAGAACCCACCCAAAATGGAGACTTTTTGGGTGCATCTCTTCTCCTTGTACAACCACTGAATGCAGATGTGAGGTGGGTCTTTAAAGGTATTCTGAACACCACCTTTTCTGTGTGCAGCACCTAGGCTGAATGGGTAATGGCTTTCACTGAAGACCAGGTCTCGAAACAGAGCAGTTTACTGCAGGGGAAAGGGAAGTAAGGGAGCCACTGACAGTCAGCATGCCAGTTTGTGAGCTTGGCAAAGGAATAAGGATATGAAGCCACAAGCACCTTGACAGGCTGGTTCCTGAGTATCTTTTTAACATCAAAGTTTGAGTTGAGGCTGACGTGTACGAATTTACAGAAATAACGTGTGGCTGATTCAGTTTCAGAATCAGTTTCTCACCTTTCTGGTGAGAAGGTGCAAGGGTGCTCCATCATATTACAGGTAAATCCTATGCAGAAATTGTGGGGCTAATAGATACTGCCCAACAAAAGAGAGAAAGCAGTGCTCTCCCTCCCATCAGCCTCAGTTTGTGCTTCAGGTCACTGAAATCCTCCCTCAACACACAAATACAAGTGTCTCCATCAAAAGGAAAACCTCCTATTTTCCATTTCCAATTTTTATATTGTCAAATTTGCTAATGGCAGTGCAAGTGTCTTCAGTTTGCTTGGAAGCTGCCACTGTGCTGTATCTGAGATGCAAGGGGAACTGATTATTGGTGGGTTCATTTCTGTGTTGTAAATAGAAACCTGTGACTTCTGTGAAGTTTTAAGAGTCCAGGGTTTGTTTTCTGGTTTATCGGTCCTGTTGAATTAGGATTTGTGTTCTGCAAGATATTGCTGTGGACAGGGATGGGGATAAAGCATGTTGACATATTTGCTGTTACTGGAAGAAATGCTTCAGTTGAAGGCTATACAAGTTATCTCTAGACTTTGTACTGTAAATACTTGTTTAATTTGGATAATTCCATGCATTTGGCTGATACTTTTCAGAGGCTCTAAACTGTGATCTGAAAAACTCTGCTGGACTGCAGTCTTTGAGCAAAGCAGCACTGCTTCCTTTTGTCAGCCGTATCCCCAGATTCCATATGGATCCACTCAGTTTCCTGTCCAGCAGTGAACACCCTAGAGAGGAGCCTGAGCTTTGAGATATCTCCAGTGTTAAAGTGTTCAAGTCTTTTGTTGCTTATAATTCTCTAGGATGATCCTTCTATATTTCCTCTTTCTGAAGAAAAAGTGAATATTGATAAAATATTGTTTATGACAAAGAAAGGCTGGTTGATGAGGGCTTTTTTGCATCTAATGCTGTAATCTAAGTTAATTGTTCTGTCGACCAGTTCAGTTTGTCATATACCATCTCAGCTGTTCTTGTTCCTTCACATTCACACCCTCATCATACTCTTCTCCCTCTCAATAAAGAGGTTTTTTTTCTTTTTGCTCATCCCTAGTGGCATTTAGTGAGGATTTTGGCAAAACACCCAGAGCCTCTGTGGTTCAACAGTTTAGTTGCCAGAGGGACAGGATTGAAAAGCTGGCAGTTCCTAATTGACTCCATGGGTTAGTGAGACCAAAGATCTCTTGGCCTTTCTCTCTGAGCAATCAACAGCCATTTAATTCAATAGTATGTGCTGTAGCCAACATGGTCTTCAAGGAAACCCAGGGTTTGTTTCTGTGGTTTAAAGAGGTCATTTCTAGACAGGGCTTCTATTTTGCCTCAGAAGCTGCATGCACTTTCAGTGTTGCTTGCATCAAGTGCCTCTGCAAAACTGCATCTTGCTTTAAGTTTTGTAGAGTGATGGGCCAAGTGAATATGCAATTATCATTATCACTTACGCTCATCGCTGAGAGCAAGACTTTGTGATCATTTGATTCTTGTCACTACCTCACAGGCAGCAACATTTGGACTGTCCCCACAGGCCCTGCACTCACCTTTCCCTGCTCAGTCCAGCTTCTTGTCTACGCCTCCTCCAAAGGGTCTCGGCATCTCAATGTATCCTCATTCCCATTTGTGTGCTCTCTCATTGCCTCAGCCCCAAGTGCTGAAAGAGGAGCAGGGAGAAGGAAAAAGTAGTGATTACTCCAGCTGATTGTACTAGGAGTTTGCCCAAAAAAAGGCAGAGTAAATATTTCTGCCGATAAATTGGTTTTACAGTCTCATCTTTACATTTCTGTATTAAGTACTAAACATTTGAGTCCAGTGTTCAAATAATTTCTCCCTCTGCCTATTACAATTACTGTTTTATCATCCCCCAAATTTGTGATTAACTGTCAAAAAGACACCTAATCCAGCCTTGGACCTCTTCTCTCAAGGGCTTTCCAGACCATCCAGCTTAACACAGAACACCCTTTATTTTGGGTTTAATAAAGCTTCTCTTCAGCCCCAGACTGAACCTTAGGCTTTGTCCTTGCAATGAGGTAACTGCTGGTTCTTGAGTGTTTGATTCAGGAACATGAACAAAGAAAAGAACATATGGACATAGTGTTTTATCTTCAAGAGCAGACAGGGAAGGAATAGGAGAGTGGGACAGATACCAACTTGGCAGTGTTCTTATGTTTGTGGGTTTGGTTTTTAGTTGTTTNGCAGCAGTAAATAGACTTTGCGCGGGTGTTGATTTCCCGAATCGAGGCTGAATTAAGGATCCGTACGCGGGAGTCTCTCTTGCAGTCTGGAAGCTGTGGGGGGCGGCCCAGCATGTGTTGGGCACACAGCCCTCGGCTCCCACCAGGGAGACACGGTGGGAAGTACCATGGCCAGCTGCTGCCGCCCTCTTCTAGCACAGCCTGATTGCACTGTGAGGCCATCCTGGCGGAGACCTCGATTCTCCTCCATCAGCACCCTGCCTGCCACGCCATGTCTGTGGGGGGCACGGCTGCGGTGTCCCCAGCTGGATGTGACAATGGTAGTGTTAGTTACACGCACTTTCTCTGGTGCCAGGCAGGGCAGTGCTGAGGGCAGCCTTGGACCTGCCCTCAAGTGAGTTGTGCTGGGCCGTGGAACCTTTCTGAAGAGACTTCTCTGAGCATTGAGCCTTGCTGTAGCACAGGCCCAAGTTCAGTGTCACAGGCATGACCACACTGAAGAGCTATTAGGTACTTCAAGGTGTTAAGGAAATAGATAAGTATTTGAATTATTGCCCGAGCTCTTCTTCACCACCATGTATGACTTCTCAAGGTATCTGAGCAAAACAAGGCTAATTGGCTACCAACAGGGCACTGCCATCAGCAGGCCTGTATTGTTTCTCTGTTGATTGTACTGCACATCAAAATGTCTCTTGTCACCACAGATACAGTGCTTTTTGCTACCTTGTTTAAAAAAAAAACAAACCAACAAAGCAATGCATGTTTTACCAAGCAGCAGAAACTTCATAGAAGAATTCTTTCTCTCAGTTCCAAATGTTTGCTGGCAATTTTTTAAAAGTATGCAGCACACAGCTGTATGTCTGAATGTGACATAGAGGTGTTTGCAAGCATCTGGGAGTGGTCTCAAAGTGCTGGGTAAGCCATGTTTGAGTTTCATTGCTGGGGGCAACAGTCACTTAAACTGGAACTGGTGGTTCTGAGGAGCCTGGTCCTGCTCCACAGGGCTTGCTTCAAGGTGCCTGTTCCCAGCACAGCTGCTGACAGACACTGTGGGCATAACAGGCTGGAGCTGTGTGTGTGGGAAGGGGACAGTGTCACCATCAGTGTGCTCTGCTGTAATCAGGGGAGGCTGGCTTATCAAAGCCCTGGCAAACCTGCACTGGGGTTGGTCACAGCTTGTCTCATGGGCATGGGGATCAGCCTTCCTTACTGAGCCTGAGTTGGTGCTTCTTTCTCCTCCAGCAGAGGCAAACATAAGGCTGTGTTCCAAAGCCCTGAAGACGTGTGGGAGTCTGTATGTGCTGCTGCAGGTACAGGAGCAGGATGGATAGCAGCTTGCAAAAGTGTGCTGCTCTCTCAGCAACATTTCTGCTCTCTGCTTAGGCTTGTGGTGTGTTCAGAGCTTCGATGTGGTCTCGAGGAAGATGCTACTCTAGCTAAACACATGCATGCAGCAGGCCCTGCTGTTTGTGGCACTGCAAATATGGGGCTGAGTCCACAAAGGAATTGTGGTGCATCTTACGTATTATCTGACTGCTAATCAGGTTCAAAATCTAGGTGCTAAAAGTCTTTGCAAATCTTCATGGAGGCCACTATGGAAAATTAATTTCTGCTGGACAAGTCCCAGAGTTCTGCTTCCTTTGGCATGGTCACGCTCACTGACAGTGCCTAGGCTGGAGCCACGCCCTGGGCAGGGTCATCAGTGTGAGCCCAGGTGAGTGCCACACACTGAGAGCACCAGTCAACACTGGATCCACCTGGACTGTTCCTCAGCAGTTCCTGCTGAGCTGCCCCGCTGGGTCGTGCTTGGTGCGCACGTCTCAGGAGGCACTTACCACCAGAATTTGGGAAAAGCTGCATGAAGGCACACTATGGGGATCTTGAGTCATTTGAGCAGATCCTGGTCGTTAATGAGCAGCAGACTACAGTGAAGTTTTGATACAGGGTTTCTAGTAATGGAGGAGTATGCATTCATCATGGAATGTTTTCTGCTTATTTACTCTTTGTGAACTCTCTGGTTGCTAATTTTAAAACTACTGTGGAAAACTAGTAATATCATCAGTGAGTAATATGAATCAAAATGGTGATGGGCTCTTGAGAGATTAATGTGGCTTGTCTTGTTGGTAAAAAATGACAAACCTCCAAGGAAGAGCTCATTGCATGCCATTTCTTCATCTGAGTTCCCTGGGGCTAAATTTGTTCATAAAGGCCTAAAATTTAAGATGGGACGGCTCAGTTTTTAAAAACATGCAAATGTTTCATCCAAGCTCTGGATTAACTGGCAAAGTGTCAACATTGCAGCATATGCCAAGGGGAAGATAATTCAATGTTTCAAAAGGGCCCTTACATGGTTATTCACTGACTCTTTCCCCAGCCCCCTCATGAAGAGCCATTGACAGAAATGTACAACCGAAGCTCAGAAATGTACAACATAAGCTCAGAAATGCTTGCGTGTCACCTTAGAAGTGCTGATTAAATGCAGATGATATGAAAGAACATATATTTACATATCTAAATCTCATTCTCTTTCAGGCCCTGCGATTCCTGTTGGGGTGGATGTGCAAGTTGAAAGCTTGGACAGCATTTCTGAGGTTGACATGGTACGTAATCCTCTTCTAAGCCTCAATTACTTCTAGTCATAAAAAGACCTTCCAACTTGAAACCTGTGGGCTTGTAATCATTGGTCAGATGAAAGTAAGTAGCAGCACCTCTGAAATTCAAAGAGGCTGATATTCAGAGCCAAAGACTTGATAAAACCAGGTGATCAAAGTCTTACCTCTCTATCTCCACATAAAGATTAAAAGCATGAAGGGAAAAGGGACCTTGAATGGGAGAATAATCAGTGCTGTGAAAGATCTATCACAACTAAAAATATAAGCAGCTGCATATGAAGGTTTGAAGCTATATGGTAAAATTCACATAAGCTGTACTTGCTGCAGGAGTTTTCTTCCTTAGGGAGCCATTTGATTCACATGAGTGCTCACACACATTTTACTGCTTGGTTTTGGGTTGTTTCACGGTGATTTTTTTTTTTTTAATTGTAGGAAAAGGAATAAAAGCACTTGAAAGAGAAGTGGAAAGGGGAACATAGAGGAGAAGAGGAAGGTTCTTGGCTCCTTCCTCTTTCTGCCTTTTCCTCCCTGTTCTTGTGCACATTTTGTGGTCTAGACAAAACATAAAGACAAAGGAAGAGCTTTAGGTTGAGTGGTTTTTACTATGGTACAATTACATCTTCATCCCATTTTGGAGGGGTTGGTTTAGATGACCTTTAAAGGTCCTTTCCAACCCAAACTATTCGGTGTTCTGTGATTAAAACTAGGGAGCTTGCCTGCCTGGATATTGAAAGAGAGGGTTTGGGGGTATGCATGCAGTGAGGTGTGTGGGATGGAGCTGTCAGTACAGGAAATGGCTGCCAGGAGGAGAACTGGGGCTCTAGTGTATCAAGATAATGTCAGAGCAGCAAAGAGGCCTAATTAGTGCGAGTAAATAACTCACAGTGCATTCTATCAGGATTCAACAAAAATCTTGTCTGTCAGAAGTCATCGAGGTCAGTTCTCTCCCTTGGCTGTTGATAGTTCCTATTTTCCCAGCTCATGACAAGTACTTTCTACAGCAGTTGCTGACATGTGTTTGGGGTGGAAGAATGTTCTCCCAGGTCAGTCTGAGTTATGTTGGTGTGTTTTTCCAACAGACTGTCCCAGCATGGGTGTCTGCAGGGAGGAGAGTGGGCAGTAAGCTCGCTGCATGGCCAGGGGACGGGGGCTGGCTGTGCCTGCAGCAGCGTGCCCTCCCTGTCTTCCCATTGCAGGCAGGGCAGAGCTGCGGGCAGGGCTTGTTCCAAACTGGTCTGAAGTGGCCCTAGAAATCAGGTACCCTCGGCTGGGCAGTCCTTACCTATCACTGCTTGAGCAGGCACCTGGTGCCCCAAAGAAGCACCAGACCAAAGCATCACCAGGCGCAACCCACTGTATCTGCAAGACTGTGCGCGCCAGTGAGAGCAGCCAGGGGCTGTTTAAAGCATGCGAGTTTAAAACTGGTGCCTGTCTGGTTCATGTGGATGGGCTGCGCTGTGTGCAGTGGCAGGGCATGCTCTTGAGGCTGCCTGGAGCACGGAACAAACATGAAATGTGCTGCCAAAATCAAGGCACTTGTGTAGACTCATTGGCTGTGCCTCTGGCAGGTACTATCATTCTCCCAATTTGTTGTAAAACCCTGTTTTCCAAGGGACTTTCCTATTTGTGAGTGCTGAAATAAACCCCTTTTCTTGCTTGTGAAGAATCCTGGTGAAGTGTGTATGCTGGTCAGAAAGGAACAAGCGGTCAGTACACCGCCTCTTTTGAAACATGATATGAAAAAAACTCCTTAAGTTGGATTTTTTACTTAGAAGCTGTTGTCAGCTGCCACTTTGGCTCCATGTTTGCAGCATTTGATGCACCCTGTTGCCCACTGGAGAGAGGAGAGTTGGCCATTGCAGAGGCCACTGTGTTGGCTGTTTGGAAAGATAAAGGGGCTGAAGGTGAAAGATGAGAATCTCATGTCTGGTAGGATGGGGAAAGGGGTGACCTGGAAAGCAGTGGGCTCCTTCCCGTGCTGTGCCTTCAGACAGTCTCTTCCCCATCCTCTATGGCGGCTGTAAGCCATGCTGAGGCTGCCTGGCTGATGGTCCCTGTTCCCCTGTGCTCTGATGATGGAGCTGCCCAGAGGCATTTTGCAGCTGCAGCCTCAGGCTGCCTGGCTGTCCTGGTTTTGGCTGGGATAGATCTAATTTTCTTCTTAGTAGCTGGTACAGTGCTGTGTTTTGGATTTAGTATGAGAATAATACTGATAACACAGTGTTTTGGTTGTGGCTCAGCAGTGCTTACTCTGAGTCAAGGACTTTTCAGTGTCTCCTGCTCTGCCAGTGAGGAGGGGCACAAGAAGCCAGGAAGGAGCATGGCCAGGACAGCTGACCTGAGCTGGCCAAAGGGATATTCCACACTAGAACATCATGCCCAGTGTATAAGTGGGGGGAATTGGCTGGGAGGGGCCGATTGCTGCTGGAGGACATGCTGGGCATCTGTCAGCAACTGTGTTGTGCATCATTTGTTTTTCTGGAGTTTTGCCCCTCTCTCTTTTATCTTCCTTTTCATTACTCTTCTCATTACTATTTACTTTATTTCAATTATTAAACTGTTTTTATCTCAACCCAACTTTTTCCAAGTCTACTCCCCATCCTATCGGCTGGAGGTGGGGGGAGGGAGGAGTGAGCAAGTATCTGTGTTGTACCGAGTTACTGGCTGGGGTTAAACCATGAGAATGGTCCTCCTCTCCTGGAGCCCCATGCCGCTCTATCTCATGTCATGACCAAGCAACTGGTGACCCTGAACATCCAGGCTCTTCTTTGCTCCTTTTTTGACTTCTACCGTAACTTACACTGACTCCTAAGAAAGCAGCAATTGTGCCTCTTCCTTGGTTTCCTTTTTACCAGCTCTAGTCAAACTGATGAGCTTGATGTCTGGCCGCAGAGGCTGACTCTTCTAGCCAGGTTGCAACCTAAGCTCTGTCAGTGGCAGTAGTTGCTGAAAGTGTTTCTTTGGGACTATAGATGTAAGGGGAAGGTGTCCATGTCCAGTAGGGAACAGGAGCTGGCAGCATCCCTGGGATGAGCAGTGAGGGAGCCTGGGACCAGTCTGATAAGGTGGGGACCTGCAGGTGGGTGAGCAGAAGTGTCCCCCTGGCCAGTCTCTGCCATGGTCAGAGAGGTAGGTCTCTGGCCAGCTCTGTACTGTGCAGGGCAGCAAGGTGAGGACTGGCACTAAAGCCTTCTTTGACAAATTAATGAAAAAACCACCTGGTGATGCAAGGCTGTTGTGAAACAGCCCTTTGAAGCAGAGTCAAGGTAACTGATTGTCACTGTCACCAAACTGATTGGTTGTGCTTTGAGAAAGCACACATGGTTAGGGAGAGACCCTGGCTTGTGTTTCTGCCTGCTCAGGCTTGGCGGCTGCAGCTCCCATAATCACTTGCTTAATTGGGAATATAAAGACAAGAAGTGTATTTGATCTCTCAGCATGAGAGTAGATTCAGCTCTAAAAGCAGGAGCTGCCAGGTTGGGATCAACAAACAGATGTTTTCCTTTCTGTGACTGAAGTTCCTGCCCCATCAACAAGCCTAAAAGGGAATTTTATTTACACATTTATATGGCAGGAAACATTGTTCCCTTGCTTGGTTGCTGTCTGCAACAATTTAGTCCTTTTGGGGATGAATTGTTTAGTGTTTAGCCTGAGCATTAAGCTAACTTTCAGTTTTTCCTCTTGATCATATTTTTGCTACCATAGTCCTGTAAGATAATTTTGCTGGAATTGAAGAATCATTTCTGCAGGGCATTGCTTCTCTTGGGGCATATTTATATCCCATTTGGGACTGAATATTACTGTGTACCGTAATAAATTCATTAGTTGGTTATGCTTCGTTTTGGCTGAAATTATTTTGTCAGGAAAATCTATTCACAGAGAGCACTGACCTAGGAAAGAATCAGGAGTTTAGAGTGGAGAGATTTCATCTATCTGCTGGGCATGAGTTTTCTTTCTGGTGTGTTCTAGTTGTAGAGTCCAGCACTGACAGACCTCTCTTCCTTTTTTTGGTTCTCTTCCCTTTTTTGAAGGATTTCACTATGACCTTGTACTTAAGGCACTACTGGAAGGATGAGCGTCTCTCATTTCGCAGCACCAACAACAAGAGCATGACCTTCGACGGCAGGCTGGTGAAGAAGATCTGGGTCCCTGATGTCTTCTTCGTGCATTCCAAGAGGTCCTTCATTCACGATACCACCACAGAGAACATCATGCTGCGAGTGTTCCCTGATGGGCATGTCCTCTACAGCATGAGGTGAGGGAGCAGCCCTGCTGCCCCTGAGCATCCCCGGGGGCTTTGCTGCCGGTTTTGCTCTAGGCTTGACTCTGGTGATCGGCAGGATTGCTACTGCCAATCGTGCTACTCCCGCTGCTGATGCAGAGCTCTGCTTCCACAATGTCCAGTACAAAATGCTTTGCAGGAAACTCTGAGAAACCATGTCGCGGGCAGTAACAGGATAATCTCCTCCCGGGGGAAGCATGCCCCCAACTCTTTGCAGTCAGTGGAGGGCTTAGTCAAGCAGGAATGTTCATCCCAGGGTCAGTGTGTGATTAAACTGGAAGCTGCTGATATACCAGATGGTGACCTCTATAATTATCCTACTTTCCTTCTTGTTTGTCTAGATGTTTTTTTTTTTTTATGTTGTGGTGCTTTCCTGTTGATGTAAATGTTTAAATTTATTGAAGCTGAAACAGCAGTATTAAAGACATCCTGGTTTTCTAGTAGATTTGTTGCCTGGAAGAATCCCGAGAGATGTCTGTCATAACGTGGAGGGCTGTCCATCCTGTGGGTATACACGGATCGTGACTGTGGGTTTGCAGGATTCTGTAATACACAAGGACACGGAGGCTTAATCCTCTAAACTTCTCTACCTTATTACAGATTATCAAAAATACCACAAAAATAACCACTAGCAAGTAAACTACCACAAAATCACCACTGGTAACTATACCTGTGATCAATAAAGTGACTATATATACATATCACGCTATTGCAAATTACTATCAGCAATCAATAATTTAACATCCATCAATCGTGTGGCAACAGCCAATAACTAACCAGGTTATATACTATTACAGGTTACTTAACATTGGTGGAGCAAGTCATCCACAATATTCCCTCAGGTACACTTAGGACAGGTTGCTTGTGCGGGTGCATAGTGATACCACCATCAAGTGATCCAAATCATCCAACGGATGGAAGGGCAAACTGAAACAGCCTCCGCAGTGGGCTCAGAGGGGACCAGTGAGACAGCAGAATCTCATTTCAGAGATGCTCTGAGTCATAGGGTGTGGAGTCAGCCAGATGTCCTTGGTGGGTGTCCAAGAGCTGGCAGAAAGTCCATGCACTGAATTCAACCTTCTAAGGAACAGAAAAGTATGTGCAGCATGGGAAGTTCATTTTGGATAAAAATTATGTCCTCCTTATATCCAGAGAGATAAGAGGACGTAGGATGCCACCACTTTGAACAGGCAATAGATGCTGGTAATTTCTGTTTTTCACCTGTGACAGCCAATAGGTAATGATGTTTTCTGTTCTCTCAGACCCTTTTTTTATTTTCAAGACCATGTCCTACCTTTTCTGACAATCAATTGCCTTTAAAATCACTTTTTTTGGCAGTTACTGATGGTATTTCAGGATGTCTCCAGTTTCTAGGTACCCTATCTGCATGTCAAAGAGGCCAGCTGTGCTTCTCAAGGATTTGTCTTGTTCCCAGGCTGGCAGGCCTTTCTCTGTCCATATTTTTCAGCAGACAGGTTTTTTACTCAGTAGTTTCCCCTTCTAACCAGGCCACCTTTATGGCTGCTCACATCAGCATCCCAGCAGACCTAATTTCCTTCAGAAGAATGAAAAAAGAGAAGCGGAGAAAAACACACTGCCAGAGGAGAAAAGCTCCAGAGCCCAAACAAAAGGATATTTCCCCAGGACAGAAAACATGCTCTAAGTGTACAGTGACCTTTGAATGTTTTGTAGCCAAGGATTTCTGTTCTAGGGTCTTTCTGGAACTTTTTCACTTCAGCTATGGTAAAATGATTTTCAAAAACTAGGAAAGGTTGTCTATAAAGTTTGATTCCGTAATCTGTTGAGGAGGTGATGTGACTTTTTAATGTTACTCACAAGAGAGGAGTCTGTGAGTTAACCACAGCTGATTGCACAAGACTGAAATTGATAACTTGATATGTAAAATCCAAAGAAAGAAAATCTCCATAGCATTTGGGCCCGTTGGTGTTTAGAGCACTCAGAACAATATCCAGCTGAAAAAACATGAGTGTCCTGTGGTGCTGGAAATGCCCTCAGGTATCTTGAGATGTCTGCATGGGATTGACACTGGACTGAGGAATATTTCATTCCTGTTTTGGGCCTTGGGCCTTCAAAGCCACCTGGACAGTGCACTCTAATTAAGGAATATCATATTGATGAGCCGAGTTTCTGTGATGTCCCTGACTAATAAACTGTTATTTACCGCAGGCTGTGCCACAAGTGATGCTGAGGACAGAAAATAACACATTTTAATGAGACTGAGTTACACAATGCTTAAAGGCTACACCTGGTTGGGGAAGGTCATTGTTGCAGGATACCTTCTGGAGCGTATCCCCCAAAAGCATTCTTTAAATTTTGCAAATATGGCAAAATTTTGATCTAGTTTATAGTCAAAATGAACAGCATGTGCGTTTCAGGGGTGATGAATGTGTAGGTCAGGGTAGGATTTGGATCACAATCCCTGGAACAGAGGAAAAGTTCTTTATCGACACCTGCAATGAATCTAGAAAATGGTCACAGCCAGCGTAAGCTGCCCTCTGAAACTATGAGTCACAGCTGATTTGCCCCTCCTAAATCGGGAGCTCCACTGCAAATCTGTCTGCAAGGGAAAGTTCACTGACCCACTGGAAAATTTCTTATGTAACATTGTGTATAACTGGACTAGTTTAAAAACTGGAGCTGTGATTGCTGCAACTCTTTGGCTAAGACACAAACTTAACAGGAGCAAATCTCACTTGCTGAAAACCAGCTGCACCCATCTAACAACCCCTGCCCCGGAAAGACACCCCTCAGATTAAAAGGGTTTATTGAGAGCTGTAAGAAACTGCTTTTGCCTTAATAATATGTGTACTGGAGGAATTTTGTGGCTTGCAATAAGGACGGTCATATTTCTCAGGCTCGGGTCATTCTGGGGGTGACTGTGGAGGGAACTGAGCAATGGGGAAAATGAGGAAACCTTAATCAAACTGCACATAAGAGAATCTTCAAATGTAAATGGTGAAGTTACTTTACATTGTAGTCTTGTAGGCAAATATTTGGATATAAAACATAGTGGAAATATCTGTACTGACATTAGTATAACAGTAATGCCCAAGATAGTGCTTTAGTTCCTTGATAGATATTGAAATTATATTCTTCTTTGGATTTTCTGTGTATAATCCCTCTGGCTTGAACTTGGAGAATTGGTAGGCATTTTCCTGTGGCTTATTTGCTTACATTGTGCATAATTGCTGGCTTTAAAGCTGCAGACTAACTATCTGCAATAACATTCTCACTTGATTGCTCCTCATAGAAACCAGCTTTTCTCGTTTTCGATTTCTAGGGTCACAGTGACAGCAATGTGCAACATGGACTTCAGCCGCTTCCCCCTGGACTCTCAGACATGTTCTCTGGAGCTGGAAAGCTGTAAGTTGTATCCATGTTTCTAGCTAGATGTGCTCCATGGCTGGCTGCACAAACATTTCACTGGACACGTTTCAGAATACTGTCTGTTTTAGAGCCTGAAAAAGTAGTTCATCAGAGTTACTAGGAGTCCTTCTATTGACTCAGCAGTATTGTGTATCTAGCCCTTATGCTACAAGACAGGAATTTGCAAGGAAAACATCCTACGACATAATCCTGATCCTACAAACACTATGATCTGGGCTCAGCTTCTTTGGGAAGGAGTTGTTCTGTGGAGAAAGTAATGTGAACAGTAAGATTTTTTGTAGACTTTCTCCATTGTGTGGCAAGCCTAACATCTAGTTGTTTTGAGGTCCTCCCAGCTATTTAACTGAATGTTCCTCTGCAAAAACAAGAATCAGGATCAGAGGATAATTTTCATTGACCTTGAGATCAGCTGGTCAAATACCCTGCTGAGTGCAGGGAGTTCTTTATGATGGGCTGCTTGGGGCCGTGTCCAGTTGGGTTTTGAGCAAGGTAATTCAGGCTCAACAACTTTTCTCTGCAACTTGCTCAGATATTTGATAGCCCTGATCTTGAAAATGTTTCCTTTTACCTGCTTGGGAACAATCCTTTGCTGAGACTTGCATCCCTTGCCTTTCATTCTCCATTTTGTCAAAGCATCTGGGTGGCTGCTGCCACATTCTCCATGACCATCAGCAGGGCAGCAGCTGGACCCCACCACAGACTGCTCTTCTCCCAGCTGAACAAGCCCTGCTCCCCCAGCCTCTTGTCTTAAGCCATGTGCTCCAGTCCCTGACCATCTTGATAACCCTCTTCTCATTCCCTGCTCCTGTTACTTAGTGCACAAATTCTGTAAGTTTTTCATTTACACTTTTAACATATTTCTGGGCTTTTGCTTCTCACCTGTCCTTTTTGCTTTTATCTTCTAAGATAGTTTGAAGTGTCCATGCTTCCTCCTACCTCTAACTTAAGATGTTTTACCCATGATTATTTCCTGAGCTATTATCTATTTTTGGTCTCTGATGCTCAGAAGAGCGTGCCATTCTAGCTGTCATTTCAATGCGGAGTAAAAAGAGGATTTGTTTTCTTGAATCAGGATGACCTGGATTTTTGTTGTTGTCATGGTACATCATATGACAAGATCTTTTGAACTCCCTTGCTGTTGACAAACATGTTTGTGGCATTAGTTCATGCCAAAGACTGGATGTATTAACTTTTGTTGAACCTCTAATATAAAGTCACATCACACTTGTATTTCTTCTTTCCCTAAGATGCTTACACTGATGAAGATTTGATGCTGTATTGGAAAAATGGGAATGAATCTCTGAAAACTGATGAAAAAATTTCTTTGTCTCAGTTTTTGATACAAAAATTCCACACCACATCGAGACTGGCTTTCTACAGTAGTACGGGTATTGACCTTTTCTGATCTCATACTATTGCTAAACCTAATGCTGTATTAACTGCTTGTGAGAGGGCTCTTGGGATTATGTCACTGAAATGTAGTCTCTGCAGTCTGTTTGAAAGCTCAGTTGCTTGTTTTACTAGTCTTAGAAATAAAAGAGCAAAAGAAAGATCTTATCTCTCTGTGCCTACTGTCCAGGCTGTTCTCACTGATTCTGGCTTTCCTCCTGTCTCAAAGGTTGGTACAATAGACTCTATATAAATTTCACTTTACGTCGACACATCTTTTTCTTCTTGCTCCAAACCTACTTCCCTGCCACTCTCATGGTCATGTTGTCCTGGGTGTCCTTCTGGATCGACCGACGAGCAGTTCCTGCCAGAGTCTCCTTGGGTGAGAACAACTGCAACAAGCCATGTCTGTGTGAAAAGCTTTGAATGTGAAAGGTTTGACAGGAAAGGGAACTGTTCATTTTGATGGTTAACGATATTGTGCAAGCAAATGGTGGTTTTATCTGATGATTAACATAATGTATAACTTGCACTTTGTCTTAAGTCCTTCATCACTAAGCAGTCTTCCTCACTTATATGTAGCTCAGGACAGAAAGTGCTGCGGTCTTAAAAATGAAGCTTTAACACAGATTGGTACAGCTAGGAAACATGAGTCCTTATCACCACTGGTCTTAGCAGACCTGACCTTAGGATTAGGTGTGTTAAAAATGTGTTTTAACAGCATTGTGTTTAAACCCTGAAGGTTAAGGAGGGAGTTAAAAGCCCTTTGTTAAATGCAAAATGTTGACTGCTCCATTGCTCCTCAAAACTCAACCTATCATGAGCACAAAAATGTAGGCAGGGGAGCAGTTCTGCACTGGCAGAACAGGTACTTCACACACATTTATTTCATATTGAACATTTTTTAGAGCATCATGTAGACTATAATTTCTGTTTTTCTAGAGACAAAAAACCTTACGGACTGTATCAGTCAATAACATTTCTTTCTCTTGGTTCTTTCCAGGGATAACCACCGTGCTGACCATGTCCACGATCATCACTGGGGTGAATGCCTCCATGCCTCGTGTTTCCTACATCAAAGCAGTGGACATTTACCTGTGGGTCAGTTTTGTGTTTGTCTTCCTCTCGGTTTTGGAATACGCAGCTGTGAATTACCTGACAACAGTGCAAGAGCGGAAGGAGAGGAAACTGAGGGAGAGGGTGAGAAAAACTTTTGTTCATCCATTTATTCCTTTTTTTTCCTTACAGCTGATCTGGTCTTTATATTGACTGTCTGTTAATGGGAAAACACTGACAACCATGTATGTAATTGGGTCTGTTTAGACTGCTCCACCTCAGGCTGAATTGCTAACACAGAAAAACAGGATTTGATCTTACAGATCTTCACAGAAACATCAGAGAAGAGAGTGTGATCTGAACTGGGAAAAAGAGTGCAACCTGGAACTGCGAGGGAATGGCAAGAGGGCAAAGTATAAAATCTTCACTGCAGCTGCCACGATTCCTCTTCAGTAAGCTAAAGGTGTTATTTGGAGCAAATTAATTTCCTCCCTCTATAGGCAGCTTTCCTCTGGAAACTGGGCTTAATGGACGTAATAGTGGGGGTGTTGTCCATTAACAAGCTCAAACAACACTCAGCCAAGCTTATGCTTGTACTTTTTAATGTGCTATGAAAGGTCTTATCCTGCATCTCAGGAGTGTTTCAAGACCTGACCAGATACAGTCCTGAGCAGCTTGGCCCTGCTGTGAGCAGGACATAGGACTAGAGATCCCCTGAAGTCCTTTCCAGCCTGAAGTATCTTACAGACCTGTAAGCCCTTCTTCTTTGTGCTTATGCAATGCACCATCGCCTTTTGAACACTAAGGCTTGGGACAAAATTTTTTTGAGTCCCCATACACCCAGGACATCACCATGTTTTACAGTTTCTTTCTTCCCAGTAGGAGCTCACCACATTAGTCTACTGGTAATATTGCTAACCTACCAATTTGGCTCCTGGAGAAACTTGTATAAGCTTGTTGGAAATGCCAATGCAGACATCCTCTTTCACACAATTTAAGCATGCTGTTTCCCTCTCTGAACTACTCTTTTGATTTTGCATGTCCTTCTCTTCCCTTCCTCTTCTTCCTATGACTTTCTTGAAGAACAGCACAAGCCACATAACATCCCAGCACCTTTCCCAGTTGACATACCGTAAAAGAATGTAATTAGATATATTTAAAAAAACGATTGCATAAATTTACCAGACTTTTGTGATGAAATTTTACCTCTCTTCAAGGCCTTCTCAACAGCTTATGATTCTGGAAAGTTACTTGAACACGTCCTGAGTATCTTAATGTATTTATGCCTCTCCTGGTCCCCACCTGGGGCCCAGCAGTTCTCTGCAACACAAGGTAGAGATGTTCTGTGCAAGCACAGCGACTCCTGAGTGTCTGACTTGCTGCATGTGAGCAGTGGCCTGTGGCATTTTAGCCAGCCCTGCTCAGGCTTCCCATGTCCAAAGAATACGGTGTCTTGACAGGTCATGGGAAATAACAAGAAACATCCTTGCTAGGTTTGACTTGCCAAGAATAAACCTGTATGGTTTATTTTAAAGGTGAAAACTCTTCTCCTTTGTTTTTAGCTGTACTGGAGGGATGAAATGAACTTGAGAGGGTTTGTTAATTTTCTGCTAAGTTTTCTGGAATGTTTTCCCATATCCAGTGATGGTGTAGCTTGTTATTTACACCATAAATCTGCCCTTTATTGAGTTTTGTACATTGAATTCTATATTCAGCAAATGCCTTTTTACTACAAAAGGGAAAATATTGTACCCAGTCTTCAATGTGTGACAATATTATTCCTCAGTAGGGGAAATGGGAACAGAGATAATAAACAGCATTATTTGAGGAGGAAGCTCTTGAAGAAGCAGAAGAGACATTTTTCTCGCTAAATGTAGATCTTGTCAGCCAGTGCTGCTCCCCTATGAAGGACCCAAAAAGTCCACCACGAACATGTAAACCTGCCTAGAGAAGAGCTCTGTGTTATGTCTACATTAAGAAATTAAGTGTGCCAGGGACAAAGACATGCAGTATCTAACACTAAACCTTCTCTTCCTCAAGATCACAGGAGCTGCTGTGAAATGCCTGTGGCAAAAAGTCTGTGGCCCTATGCTTATTCCCAGCCCATACCTGGGAACTTCTCAGTGCTTGCTGTGATGCCTTGTTGGGACTACCTAAAACCAGAGGCTAGACAAAATTAAGAGAATAAAAGCAGTTATATTTATTGAAGGGCCTTCAGGTACACTTTGGGCAGTCAAAGCCCCCAGGGGCTACACCCAAAATAGACGACCAGTCCGGTTTTTCATACTTTTATAAGTTTGGTCCATTTGCATATCTGGGGTTAATCCTCCAATTACAGCTTCAGGCAATGAAGTCATCATCCCAAGTTTGCTTCCCCCCAACTCACTTTTCTTTACATATCTTGGGGCCTGAGACAGGAAGGTGTCCTTGAATTTCAGGCCTAGAGAGGAATTGTTTTGTCTGACCAAAATGGGAGAACAGTAGCTAACAGGCTACATGGGGTTTAGAATTATACACTAAAGAATTACAGGATATGAAAAATATAACAGCTAAAATCCTAAGGCATCAGCTGGGCTGGACAAAATTCAGGCCAGAGACATTTCTGACACTCTAATAGTATTGTCAGCTGCATTCCCATGCCCAAGGAGGCTCTTTGGCAGTCTTTGAATTATTATTGTAGACATAGGCTAAAATTTCTGCAGGGTGAAATTATGTAGTGCACCTCTGCGGGTACGTGCCTATGTGAGGATGAGCATAATTTTAGGTTCTGTGGAGGTGGGTTTCTAGCATGTCAGGCTCTCTTGTCCATAGAGGTGGCTGTCATCATGCATGCATGAAGCCATGGGAACTGTAATTTGACCTGGGGGCTGACAGTAAATCTGCAGAATTGCTTTCTCTGCTGAGTCCTGCAGCAATTAGCTTGTTATTGTAACTGCTGTCCCTCACACCCAGCCGCTGTCTCCTGGACCTGTCAGTTCATGACAAAGAGCCTGATGTGTAACTCTCTCCTGTGGTTTTTTTGTTGTTTGGTACTATTCTGGTTTTGGCTGGCATAGAGTTAGTGTCTTTTTGGTAGCTGGTACAGTGCTGTATTTTGAATTTAGCGTGAGAATAATGTTGTAACACACTGATGTTGTTGCTAAGTTGTGTTTGTCCTGTGTCAAGGATGTTTTTGTGTCTTATGGTCTGCTAGTGAAGAGGCAAAAAAAAAGTTGGGAGGGAGCATGACCAGGACAGGTCAGGTGACCCAAACTAGCCAAAGGGATATTCCACACCATAGAACACATTTTAGTTATTAAACTGTTCTTATCTCAATCTGCAAGTTTTACTTTTGATTCTTCTCCACAACCCTCTAGAGTTCAGGGGGGAGGATGGGTTGAGTGAGGGACTGCATGATGCTTAGATTCCAGCTGGGGTTAAATCATGACAGTCCTTTTTGGGGAGCTTCACTCTGGTTTTGTTCTGTTTTGGTTTGGTTTTGTTGCTATTGGGGTGTGGGGTTTTCTAAGTGTGCCTGCTTAGAATAAAATACGTCTTAAAACCCAATTGATGTTCAGTTGTACTCACGGAGCACTCAAAAAAAGTAAAGTAAGTGGGCTACTAACGTCATATTATTCTGAACATAACCTGCTGATACCAAATCTTTTGGTTATGCCAAGAACATAGAAAACAATCCTTAAGTTGATTTTAAGGTTTTCAATAAGCAATGTGATCTGTTGTTTAAATAATTTGAAGGAAAAGCCTTGACTGCAGGGTTTTCCAATGGCATCCTGAATATTACATATTGATGTTATATACATTTTTACATATATATATATACAGATATATACATTTGCTTTAGCTGAACATATCCTTGAAAACAAGTTCTTGGAAAACGCACACATTGAAGTTGGTGGAGGGTGCAAATTATTATTGGGTGAGGATATTGGTCTCTGGGAAATCAGAGGCAGGAACTCCTAGCAGAAAGGAGGTTTTGGAGTCCATTTTCATTGCATGCAAATGCATAATCCATATTGCTGGGACAGGAAAACTGAAGGTTTTGAACGGTAGAAGACTGCATTTCCTATGCAAAATTCTATCTGTATTCATTGGATTTTTTTAGACTTGTGGGATGCATGCTGGTGCTGCTGAAGTCAATGCAAGTTTTGATATTAGCTCCAACAGAGCTGGGATTTTACATTATGCTTTTAGCTGGTCCTCTGCTTGGTTTAAAATCGGATTTACGAAGAAAACATGTGTATCTGTAAAACCAGAACTTGGCCCTTTTCTTCACATAACATGTACTGGATAAGCCATTTCTACAGATTAAACTGCAAAGAATGAAAAATAAGGAATCTCAAGACAGTAAGCCTGAACAACAGCCAGCTAAGAAAACCTTTTGCTTAGACTGTATGTCTGCTAAAGCATTTTTCTAATCTTTTCTGAAGCTGCTCGTCCAAGCAGTGGAGATAAACCCTGTTTCTTCCTTTTGAAAACAAGCAAAAAAAAAAAGTGACTTTTTTGTTCAAAGAGAAACTTAAAATATCTCAATCAAAATTTCGAACTCAACTGTTTACAAGCTGTCTGTTAATAGAAAGGCATAATTTCTGTTGCTTTTATGTTTTTCCAATATTCAGCTATATCTCTTGTTTATGTCCCTAGTTTTCGTGTTCATGTGGAATACCTCACTCGAAAACTATGATGCTGGATGGAAACTACAGTGAATCTGATGCCAACAGCCTGGCAGGATATACAAGAAACCAGATGGTACCAGAAGAAGAAAAACCAGAAAAGGTGGTTGTGCATTTAGCTATGAGCAATGAATCTAATTCATCAAGGAAGAGAGGCCTGAAGGGCCATGTGGGCTTGCGCATCATCCAGAACACTCATGCAATTGATAAATATTCAAGATTAATATTCCCAGGCACCTACATAGTTTTTAATTTGATATATTGGTCTGTCTTTAGCTAAGCATGCTGGCACACCATGTGACTGAATCAGATGTCTGCAAAACACTCTTTTGTTGGTACTTTTTTAGTCTAATCTGGACACAAAGCCAGAAACCTGATTATTTTAATGCTTCTTCAAAGGGTAAAGGGGAGGACACATCCTCCAGGAGGCAATTCCATGCACAGGCCTCATGGAGGAACTTGCTGTGTTGGTTGATTTCCAACCCACACCCCTGCTCCCGTTTGCTTTATCACACATGCCATTTCTCATACTTGAAAATACGTGTCCACCAAACACCCAAGTGTGCAGGATGCTCATTTGGGGCTGGCCACACTGGTGGTGCCTGCTGTGCAATGGACAACCAAAGACAGTGCTCGTGTGAGCTGTAAGGAATTAAATAAATGCAGCTTGCATGGGGAGGTCTGGACAGTGCATCTCCTGTAAGGAAACTGAATGAACACTTCCCTTTACAAAATCTCTGCTTTTGAGAAAATTACTTTATTTTTTCTTTGGCATATAAACATAATTTTTTTCTATTGTTTTGTGAAGAACACCTCCTTTAAGGGTACAGATTCTGCTTTCTCTCTGGATAGGACCTTCATCAATACCATTAGGACAGCTGACTGGCCAGGATCAGCTGGGCTGGTTACAGAGCACAGGTGGTATGTTTGAGTCAGCAGGGTTTTTTTCCAGATTACAAAGTGCACCCCACAGACAAACTGTGTATCTCAATGTGCCTCTCCCAATCAACACAATGCCCTTCTGTTCAGGCATTTGGGATCAAAAGGGATACATGTCTGCCAGAACCTCTCTGCAGAAACAGAGGCATGTCAGAGATTGAATGGCCAAGAATAATACTGTAGGTCCAAGGTCGATGTAAGTCCTTTGAAGCTGCTGCACAGCATTGTAACAAGCTTAAGTGCTTGGCAGTTCTTTTCCTATCCTGTGATACCTCCCTTCCCTTTGCTAACAATGCTGACAGCAAAACCTAAATGTAGAAACATGACAGCAACAAGACAGCGATGCTTAGGTTTGTGTGCTCCTTATTTTAAGAAAACACCATGACTTTTTGACTGCCGTGGAGATTATGTACATCAAGCCACTTGTTTACCAAGCTGAACCTGAGCAGTGGGAGCAGAGCTTGAAGTGTGAAGAGCCAGGACTGAGGTTAGAATAAAGAAAAAGCAAAGAAAAATACTGATGTAACAGTAACTATTTGTTGGCATATGAAATATTCTTCTTATCATAGCAGGAATTCTTACATCCTAAATCTCAGGGGATGTAGAAGGTAGCAGAGAAATGTCAACTATTGCCTGTCAACAATACCCAAGTTTTCCCTTGTCCCTCAAATATTACTGCCTAAGTCAAGCTGATGATGGCACCGATTTAGTGGAAACAAAATTGATGAGAGAAGCTAAAATTAACAACTATGTTCCCCTTTAATCAGCCATGTTAATAACTGACCTGAATGGAGTTCTGTCTGGTCATAAAAGTAAGAAAACACAGCCCTGAAATTGCTGGCAAGAAGAGGAAGGACAGTGTCTGAGGAGCAGGATTGCCCAGCCTGTCACTTGTCTCCTGAGCCACCAGCTCAGTGCATTTACCACTCATTGCTCATGGAGCTGAAACCTGGATACTTCTCACATTGACAGGTGGAAATCACTACAAGAAAGACACAAAAAATATTAAAGAAATAGACCACTGATTTTTTTAGATGTTAAAGCCTGGGCATAACAGTGCATTCTTCAGCATTAGCAGTTCTGAGTGTAGAACAGGAGCCAGTGTCCCAGCTGGCAGCAGGACAGTGCAGCAAAGGGACCTTTGCTGGGGAAAGGAAGCAGAACTGCACTGTGAAGTCACCAGAGAGTTCAGGGAGTGAGAAACTTGGTTCCTGTGCCCCCCTGTTTTGCCAGTCTTTCGGCAGTACCCATGGCACATGCCATTTAACCTCTCAGTGCCTCAGCTCCTCCACCTAGAAAGTGAGGAGCACTGGGATTTACCTACCTCATAAGGTGCCGAGGGGCTTAACATGCTTAATTAGCACATGTGTGGGGCATGCTTATGATTTCTGAGCAGGTCACCCAGTGGGAATCCAGTTTTGTATTAGTTACCAGTGAGTTCTTAAATGCATCCTCTGAACCAGTCCAGCTGGCAGAAAGCAGGTATCTCTCCTGCCTTATGATGCTATTACAACTCCCCTGCATTATAATGACATTAAACCAGGGATAAATGTAGACAAACAGCCAAAAAGTGAGCGCTTTCAATGAATGATAATGCCTCCTGGCATACAAAAGCCAGGAAGTCCTAGTGCTTTACTTTGCTATTTCTTTTTATTACACCTCCTGTTCCCTCAGAAGTTATGGGATGGAAAAGACATCCTTTAGGTCCTATCATCTTTGTACTAACATTCCCTGTAGTTTTAATGTCTAATAAGCATCTTTTGGAGAGAATACCTTACTGTTATTTTATTTGCATGCGTACATAACTGATAGAGATTGATGTCTGCTTTTATCAGCCTATAAAACTATCAAGAGGGTATTTTTCCACTAAAGCAAAAAAAAAATCCCTCCTCTATCTTAGGCACTACTTAAGCTTACTATTAATTAAAATGAAAAGTATAGATGCAAATAAAGCCAAGCCTTCTCCTTCAGTCAGCATTATGAATTGTATTTTTCTGTTTATTCAGAGGAGAGTAGCTAGGCATGAAGCTAGAACAAATATTTGAAGTATGGTATTGATAATGTATTTCACCTTTGATTTCACCTGGATTGCAAGAGACTCCATGAGCACTGTCTAACTTCCAGCTGCCAGATCCAACCAGTGTTTTGAGAGAGAGTGCCTGAAGCTGGGCTCTGAACGCTGTTTCATGGATACAACCCAATTCTGTGAGGCACTGAGCAGATGGACAATGAACCTACTGAAGGACAGGATTTTCAGAAGTGCACAGGAGATTTGGGCAAATTGAGGCCGCTGATGAAAATGCCTTCTCTGGACAACCTGGTCCAATCGGAAAGAGAGAAAATGTCAGCTCTGCTCATTCTAGGTCTGGCTCCATTGTACTTTTACTTCTAACCAAATCATGTCTTTGAGAAAAAGTAACTGTATAGCTACGTGCACATATGTATAATGCGTATCCAGGCATAACCTATAACAAAGGAAGACACTGGGATGTGTACCTATGTTAAATAATGTCCATATGTGAAACTGTAATATATTGTACGTAAATTACCATTTATTATGCCCAGAAAACTTACTACATTGAATGGAAAAAAAGCTCTTATTGTCAGCCAAGGGCCAAGAAATGAGGTATTGGCAAAAAATACCTTTTTCTGAAAAAGGAGGTGTTGAGAAGGATGCAAGCAATGCTGATGCTAAACTTGTGCAATGGGTACAATCCACTGTGCTGATTGCTGTAATCAAACCTGGTAATAAAATAACAGATGGAAAGAGTGGAAAAGAGTTGATTTCATTGTGTGAACTTTAAAATGTGATTTTAATTCTGTTTGAAAATCTGTTACCTATGAGCTGATACCCAGGGGCAAAGGATTTGAATAAACACCTCGTTTGTAATTGATTTCAAGTAAAAAACATTTCAAAAGGTGTAAGGAATGTAGTGGAAGCATGCGAGTACTTTGAAGTTTGCAAAGATCTTTGGGAAAAGGGAGCTGTTAATTACAGTTATAAGCTACGGAGACCTTTTGTGAAAACTGCAACCCACAACTGAAGAAAGTTTAATAATTGCTTTACAATTAATGGCACATTTTCAAAAGATCAAGTGACAAGTATATATCTCAATCTCCGTTTGACTACAAATGAGAACTTGTCATTTAATTCCTGCTTTCTGCCTTTGAAAAGATTGTCTCCACACTTCACAATGGAAGACAAAACTGCTCAGAGGTCCCAGCTGCCAGATCTCAGGTATTATCCCTAATGCAGATTTATGGAACTAAAATAAATGTGCATGGGTGAGGCTGATGCCAAAACCACTGAATAATGGTTATTGTCTGTCAAATTTCCACAGTGGAGAGATTACAGCAAGGTACAGCCTAACTAAGTGAGAAACTGCCCTGCTGAAACGTAAAGAGCAGGAAAATTTATTTTAAAAACAGCAAGAATTTAGCACTATTAAAATTAAAATGTAATCCAGTCCCACATTAAGCTGATTAATTACTTTGCAAAAATGACATTTGAAATAATGTATCAGGGTCATTACTTTCCTGGTCAGAGGAATTATCATTTCAGATGAAGAGAGAAGGGAAATTGTGCATAAGCAGGGGAAAGGTGCCGCTCTTGGCATTCAGCTCTTGTGGAAGGACAGGAGCGACCGCCAGGCTGAGCAGAGCCTGCTGTGGAGGCAAGGATGAGGGGATCCAACTTGCCCAAGGCACTCGGTGCCTGGGAATCACACATGACCATGTGGCACTCCTTGATCTGGGCATGGAAAGGTTATCTTCTGCCAGAAGGGGTGGGATCCCCACCAGCCACAGGGTAGTCATGAGAGGTGGTGCAGTGCAGGTGGTGTAGCTATTTTGGCCAGAGGTTTGGGCTCAGTTCTGGCCACGTGTGTCATTAGCTGGTCCTTGGTCAGGGTTTCACACAGGAGCCACTTGCCTGTGGCAGCCACGGGCAGAGTCCCCTCCACACCAACACAGAAGCATGCGCAGCTCCCAGGTGTACCCCCACCTCTCGGCTCATCCTGCAGCACTGAAGAGATGGGGGCTACACCATGAATGTGTGCCCCAGCACTCCCTTTGCAAGGCAGCCAAGAATCAGGACAGCCCTGAATTGCCCACTCCCCAGAGCAAGCAGCAAAGCCCTTAGCAGATAATTTGACACCTGACTTTTAAGATTTCCTCCCTTTGAGAAAATGCTGAAGACTCCTTTTGGCCAGTTGTCCAAATCGGACTTATTCCACAAGTCTTTTAGGGGTCTCTGAGTGTGGGTATGTGCACTTGCAACCATAGAAATTAGCTTAGGAGAAATGCCTGGCAACTCAACCCATGCAAAATGCATATAAATGATGTGGGGAAAAAAAAGAAGGAAAGATTTTACTGCTCTACTTGTCACGCAGATTTATAGAAGAAAATTGTGTGTTTAGCTTAGAGGGTATTCAGAGAGGGAAATGAAAGGACAAGTTAATTGTAATGACAGTTTGAATTACTTGAACAAATATATTCTGGGAAACGGGACAGAACATTAGAGCTGTAAAACTCTCTAGCCTCCTGGTTCTTTCCATTTTACCTGGATTTTTATTGGGGTCCAAATTCATTTCAACCATGAAACTTTAAACCTTTCTTACTAAGGTGCATAATGACCACATTTGTATAGGTACAGATGGGAGGAGACCATCTGTGCTCTG
The DNA here is from genome assembly GCA_013397115.1 of Edolisoma coerulescens. Taxonomy (NCBI): domain Eukaryota; kingdom Metazoa; phylum Chordata; class Aves; order Passeriformes; family Campephagidae; genus Edolisoma; species Edolisoma coerulescens. Next base: position 968,945 of record VWZW01005798.1, read on the forward strand.
CTCAGATTGTAATCGCAGCAGCCTCCAAGTAAAAATACTGCTCATTTTGCATCTAGAGTTTCAGAGGAGCTGCCATTCCACAAAACAGGAAAGGCAGAGTTATTCACCTGTTGGGCAGGGACACAAGATGCTCTCCAAGGAGCTGCACAGGAGAAAGATCCTATCATTTGCACCAGATAGAGGCCTTGACATCTAACACATATTGCTGAGTGCTCAGGTGTGGTGCTGGGGGGGACTTTGTAAGACTCTCTGAGGAGGAAAGGAAACTCCTGCTTGGCCAGACCTGGAGACACTAAGCACCTAGGTGGTCATCACCCTAACCACAGCCACCATCCATGGTGGTGCCACGGATGCAAACTGCCATCCTGGGCAAGGTGACAAACGACTTTTCCTCAGGGCTTGGCCCATGTTCTGTGGGATACTTTCTTTATGGGGTCAGTGTCCCCCTGCCCAAAGGTCTCTGAGGTGCTCCCAGGGTGGCACGCTGAAAGAAGTGTTTCTCTTATTCTGAGGCTGAGGTGGGGGCTGTGTATTTCATCCATGAGGGAGTCTGGTGCTTGGTCTGAAAAGGTGGTGTCTGTTTGCAGGATCTTCCTGTCAGATTCCTGCCGCATCAGACCTTCTTTTCATCCCAGTGTTGACCTAGGAGAGGAAGAGGAGGAGGAGCTCTTGCTTGGAAGGGCTCCTTTGTTTGGAGAAGGACTGGTGTATGACAAGCAAATGAAATTATTGAAGTGGGAGGCCCTGCTGATTGCTTGGGGTCAAACGGTCTGTCCCAGCCTCTTGGGCACTCTGTGCCCTACATGATGGAGGAGATGCAACTCAATTTTGAACCGAGCTGCTAATTGGAAGTGGCACTTGCTGAGCTGCCATAAGCCTTCACTGCCACTCACAGAGCAAGGCTGGGGCAGCAGCTCTGTGCGATTCTGTACCTCATTAACCTGTACAGGAATGCCCGGAGCTGTCTGGTGATGCTGTCCAGGAACAATGCTGCCCATCAGCTTTCCCTTCCCCATGCCCAGCCTCCCACAGAAGGGCTCCCCCCATCTCTTAACCCATCCTCCTGCATATGCAACTATGTAGTGCTTAGCAGGACAAGGCTTCCTTAAAAAAAGAGGAAAAAGTAGGGAAAGATGCAAGAAGAGGAAAAAAGTCCTCCCCCACAAATGAAAGTATTTTTGTGACTATGCCAAAGGCAGTATTTTGCCAAGCCATTAGCTGCTCCTTGGTTCTCCAGCTTTTCTTTAATCACAGCTGTAATATTTGTGCTTTCTCCTCCTCAGTTCTCTGGCAGCTGACGTAATTATTACAGAATGTCAGTATTCTTCCCATGTCTCAGCTGGTGACAAAAGTCATGAAAGCAAGTGACTAACAGCTCCAGTGCAAAACACCTTTGTGCTGGTGCTCTGCCAAGGGAAGGAACCATCGAGGCTGCTTCACAAATACAAACTCTGTAAGGTTTCCTTACTATATGAATCCAATTAGCTGAAGTGATTTCATTGGGAAGAGGTAAAACAGCCTGGTAAAATAATAAAAATTAAAATTTGTTTGATTTCACAGAGAAGGAAGCAGCCTCAGAAAGAAGTCTGAGGCTTACCCTCAGTTCAGGTCTCAATCAAGGCTGTGTGGATGCACGACACACAATTGTGAGAGACGTCGTGGCCCGGCCGGATGGTGGATGCAGGTCCAGGAGGCAGCCCACAGGAGGACCACCAGTGCACCCAGGACTGGAGCAGCCACGCAGGATGAACCTTAGATGCAGAGTTTCATTCCTCAGTCTCTCCATCCCTTGCTGCTAAGCTGCCACCTAAGCTCTAAAATGCTCACAGTTGCTTCCAGGCACATCCATTTCCAGTACAGAGGCTTCCCCAAAGCTTCATGGCCACTCCAAGGCATTTCTGTGGGCCCTGGCTCAGCCTGTATGGAGCAGAATGCCATGACGCTCATTTCTCATGAGCCTCCAGGCTCAGCTGCTGGTCCAGGCTCAGCACTGTGGTGTTAAACAACCACTGGTGCCATTTCCCAGCTGCCTCCCTGAATCTGGAGGTCCCTCAACACCACAAGGACCTCACTCATCTCTCATCCCAGCCTCCCTAGCTTCTGCTGTCAGTAGAGCAGGTAATGGAATCAAAGGCTTCACATGCCAAACAGACACTCCTCCAAATGTCTCCCGGTATCTACCCTGATCCTTGTTTCTGCTCCCCATAAGGCTGTGAGAGGAGATCAGGAATGACCCAGAAACAAGCTAAGGGGAGAAAGAGGCTGAAAAATGTTTGTCAAGGGTCAGGAAGAATAAGGAGAGTGAAGCTGCTGAGCTGGGTCCCTGAGTGCTTGGGCAGAGTACACACACGGCACTAGGGCTCAGTGTGTGCCAGGTCTCAGGCACAGCACAGCGAGGCTCAACACAGCTCCAGCACCTTTCTGGGCAAGGAATGATAGTCTTGGGGTACGTCCCCACCACCAGGACAAGGCTGCCATGCCAAGTGCTGCCAGAACAGTCAGGCCAAACAGGGCTGTGGGGGGGACCAGGCAGCCGATGCTCCTCTGCCTGGAGGCATCACTGACCGCATTTAAACTGTTTCTGGCATGTGCTTGTGCAGACTGCTCTTAAAAGCCTGCAATGCCACAGCCTCCCCAGGGAGCTTCTACCAGTAATTAACCAGCCTTAAAATTAGGAACTGTTCACCAGTAGCCTGGCTGAATCTCTCTTGCTGGACCTGTTATGCCCTGTGGGTATGAAGGAAAGTTTATGTACCTAAATTTGTGCAGTTATATCTTGTGTTTCCTCAGCTCTTCACTTCCCTGGACTAAGTGACCTCCACTTTGTCTGAGACCCTCCTCAGAATCCCCCAGTTTGTTTACAGAAAAATCTCACAACAGCCTTACTTCAATCATAGAATGGTTTGGGTTGGAAGGGACCTTAAAGATCATCTAATTCCAACGCCCCTGCCATGGGCAGGGAGGCCTTCCACTAGACTGGGTCACTCAAAGCCCCATCCCACCTGGCCTTGAACATCTCCAGGGTTGGGGCATGCACAACTTCTCTGGGCAACCTGCTCCAGTGCCTCACCACCCCCACAGTAAAGAATTTCTTCCTAATGTCTAATCTAAAACTACTGTCTCTTAGTTTAAGACTGTTTCCCCTTGTCCTATCGCTATCAAGCCATACAAGCCCTGTTTCCATCCACCATTTCCTTCTGCAGAAGAAGTGGCATGATTTGAGACTGGAATTTGACTTTTTTTTTGTGTGTGTGTATATGTTTTTAATCTATTTCATTAAATGTTTCATTATACTGCAGAGAGGTGGTAACTCTTTCATGAACAACAGCTCCAGCTTTTCCATAACACCTGTTAGGATTACCTGTAGCCCAGAAGTGACTCGTTTTGAACATTAAAAAACTCCCACCAGGCAGAATAAACCAATGACTTAACCATCAGTGAACTCACGCATTCCATAAATGCATAGAAGGGCTTTTCCATGCCTACAGCATTGCTGCAAACTTTGGTTCCTTCCATGGAGGCAAATAATGCCCCCAGTACAATCCAAAGCAGGACTTCCACAGACAGGTCTCTTTTATCAGCTCAGCTGCCGGTGAGCTGAGGTTACCCCCTGCAGGCAGGCAGCAGGGAGGCTGGAGGATGGCTGAGGCCCTGCCCTGCCCTGCCCTGCCCGGCTGCCCTTGCTCCCCTGCACCAGCACACGCGTGGGCAGACAGACGGAAAGCTGGGCCACGTGAATGCCTGGGATATGGATAAGTGCATTTTCATATTACATCTAATGTAATAAGTCAGTTAAATGCCCCTAGTCCGGGGAGGGCAGCATGTTAATAAACAGTCGTTACCAGCAGCTGACAGTTGGTTAGCACAGATTAATTCCTAATGAAGAAAAAAACTCTTTATGTAATGTAATGCTTCTGGCTGGGGATCAAGGGTTGCAATCATCCACCCACAGCAGACCTTTAAATCCAGCTTTGTTCCACTGCGGAAAATAGACAAAAAAAAAAACCCCAAAAACCAAACCTGCTATTTTTTAAAGGTTCTGATTCAGCCAGCGTCACTCAGATTCTAATTCCAGGAGCGCTGAGCTTGTTTCCTAAAGAGTACAATATGTTACACCATGGCCTGATGATGCAGATGTGGCAGGGGAGGTGGTGTAGGAGGCAGGAGCAGGGCACTGTGTGGACCCTGTGCCCCAGGGATGCAGAAGATGGCCTTATGGGGGCACACCAGGGTTCTCACAGCTGGAGGGATGATGCCGACTCCCTGACCTCAGCCGCGGGTGTTTGGGGCTGTCCGATGGGTGTTTGTGTTAAAAGAGGCGCCCTGGGAAGGTGCAAGGAGCAGGGGCGCAGCTGTACCAGGCTGTGAGATGGGCTGTGAAAAGCAGGAGGTCAAAGGCAGCTTAAGCAGCAGGGGTTTTGTCAGGGGACTGTGCAGCTGCCCAGATCCAGGCAGCCGATGCTGTGGTGGATGCACACACGGAGACTTTCACCCTCGCTGCCATCAGGAGGCTCCCAGCACCTTTATTTCCACTTGCAAGGAAGCAAGGCATTCCACTGACTCACTGATTTTCCTCTCCCTCACTTAAGACATTGCCTGAGATGAGGCCTTAGGTGCTGGTTCCTGGGCTACTCTGTAGGTGTCACCTTCTTTCCAGGCTGTGCCAGTGTCACCCTTGCAGAGGGAACTTGCAGAGGTGCTTGCACCCACCCCAGCAGAGGGTCTGAGATTTTCTCCCAAAGTCATGGGACAAAAAGTTAAACTCACTGAAAAGCTAAATCCCCTGGAATACCAATAAATAGTGTCAATAATTACCAGTTAAAAAGGAAAAATCACTATAGTTACCCTGTGACCTAAGGATATGGATATAATAAAACTGCATCACATGAAGGAAGGTGATTTGTACTTGTGAGGTCTGGCTATTTACTACATCTAGTTTTATTCATTATCTGGTAAGAATCTTCCTACTAATTTACTGATGATCTGAGGAATTTGACAATAATGTCTTAAAGCAAGAATTATTCCATTTTACTTGAGTATCTTATCTTTTATGGAACACTGACTTAAACAAAATAAATGTACATGAAACGGGAGAAGCTCCACAACTTGTGACACGTGAATAGGAGAAGGCAAAGGAGACCCGTATCTCCCAAGCAGCATGGATGCTCGGGGGGTAAAATGGGATCTCTCAGATCCTGGGGTTTTCTTTCATCTCTTTTCCGTTTCACCTTGCGTTTCTGCAGTGATGCCAAGCTGCGGAAAGCAGATTAAATCTGTAAGAAGTGTGAGAACAAAGTAAGTTCTGTGCAGGCAAAGGACTTCAAAGAGGGAGAAAGGCTGGTGGCAGAGATACTGTCATAGGCAGACACTTCAAAAGAGGCGCAGCAGGTGACTGAATTTGCAGCTGATCGGCGTGGCCAGAGCGAGGTACCCGTGAACGAGGCTGAACTCTGCCCATTTCTGTTTAAACGGCTCCTTAGAGTTTTTGTCATTCATGTCCACTCGTGTTTAGGGGACCTGGAAGAGTCCTGTTCTCATGTCTGGGAGCATGATGCTGCCCCTGAGGCCTCTCAGCTCCCAAGGATGGGAGGACAGGAGCACCACCACTGAGGGACTGTGCTTCCAATGCAACAGCCCGGCCAGCAGCACCCCCAGACTGCTCTGCAGCTTAAACTACACACTGCGGCAGATGAGAGGGGTGGAGAGAAACACCACGGGGCTGCTGCCCAGGGAATACATGTCCAGAAGTCCCTGACAACCAAAGGTCTGTCAGCTGATAATACCTGGGTGTGCAAAGGAGGCTTCCCAGCAGGTTGCCATGCAAGCAACGTGGGTTGGGTACTAATGTGAGCAGAGAAAATGGTCAACAGCCCCTCTCTGAGCCTTTTTCATACACTGATTTTTACCAGTTAAATCCCTGAGAAGCTTTATGCTTCTCAGCACAAAGCAAAATCCAACTACTTTTTACTCATAGACGACTCTTCATGTGCTGTAATGGAAATTACAGGCCATATTTATAGCCTAGAGAAAATTTGTGACACCAATACAAAGTGAGCAACGAGATGAAAACATCCAACTATTGGCATCAGAGATGAAACAGCCCCATTAGATTGTCTTACTCATCTCTCAAAAATGCTGAATGCCTTCTAATACTTTGTCTGGGCTATGAAAGAAGTTACTGTTAAAGGGATGCCAGTCTGAAGACTGTTAATGGCTTTTTTGGTTCTGGCACACTGGACAATGTCTTTACTGTAAAATGCAGAGATAAGCTCTTATAAGGAGCTACAGAATCCATGTGCAAAAAGCATGCACAGATTGATAACAACCTCCAGCACTAGAAAAAGACAAAAAAAACAGACAACCTTTTTTAGAAATCTCAATATAATCTTGAGTTTTGCAGTTTTAAAAGGAAAAAGACTTAAAGAAAAGTTCACCAACATTTTCTGTCTCAAAACATGCTGCTTTGTGTATGTCTGCTCTGTATTTTTCTGGGTTTATTTAGTTTCTTTGCTCAGCCTTTGCTCAGAAGCTAGGGAAATGAAGGAAGTCAACAGAAGGAAAAAGTTTGAAAAGCTTTCAAGGAAAAATATTGAAAAGAAGTATTTTATTGTAGAGGGGAAGATGGTTTCTCTCTCTTTTTTTTTTAATGTTGGAGAAGTAGCATTCTCAGAGTTCAACTCTGGGTGGTAGCATAGGACACCCTGCACTGACCACTGATGACAATCATGGAAAGGGGATGATGTATTCCCATACATGTTATGCTTTATATATTCAGCACAAAGCTCATCCATTGTGGTCCTCCATACCACAGACTGAATTCCTGGAGATTCCCGATTTTCCTGGACTGTTTCTGGGCTGACATCAGCACACTGTGCTGAAAAGCCATAAACTTGCTGCTACACATGCTAACAGTCTGCTTTTTGGGTCCTTGCCCAGAGCATCTCAAACCACTATCTCCCCTTCTATTAGCTCTGGATTTCTCTCTGGAATAATGACCTTATTTTCCTTTAAACATAAACCATTCAAATGCTATTAGTATCAAACCTCTGATAACAAATTCACTGTTGCCAGAGAGGGAGTGAGAAGGATTTAGCCTAAGAAATCAGAGGCCGTTTTCAGATGCCTGAGAGTTCAATGAAGGAAAAACTGCCATTCAAACCAAAGCCATAAACAAACCTACTAATTGTGGGCATCTTTCCATAGTTAAAGAGTGATGCCTTTTGAGGAGGGAGTGAGGAAGGAGGGATAGATGTATTTTATTTTGGATTTTTGCACCTTTGGGTGAGTTTTACTACCCATGGGAGCTGCTCAGCTGGCTCTCCTGAAGCCTCCAGTTACCCACACACTGGAGCGAGCGTGGACTATGGCAACCTGGATTTTTTTTCACACTTCCCCCACCCTGGGCAGTGAGCATCCTTTCCAATCCTCTGCCTTGCCCGGAGGCTATCAGGAAGATGTCATTTCTTTACAGATACAAATACACATCTGTTTATAGTCTCTTTCGTGCTGGGGTAATACAGCATACACCAAACTGCACGACAAAGGTGCATGACTGCACCCTGATACACCAAACTGCATGACAAAGACTTCCTCGCTGACCCACCCTGGCCCCTGGGCCGTGATGCTGGGGCTTCACAGTGTGGTCATTCCTGCGAGGCCCCCATCTGCTGGGAGCCGTGGTGTCCGGCAGCCCGGAGAAGCAGCTTGGAACCGCTTGTGGCCAGCAGGTGGAAGCCTGCCTGCAGTGATGCTGCCTGCCTGCAGTGATGCTGCCTGCCTGCAGTGATGCTGCCTGCCTGCACTGCTGCCTGTTGGTGCTGTCGCCTGCCTGCGGGGCTGCCTCCACCCTCAGCGCCACAGCCTCGACCGCTGCTGCCTGGCTGTCGCCCTGTCCCCGCTGCTTCCCATGTCCCTGCCAGTCCCACTGCCCACGTTATGCTCCAAGCGGCAGAGACCCAGCCTTGGTCGGTGTCACTTCCCAACGCAGCTGCCTATTGCAGTGTTTGAGTCTCTGGCAAAGAAAAAATTCCAAGTTGGTATTCCAGATGGAAAAGCATGTGAAAAAATAGAGTGAATGACAGCAAGATTTCCCACTTTCTTTTCCTTAACCTCCATGTCTCTGTACTCCAATGGAAAGAAAAATTGCAGATGATTCTGTTCCCCTGACTGCTGTTACAGGACTTGGTCTGTCTGTGCAGTGCTGGGTGTAAGGCCCACCCCCATCCTGTCTCATCCCCGAGGTCAGTCCCCAGGTGCGACACAAACAAATGGCACTGGTGGCAGAAGTGGGGCAGCCCTGGTGTGGGGACAAGTCCTGGGCAGCTGCTCAGGGCTGTGCTGTCCTGCCGCTGCTGCAGCTTGTTCACTTCTGCTTACCTTGGCTTGGGTGTGTCATGGAATGAGAGCAAGAGGCTGAACTAGAAAGGGAATGTGCTGGCTATGAGAGGCTAAAGAGAACAAATGTGTGGAAGAAGAAATATGTGCAGAAATCAATGATGTAAGAAACCAAAATGGTCATAGCAAAAACTGTATTAATTATGTTTGTGGTTTTGTCCAGGCTTTCCTCTTCTATGGTCTTTCTAATACTTTTTAAAGGCTGCCATTTGCTACTCTGCTTGCAACAAAGTGTACATCCAGTTTTCTCAATTTTGTCCAGAAATAAAACCATGTAAGATAAAGACTGCCTCTTCTATCTATTCCGCCTCAGTGAGCTGCTAAGACCTTTCTGATAGATCTTTTGTGCCCCGGTCCCCCTGGTGATGCGCCTTATGCTTGCTCATATACTTCAGTGACTCTTTTCAATGGCCTCCACACTATGGCTTTAGTGGTACATGCATGGATTCATATAATTGGGATTGACCTGGTTTGGAAGGGGGAAAGAAGAAATAATGGTGAAATGATGTGGAAAAGGTTGAAAAATAAAAAGGCTGGCTTTTTCTGTAACACAGCTCACCTAGCACATTACAACCCCAACTGTACACCTTCATTTTCAACATCTGGCACTCTGTTTTTCCTATGCAACTTCTGCTTCACAGCAGGTCAAGGTATCTTTGACCCTACTGAGTTAACTTGTTCATCAATGACTTGGAGGAAGGGGCAGATTCCTCCTCAGCAAGTTCACTGATGACACAAAGCTGGGAGGAGTGGCCAATAGCCCACAGGGCTGTGCAGCCCTTCAGAAGGACCTCCAGAGTTTAGAGGAATGGGCAGAGAGAAGCCTTCTGAAATTCATCAAAGGCAAATGCAGGGTCCTGCACGTGGGGAAAGGATAGCCCTGAGCATGGGTACAGGCTGGAGGCTGATGTGGCTGATCTGCTTTCTGTGAGGTGTAGACCTGTTCTCAGTGATGCTCGGCAGAACGCCAAGTGGCAATAGTGACAAGCTGCAGCAAGGTACAAGGAGAAAGCTATTTAGAGAGGCTGTAGAAACTTCGCCCTTGGAGGTATAAAAGATTCAACTGTACAGGGTCCTGAGAAGCCTGGTCTAATTGGATCTTTCAGGCTGAAGACCATAAAGTACCAAACTTTTTAGTAGATTGTACAGGAAAATAGGCCTGTTCACCAGTGTATGGTCATCAGAAAAGACACACTAACATCAGGACTTCCTCTTAAGGCTCAGTGCATACTGAACAGTAAATACCAAATTCAAATATTCTTGCAAACCAAAAGGAAAAATTAAACCCATGGCATGGGATAAATACATCATCTCCAGACAGTAATAAGTCTGGATCCCAGACAATTTCTTGGTATAGCAAGAAACCAGATATCAAGCCTGATGGTCTCACATCCAATGAAGGAAAATTGCTTTATGACTTTGATGTGAAAAGAGTCTATCAAAACCTTCAATTATATCTCAAGAGATCAATGATAATTTGTGCTGCAAAAGGAACATCAAACTGATGCTAATAAAAGATTGTAAATTATATAAAGACCAAAATTAATAAAAGCTTTATTCCAAACACAAATCTATTATGCCATGAAGACTTGACAAATAACAGTTGCCACTGACCATGCAGTCTGGGAAATGACAGGATTAAAAGTCATGAACTCCGTCATTTTGCAGAAGGAAAGCAGGATGCTCTGATGCTCAAGAATCTTTACATTCTAAGCTTGGTCATTTGCCAGTGGCAGTGATTTCTGTGCTACGCAATCGTTTGTTGATTCCTGTACACTTGCAGTCAATGTCTGCAGAACAAGATCTCTTATTAGCATTTTATTTCAGTTAAATATTGCAATCAGACTAATGGTCCACTAATTACAGTCTTGTCTCTTCCCCTATTACACCATATGGTATCTGCAGACAAGAGGCAGAAGCTGATCTGGTGGAGAAGCACAAAGCATTTCACTGTATTCAGCCCACTATTTCTATAAAGACACTGACAACAGCAGTAAGACAAACTGAGCAAATGAATATTTTGCTAAAGTGAGATCCTGGGAGACAATTAAAAAGTCAATTGTTTTAATTATAATAAAATTTTAAAAACATATGCAAATCCTAGATGTATCCTGTAGAAGAATTTTTGACAGGGAATTCATTGGTTGAGGAAATGGTCTAAAATAACTCCAGTTCATCTCTGTAAATCTGGAGGACAGAGCAACTGAGCACCAGTGGGGTTACTCTTCTGGGCAACGGGCTAAAGGGAGACACTGTCAGAAATGTCTGCTGAGGCATTTCTGTTTCATCACAGATCTGAAGACCTGGAAGGGCTGCAGGAGTCTGAGATCCAGAGGCAGTGAACAGCACCAGCCATGCTGGTGAAGCTGTGTCAGGCAAATTCATTTGAGATAACTAGCAGCTTTTAGAGGTTGCCGCCGAAACCAGAATTGCATGTGACAGATTTGTGGCTCCTGTTTGTTGTTCTCTTCCTGGTGTGTTTCAATGCAGCTCATAATACCTGTTCAGTTTGGTTTTTACTGCTGCTTTGAGGCATCGTTGTTACAGTGATGAAGATCAGTAGCAGAAGAAAAGGACCCAACCAGTAGTTTTCCAAATGACCACGTATAATTCACAGAGCTTCAGTCTATCCAAATGCCAGCTAATATTGTTTCCACACAGACATTCAGGGAATATTGTTGTTAGAGTTGCCCCAATCTGCAGTCACGATCCAGTGTTAGTGCAAAACTGAAATATCTCAGAACTGACAGAGCTGGAGATGCTGCAGCATATTCACCAAGGAAAACAAAAGCTACTGGATTTCTTTGTGCCAAAACTAAGCTGCAGTGACTTCAGTGAGGGGAAATATGTAGGAAGCCATTGGGACAGGCTGCCTGTGGGCATTCCACATACGAGACTCCATCAGAACGAAACAAGAGTAGAAAGGTGAGACTTGCTGACATTAATCACGTCATTGACTCTGCAGCCAGGTATGAACTGTGTGAGTCCTGTATGCAATGGCCAGACACCATTTGGGACTGGCAGGTGGGTCCACCAGATGGACACCCATGAAGGGGGGTGACTCCAAGAAGGAGCTAACTGACAACCACTATGTGCCTCAGAATATGTCTATCAAGGAAGAACATGGTGACTTTTTTGTCTTTATTTTAAAAAATACAAACTGTCATACCCTATTATTTATTTAGGAAACTCTTCTTGGCCAATCATTTTGTAAAACTCAACTGTTATGACATCCTGCCCTCTGAGGTTAATTCACTGCCAAATTCAGCAAAGGTTGTCACATCCAAACAAATTTGTCTTTCAAAAGCACTGTTCAAATTTATCCCTTATCTGGTGCCAATAGTTGATGGTTCTCAGCCTGGCTCACTATTTGATCATCTAATCATCTCTTTGTTATGGCCCTAGTATTGGAGTTCCTCAGATTTATCCCTGTCTGAGAACTACTCCAAATCCTCCAGAAAATGATACTATCTTCAGTTAATACATACATGCATAGTGAAACTAACTTCATTGCTATTGTAAAAAAAAAAAAAATTCTATTTCAAATTTGCGTTCTATTGTCTTCCAGGCACCGGATCTTGTAACAAAATTAATAAAGCTATTTTAATAAATCTTTGGCTTGATGGATTGAGAACTCTCAAGACTTGCCCAATTTTCATCAACACATAAAGAGGAAATATAACCTTCATACCTCATACTCTTACAGTATTCCATTTTTAAACACCAAAGCTAGCAAATTTTGTCCCTGCTGTTTTGTTTTGTTGGTTTTTGTTTTGTTCTGTTTTGTTTTGGGTTTTTTTTTGGGGGGGGGGTTGGTTGGTTGGGTTTTGTTTTGCTTTTTTTTTGTTGTTTTGGGTTTTTTGGTTTGGTTTGGTTTGGTTTGGGGTGGAGTTTTTTGTTTGTTTTTTGGTTTTTGGAGTTTTTTGTATGGTAAGGTACTGGTCAGCTAGTTTTCCAAGAAAACTCTCCATTGTTGTCCAGAATTTCTCCTCCTTATCCTAAAATTATGAGCCACATTCTTGACTGTTAGATACAGTCTAGTATCTACAAAGAGGACAGTTTTGTAGTAAGCTGTAGTTGAATGACACTAGTCGTTTCTGGGCCTTCCCCTATGATATTCCATTTACTCCTTGTCAGTGATCCTTCAGTTTTTCTGATCTGCTTCGTGCCATTGCATGCTTATTCAGGAAGCAGTCTGTGTTTTATTCCTGCTTTTTGTCAAGAACAGCATAGGATAAAGAACCAGTCTCTTTGGAAGATAATTGCTTTACCTGATGAAGATTTGCCATTTACAGTCATATTCAATATGGGGGAGCTTATCCAGTTTTAAAATATTTTCCATATTTTATCTTGGTACTGTATTGTAGCAGTCCCTTAATAAAAATGCCACGTGCTGCAACATTAAACGCCTTACAGAAGCACATCCCATAGCTCCATTTCCTCTGGCAAACACATTTTAAATTAATCAAAAAAGGATTAACTTGGAAAGATCTATTTTTCTTTAAAGCCATGCTAATTGACATTAATCAAATTACTCACTAACTCTTCATTTATTGAGTGCCATATCAGCCTTTCCAATATTTTGTCAGGCTGAGCGCTGTAATTAGTCCAGTTGTTCCTTTAATCCCCTCTGAATATTGGCAGAACAACTCTCTTGATAAGCACTACTGCCCTCTCTGAATTGCTGTTGACAGTTCTGTAGATCTTACTCATGCCTGTGTCAGCTGTTGCCTTGAGATGGCCCTGCTGGAATCTCAGTGTTTGTGTGTAAAAATTTCAGACTCATCACCTTTCTTTTTTCTTCCATTTTGTTGCTGTTTTTTGAGAAAACATTTGTAACAATTTCTTGGTCAACAGGCAGAGGCCCTTAGCATATTGCAGATGGAATTCCCCATGGGGGGCTGCAGACGAGCTGTGAGAACCGCAGAGGAAACTGGGAAACCCTTTTACCTAGGGTTGTATGTGTAAGAAATGTACTTACTGCAAAAAAAGCGGAATGGCATGGGCTGGATAGGAGGACTAAGGACCAGAATCTAGTAGCTGGAGTGAAATTAGTCCTTGTCTACAATGTCCAGAGTATAACTTTGATTCAGTCTGAATGCTTTCAAATCTTTTAGTTCTAGACCTTCCAACAGAACTCCCTTTAAGGGAGCAGTCCCTCCTAGTGAGTAAGTGCTGTGTGCTGTGGGGATGAGGACATACTGGAGAGCATCAGGGGAATCCTTGACATCCATAGTATCCCATGTCTGCCTTCCCTAGTATATCTGCTAGTAGCAGACAAAAATCCTTTCCACCAGGCTGCACTGGGCACTGGTATGTAGTTTCAATATTTTAATTCAACCCTGTTAAACTGCTAACAGGAAAGTATACTTCTGAAAGTATCTTTTTATCTCTCATTTATCTTTTACTCTTTTTTTGTATCTTTTCTTCAGTTTTAGTAGCAGAAACTCCACGCAAAAGGTCAGGTGCCCCACGGCCAAGCACACACAAAGCCGCCTAATCCAGCTAAGGCAGCTCCGGGGAATTGCAGAAGGGGCTGAAACAAAAGGACACAGCTCAGCACGCAACCCACATAATCTCTCGGGCAGAGTGCGGGGCCACGGAGAGGCGATATTGCAGATGTGCCTCCGCGGGCACAGATACACATCGTGTGGGGAGAAAATACACATTTCGCAGAGAAAGACATCCCTGAGGGAAGAGCTGTGATGAAAGGAGAGTGGAATTAAAGACGTGCTTCGTTGGGGTGTTGTGGCATTGTTATACATTTCGGCAGTGACGAACTGCAGCTCAGCGCATTAGTCCCCAAGCAGTGCAATTCACTCAAGCACGTTGCTTGCTGTAGCCATTCAGGTTTCTGCTCAGTGCGGGCTTGGCCTATTTCCCTTTTCTTTCATGCAGGGCACAATCCATTTAGGGATTTATAGCGGCTTAGAGGCCCATGTACACTGCCTTGTCTCTATCTGATTTTTATTCTGTGATAAGAAGGCTTGGGGTCACAGGTTCATTGGCACTTGCTTCTCCTTGCCATTCAAGTTGCACAGAAATCTAATTATTCATTAGTGTTTATAATTTCTTGAGTCTTTCATTGGTTCATCCACCGATGTCCTCATCACTACTTGGAGAAGTTCCAGGGTTTGCCACAAAAAGCATGTGAATCTGCTCTGATGTGATGTTCTAAGCAAGGGGTGCAAGAGACAGCAGAGAGGAGCAGGGGCATGAAAACGAATGTGGTAACAAAGTGCAAAAGCTATTTGTGGTGAAAACCTTGGCCAGTATAGAGTGCCGTGATTCCCATCCTGGTGCGCACTTACACCAGATCATATAATGATCTTTAACTCTGAAAACTAAAATCTTCCTGTTTGGACATTTTCTCTGCCCTACTCTGGCCAGTAGGTCCTGACCTCTCCTCTCCACAATCACAGCACACCTAGCTACAGTTTGGAAAAGGGTGTATTTGCCTTTTGTGCCTGCAGAGACAATACTGTCTTCTTTCCCTTTCTGTGTGGGCTTCTTTAGTTTTAAGCATTCTGGTGTAAATACATGTCTTCACACTTCTCTCATCCTCTCAGCCTCCTGGAGAGTTTGATTTCGAGTCATACAAAGAGCAGAGCTATGAGAGCTAGGAATGCTAGGAATAGCCACCAGCTCTGCTGACACCACCAATAGTGAAACTCAGTGGAAATGCCACTTATCCCCAGTGGGTTCAAATTTTATTCCTCATCTGTACTAACATCTTCCTTGGATATGGCCCTATAACCCACCAAACATGAGGGATCCAGCTGACATATTTCACCTTACAGAGAATGAGCGTGGATCTCCTGTGAATGTCCCCAAGGATGGAAGTATACTTCTTAAAAAGGACATAAGTAATGGATGCAGAAACCCCCACTAACTTCATATTAGGCCAGATTTTTAAAGTCTCTGACAATACCCATGATAGAAGACAATAAAGAAGTGAAAAACTGTTCTCTGACCATTGTGTCCTGGAGCACAGAGTACCATTTCGGAAAGAAACAGAGCTGCAGAGGGGAAATAACTTTCCAGGAGTCAAGCAGCACCCTATCTGTTACACGGGAGCCCTTGTGCTCCTCCAGCTCCTGCAAACGTAAATCACAACAGAGATACAGTGACACACTTGTCCATGCTTGCATCAACAGCTTTTAGATAAAGGCAGGCACCTGCTAGGAAGAGGTCAGAACATGCAAATCCTATGGGCTCTTTTACGTGTGTCTGCTGTAGCTTGATTATAGCTCCAGGAGCATTTACACAGTGTGTGCTGTGTATTACTGCACTATTTGAAGCTTTGCGTAGTTAGTTAAACAAGAGAAGGCTGGGTCATGATTTGACTGGAGTTATTGTTGTGTCAGACACTTTCACTGCATCGTGCCTTGCCCTGGAGGCACTGAAAGTACTCCTAGGTTCCTGTGGTGTCTGGTGGCTTGTGTGACTGGAATCTCCAGACTGGATTTCTGCTCCTGACAATTTCAGCATATCAGTATATTGTTGACTCAAAGGCAAAAAAATATGTCTCAATTTATTCTTCTGATTATGTTCTAATTTTGGAAATGGATGGGTTATAAATAGAACCAGACAAATAGTTTGCTCTTCTGAGATCAAATGGGAAAAGTGTATATTTAACAAATTATAATAATTTGCTTGGGCCAAATTGAATGAAAAGTTTATTTTTGTGACATTTCTCATTACCCTTTGTTAATGAAAATCCAGGAAATCCAGGATTAAAGTCCTAAACAGTCTGGGAAACCTGCATTTCTATGCCTCACTAACTAAGTAAAAGCCCAAGACCCTGCTGAACTCCTCTGAGGAGCACAGTGATAAAAGTGATAAAGTCCTGGAGCTGGGAAAGCATCACCAGCAGGCAGGTGTTGAGTGGGCCCTGAGCCGAGCAGGTGCTGGGAGGGGCAGTCCTGGGGGAAGATCAAGCTGCTGTAAGTGAGGGCAGCTGCTGGGGGCTGCCCTCCAATGCAACTTCAAACCTTATTCATTGCTACTTACTCAAGAACTTCCTTTACCTTTCCTGTTCAGGATCATTTGTTTCATCTGTCTGAGATGCTTTTATATTTTTCCTGTGGATTATCAATTGCATTCAGCTCCTACTCCAACCCAAATAAGCTTATTATCTGGCTTCAAGCACAAAAGCGTCGGTAAGCCGTGCCGAGATCGACAGGCTTTCTCGACAAATCGACAGCAAAGAGACAGAAAGGTTCTTTGTGAGGAAAATCCACAGAGCAGTTTTATTCGACTACCCGTGAAGGTGCTCCACAGACAAAGACCCAGAGTAAGGGGAGGTCCAGGGTTTATATGTGGGGGTGGGGAGAGCATCAGGGACCAATGGTCTGAGAGCACAGGGGCGGTACATGGGCAGAGCTGGGGTATGGGAGCCAGTGGGGAAATAGTGAGGGAGGGGCGAGGGAATGGGGGCCAATGGGAAAGCGGGGAAAGGAGAACCTTCTGGATCAGGAGCATGTAAGGTACCAAAGGGTGGGGAGGCCAGCAGGCCAACCGGGGAAACAGAACTGGGGTACATCAACACAATAGAACAAAGCACCCTGGGAGAAGCCCTTTCGGCCACCCTACCCTAGGGAAGGTATCTAGGGTTTTTCCTTCCAGAGGACCATTGTGGTTTCTTTGTATAGGCTTACCAGCCTCCACACAAAAGTATTCCAGGAAAGATGGCTTCTGCTATAAAAAGGAAATAGCTGGCCTTTCCTACTGCAAAACTCAACATTGCTCAGTTGACTTCATGGCTACAGTCCATGCCCACTTCTTGGTCTATTCCTGGATCAGCTGCCGGCTGGCTTTGAGGGATTTAATGCAATCATTTCACATTTGAATGGCTGTCTCCTATCCATAGAACTGGTGTTAAAGTTAGGAGAGTCGACAGTATTGTAGCTTTTCCATTTTAAAATTTTCTCTGAGATCTGGTGAATGTCAGATGTGGGTGGAAAGTTAGTACTTATGTTATTACTAGTTGGGTATCTGGAAAGAACGGTGTATGTTAAATTTTATGTTTGCGAGCACTCATTTGGATAGGTCAACAAGAAAAAAAATGCCAAGGAATTACCAAATCAAATAAAACCAAATAATAAATCAAAATGCAGATATTTTGACATGCATCTCCAGGATCTTCCCACCAAATCTAATAGCTGATAAGATAAATAGTAAAGTCATTTGATGAGACTGCAGTCAGCTCACAGCTAGCCCACAAAATGTAAAAACAGATGAACTTGTTAAAAATACTGTTCACTGCAAATTATTCATTCTTTTCATATTTGGTATCCAGGGGGTTTTACCTACTGAATGAAAATAGTGCTAAATCTTTAATCTCTAGACATTCTCATGGAGAAAGCAGGCAAAATTAACTCTTCATCTGCTCACGATCAAGATTAAGCAAAACTGGAGGACAAACTTATAAGTTATTTTGTTCAATTTTTCTGTTTTATTTTTCATATATAAGGCACCTGGCCATCTCTTTTCTTGTTCCTGGATGTTTGAACTTTTACATTTTTTCTGCTTGTGGTATGCGAGCTTTCCATCATTTTCCTCTGGGAAAACCAGAAAGAAATAGTGCTGGAAGTGACCTTGGGAGGTAATGCAGGACCTTTGGTCCTAAGACAAGATCCGCTATGCCTGTCTTAATTGTTTCTAATGATGGCAATTGCAAACTCTTTCCATGTAATCTGCTGCAATGCTTCCCTGTCCTTATTGTTAGGAAATATTCCTAGTATCTAATCTAGTATCTAACCTCATTTTTACCTCGTTTTTCCCTTACTGATCTCTCAATTACCTTCACATACCTGGGGACATGCACTGTGCCGTTCCTACCTTTTCCAGCCTTCCCTTTGGGTTCCCACCCCGGGGGTTCACAGCTTCCTTGCAGATCATTTGCAAAACGTGTTGCACCTTGCATGCTAGGAGCGAGTCATGGATGGCTGCTCTTGAGGTTCAGCAAGTTAAACTGGGCTAAAGCTTGCAGTGTTTTGCATCAGTCCTACAGATACTTCACTAAGACCATGCTTCTCTGTCTTGCTTATGAGAGTGCTGCCTGAGATGGTGTTGAAAGCTTACCTAAATCTTCTGCTTCTCCCCCAGCTCTGAAGCCTTTTGGCCTGTCAGGGAAAGAAGTTTCTTCCACGTGTTTGTTTTTCATGAGCCCATGTCTATTAGTCATCTAGACATTTTCTTTAAGGAGTTTATAAGTTTTCTGATGATTTGTTCCATGATTTTTCTATGAATTGCTCATATTTGAACTTTTCTATGAACAACAATCCAAAAAAAGGGAAATTGAACACATTTTTTGGCCTTCTTGATATATTCCTTTAGCAAATTTCCTCTGTTAGTGAGAGAATTATTGTTTCCCTCCTCTCATGTGTACCAAGGCACCTCCAGCTGTTTAGGGCAACTAAGTGAATTCATAGCTATCCATTGCTCGTCAATTCCCATTGCTCTTCTGGTGCATAAGAAAGGAACTAGTATTTTTTAAATATGTGTATAAATCAAAAATATATTTATATAGATTATTGCAAAGACTGAGAAGAGTATATCTAATATCCCCACAGGTGAAAAGAACAGTTATTAAGGTGCTTTTTATTCTCCTTGAGAAGGATACATGAATCAGTGTAAATGGAATGTAGGTAATTTTCAAAGTTAAATGGGTACAACTTCTTTGAACAGCAGCATTGATCAGTCATCGCAACAAACTGCTGGTGACTGATTGCCCATGTCTTGAAACCTGCATGAGTTTGTGTAGGAGATGTTTTACCCCCGCGTATCATGGAGTTGAATCTCTGTTGATTGAATGAAATGTTAGTGCCTTTCAGTGTGTCATTCCCGTGGATCCCAAGGCAGTGTAAATGCTCACCGAAGTCAATAAAGCCACAGCAGCTTAGACCAGGCAGAGATCTCCTCCCCAGGGTTTGTAGAAAGAGGTGGCTGACCTGACAAACTGCTCTGAAATAGAAATCCATGGGTAACAGGCAGAGGAAGAAGAGCCTTGTCAGCAAAGGGACAGGACAAGGCTGGTGGTGTTGGCAGAGCGCAGGCGAGGTCTCCGTAAAAAGGCACAAGTAGGAACCAGAGCTGTGAGGCACAGAGGAGAAGGAGGGTAAACACAGAGCTGTGGGTCATGCAGGGAGGCTGTGAGCTCCAAACTGGTGGGCAATGTGGCTGACTTGACCACTCATATTTCTGCTCACGCCGTTTTATTTTCTTTACCACAAATGAGGATCTTGTCAGCCACATGAGACCTGACACACCAGGCCCCCAATTCTCCTGCAGCTCTGGTGGGTGTTTGCTGCTCAATTTCGGCAGGATCTCTCCAAACATCCCTCTGCAGAGGGCAGAGACATCTCCCCCATTCTGTCCTTCCCTGTTCCTCTGAACACTGGATCCTTTCCAGAGATGGTGCTCAGCAGAGCACAAGTCATGAAAGCACCGACCACTCTGGCCACAGCACCACTGTACACTAAAGCAATGCAGAAGAACATCCAGGATCAAGTGATGCTTGTAGAGCTAAATAAACATTCATTTTTTCTGGAAACTGATAGATGTTTATTAATACTTTTCAATTTATTGTAGTGCTTGTAACAAACATTAATGCTACACAGATAAGTTTGGTGATTAAAGAATTACCAATGACACCTACCTGACCAAGTGCACTACTTCACTTAACACGGCAGAAATATATATATATGTGCCACAGGTATTTGAATAGGGTTCAATTTAAACCAATTTATAAAATAGCCTGTTTGGACTAAAAATAATTGTTGTCTGAGAATACGTGAATTCAACACTGCTAGAAAATCCCTGCCATCTGACGTAGAAGGATTTATAGGTTTAGTGGAAATTGCTTTCCCCACTGTCCAGATTAAATACTGCAGGATGATTTTTTGTATGAGTAAACATCCTTCCAATAACGATCAGACCGATAATGTCTTAAAAAGAGAAACAGGATCTACATTTAGTTTTTGTTTTTCTTGTATGGACTATTTCTGGATACAGGACCTTCAGGTAACATGTTGACTGTCCATAAAATGCATTTTAGCATCTTCCTCCTGCTGTGGGGATGGATTTTATCCACTGAATGCAGAACCCACCGACAAGGAAGAGAAATACATGAGATATACAAAAAAGGCAGGTAAGTCTAATTTTTTTACATTCAAGTAGGTACAGTTTGGACAAATGTAATGTTTTGGGTGATAAAATGACTAACAGATAATTTGAGCTTTCATTTGCAGACCGTGATCTCTCAGGAAAAAATATTTTCTGTTGTTTCTTTTGCCTCTGAGTAAGTTTTAATGCATTTTCTACAGTGAAAATCACTGCTTCTTTCAAAAAATAGGCTTCTGAAGTGTCTCAAAGTTTGAAAGGGTACCAAAAAAGAAGTATTTATATTTATGGTGGTTAAAATGTGATAGAATATTTACATGAAAGTGAAGATGAAATTTAGGTCCATGAGAATTGTTGCATTCACTGAAGATTAGATGGACTTGTGATCTCAGATTAAAAAAATCAGAATTTGTTTTATTGTCCCCATGTAATTTGTTTTATAGAGCTTTTGAGAGGAAAAAGTTAAGGTCTCTCAGCAAGGCTATGGTCAGTTATCAGAAGAAACAGAAAGAGCATTCAGTGTATTGAATTAAGATACTAAAATTATTTAAAATGTTTTCTCTCTATCTCTCTCTTACAAAAAACCTATGATATTTTGCTCTAACTATCTTGTAGACAGCCATTTTAGGAGGATTTGAGTTGAGGAAGGGTTTTTGCTACAACTGAGTTCTGATTATTTATATTCAGTTTGGGAAGTATTTGGAACTTTGTGTGAGGATTTTTATGCTCAGACACAAAACAACGTACGCCTGGAGGAAAAATACTTCTTTTTTTTTTTTTTTTAAGAACGTAGCTGACACATTTAATTTCGTTTAAATGCTGTGTACTTCTGCTTGTGACAGACTGAACCTGTGTTGTCTCTGCTTTGCTATAGTGCTGCTCTGTAAAGACTCCGTATCACCATCAGTGCTGTTAAGTGTATAGGGATGGAAACGCAGGAATGTCACACTCCTGAGGAATTCAAACCACTCCCATTAGCCTTCAGAAAAAATAACTAAAAGGTGGAAGGGATGGAAAGTGCTGTGCCTATTTGTTTTCCTTCGGCCCCTTCTAGCAGGTGCGGGGTACGTTGCAGAGTGACTGCAGTGTCCCGGTTGGCACTTGGGGGTCCATGGACCATTTTATATGTAGGAAGTGGCTTTCGCAGTGACACCACCTCCATGGAGGTATGACTGGCAAAATGGATGCAGTGCTCTCTTCATGACCAGCCCCCAAGGGATGCATTACCAGAGGCAGTATGGGTGCAAGACAGGCACAAAATCTCTTTTTTTGTTGAGGATTCATGACAGTGACAGCAGAGGTGATGTGCTGGCTGCAGCAAATTAAAGGGGTGAGAAGCAAGGTACCACTGTGTGAGGTGGGAATCATCCAGACGAGAGGAATGTGCACACACGCCATGTTCTTGTTTATCATCTTTAAGGAAAGCTCAACACTGCACTAAATGCTTAACAGTGTCAGTGCAATGAAGTGACAATATAACAAATCAAAGCAGCGAAGTGTTAAAAATGTGTGAAAATTGAAAATAAAAACCTATTCGGTAAATGCAGGAACTGCCTCTTCACCCATACTTTGTATATAAGGTGTAATTGTTCCAGGGTGAGCCTGTCAGAAAGCCCTGAGGTGGTGTGGCTGTGGGGTGCTGACTTCACTGCCCTCCCAGCATGCCCACGCTGGCTTGGGAAGTCATTTCTGGCCCATTTCTTCCTCAGTAGGGCACAGTGATGTTGAGTAGAGCTGATGGGGAGAGAGGAACAAAGCTGGCCAGTGGCTGTAGGGTTGTCCATCAGCAGCCTGGTGCCCAGCACAGTGCCAACTTTGCCCTGTCACGGGACAGCCTGTGAGACACCCATGTAAGGTAAAAAAGGATGATTATGGCCATCCATAGGATGACCACAGGACCTTAGGATTTCCTCCTAAGCACAAACAACAAACCCTTCTGTACCAAACCCCTAACCTTCAATGTCAAACTCCAAACAAGACTGCAAGTATTTTTTAACTCTGGCTTCCATCCATTTGGTCCTGTTCTATGCTATCTTGTTTCCTCTCCATCGAGGTATTTGCAGGTGAATCAAGCCCCCATTCATCTCTGCTTACATACATTGAGGAGATTAAGCTTCTTACATTTCTCAGTGCAGGATGTTTCCTGAGCTTTGACTCAGCCATTTGCTTGTTTTCCTCTGTCCCTTCACTGCTTTTTCAGGATTGATATCAGGACTAGGTGCAGTATTTGTACAGCCCTCCTGCAGGTGCTGTATGTAGAGGTAATCCCCCTGACCTTCTGGGACTGCAGTCAGGATCTCCCAGCGGGAGGTCATGCCTGCCCAGCATTACCAGGCATCTGTGTATGGCAGGACACCTCATCTCAGAGGTACAGCCAAGCTTCTTTGCTCTCATGGGGAGGTCCCTCATATGTTAAGATGCTGGTTATATAAAACAGTTTTGAAGTAGACATGATTCCTTCGCACTTCAATCGAAGTCCATGCCTTTTTCCATCACAGATCCTGGATTCAAAAGAGAGCAATGGAGGATGCTATATGACATCAGAAAAACTTGCAGAGAACATTGCTCCTGAACATTTTGAGTTTGACTGTTTCCCCCTCCCTTCAACATCCAGCTCTGAACAGGTTTTATGCAGGAGGAGAAGTTAGAGTAATTGACCTCTTTGCTCCTCTCTGAACACTCTTATCTCTTGCTCCATAAGGCTTGTGGTAAGGACCAGGATGGAAATCCATCCCTTCACTGTAGCCTTTACCTTCTGAAGAAAGACACAGATCTCAGTGGAGATTGACGGGAAAATCTATTTGAAGTGGAAAAGTCTGGCTCCACACCATCACAGGATGCTCAGGATGGCTTGGTTTGCACCCATGACCTCCCTATCCCCCAGAATCCCTTCAGGACCACAAAATCATCCTTTTGCCCTACTGCCAGGGCTCAGTGCCAGCCACCGGTGTTGGCACATGGCAGAGGCACCTGCTGTAAAGACCTGCCACATTGGGTGGGCTGCCAGCATCCTGCTGTCCCTGACAGACATGTCCAGCTTTGCTCCTGATTCTCATGGTGCAGCTGATGGAGGAATACATAGGCTTTTAGCTTGTTTCTTTGAATGGTATGTTAGTTTCTTCCAAGGACACTCACTTGCTCTGAACTCTGCTTTCAAATTAAAACTCACCACTGGATCTGCAGTTTTCAGCTCCAGGGCTTGTCTTTTCACCTGCTCAGGTCCAGCTGAGCTCACATCCACAGCCTTCACATTCTAGAGATACGGTGAATGGAATATATGGGGAGCTGTAGGGTCAGAAACCTTCTCTGTCACAATTTTTGACACTGCAGGTACCCAATTCTAGCATGAGACACAAGAGCTGTGAAGAAGAGTAAGCAGACAGGCGAGCTTTTCCCCAAGAGAGTTTATGCATGCACCACAGTCTTGTGAGGACTGGGTTTGCATGACAGGAATTTTGAAAAAGGTCCCAGATAATTCCTTAAATAAAGCTGCTGAGGCTTTAGGACATAGTGTGACAAGAAAATGGCAAATCAGTCTAGGTCAAAGTATGCAGGCAGTCACAGTGAAAGCAGCATAGTAGATAGCTTTATTGCATGGGACTTACTAGAGAGCCCTCCAATATTGTAATTCACTATAAAAACGTCTGTGTGCCAGTCAAAGACTCAACTACTTATTTTTGCTAATCTCCAGGACAAATCACCTCAAAGGAATTTCACTTCAAAGAGCAGCAATATAAAAAGAAAAGCTTCCTCACCTTGCAGACCTGTTCACAGTTTGCAGCCAGCCATGTGCAAAACCTGCAGGGACTGCAAGGCTTTTTATGCCTGTTAGATTCAGAGTGCCAAAACTCCTACAGGAAGGAGCTGAGTTCCGGAGCACTGGCAAGAGAGCTGTCTGCTGTTTTCCCAACTGCTCAGGCTCTTGGAAAGCCACCAGGCTGCAGCGGGGGGTCACTAGAATGATGCAAAGGCTCACTAAAAGTCACAACATCGTTATGCCAACAAAAGGGCCAAAGCCTGTGTTGCTAATTAGACTTGCAGAATCTTCTAGAGAGGATGAGTGATAGGAAAAAAACTGACCTGGAGCTGAGCCATGTTGTTCTGCCAGAGCTAACTGCTGAGGGAAAAAAAATCTCTTTTAACACTAAAATCTCCCTGGACAGCATTAAAACCACCTTTCAGACAAACAGCTCTCAACAGAAGAGATTTCACTGTAAAAGATCTACAGGTCATGTTGTTTAATCTTACCTAAGAGACTCACTTCATGTTGTTAGTCATGTCCCTACCATTCCCTGACCATGTTGTAATAATTTTGCCTCACTCTTGTCTCCAAATGGTAACCCATTTTCTTCTCCTTTAGAGCCCCCTGCCGATGTTTCTGTCTGTAAAAGCTACCT
This sequence comes from Edolisoma coerulescens, assembly GCA_013397115.1. Lineage (NCBI taxonomy): Eukaryota > Metazoa > Chordata > Aves > Passeriformes > Campephagidae > Edolisoma > Edolisoma coerulescens. Next base: position 993,862 of record VWZW01005798.1, read on the forward strand.
TTTACAGTAGTTGAATGAGATCCTCTACAATAAGCCTTGGGCTTGTTATCACAGTGTCTCTCTCATGGCCAAAGACCTTTCTCTTTATGGTGTTTTCAGATGTTATTACAATTAGTGACACTCTTCCTAAGTAATGGGAGCCACCCTGCATCATAACGAACATTTTCAACATTAAAGTTACTTTCCCTTGCTTTTCTTGAATTTGGGTAGAACTTCTGTGTTGTCAGCTCCTCTGTGTCATTTGGCATCATAAGCTGTCTGTGGTCTGCAGGTCACATGTGGCTATCCTGGTACCTTCCTTGAGGGTGTCCCTTACACATAGGGCAGCTCCCATCTTCCTGCCCTCCTAATGCTTCTTCTAGCCTTATAAATTCATCCATAACAGAACTCCTTCCTCCTCCCAGCAGTCCTTGTGCTGTTCTCTTCTCTTAGAGTTTTCTTTTGTATCTTCAGGATTGATATTGACAGCATTTATTTGCATAAACAAATCGTACTAATGCAAGCTGTCTTTAGATGAGACTTCTGGAGCGCACGGTAAGCCTGTAAAATGCCCGTTGAAGGCACTGCCACATTATCAGTGGTGAGCCAGATCCAGTGAGGCCGCAGCTCCCCAGACATTGCTTTCCAGGGTCAGTCTGAGTTGTGTCTGGACACCATTTGCTCCAGCAGTGCCGGGTCTCAGGAGAGCGAGCGGCCCAGTGTGGGCTTCAGGCCAGTGCAAATGGTATCTCTCCATCTCCCCAGTTGGTAACTTGCCCTTCCCTTTCCTCCTTTTATCTTCATCTCCTTCACTCCTTTTCTTTCCCTCATTCAAGTTTCTCCTCTTCTTCAAGAAGCTGTTTCTCTTTTCTTTTTTCCCTTTCTCTGCCCTCTGCTTCACCTGCCTCCTTGTTTTTGTCCCTAGCCACATCTCGTGCCCTTGTCACACAGATCTGCCAAGATTTGCCCTGTTGCTTTTAACTTCATATTACTTTGTGGTTTACTTCAAACCCTTTTCTTCTGTCCAACAGTGCTCCTCTTCTTTGTCTTGTTGTACATTAGCTTATTTTTTGTTACCGCTTCACTGTTCCTCTCATTTGTCTTTTCACCCCTGTTGTTCTTTCAAGTAATTTCAATCGTGCATGACACCTTTTTTTGGACCAGCCAGAAGTGTCCCCCCTCTGCTTCTCATAGCAAGTGATGATGCTTTGAAAATTGTATTTTCTACTTTCATCATTATCACCAGCCTCCTTTCATCCCTTCTAGAACTTACTTTTGGTCTTTGTGTCACACAGTTTCCTAACTTTATTTGTGGCAGAACAGTCTCTGCTGGTACTTCTGTAGCTATGTGCATACACCCAAGTACTCTGCAACCTTACTTGGCCCCTACTGGTAGAAGCTCCAGGCAATATTGCAACTTGCTCAGGACCAGCAGCTTCGTGTTGTCTTCTGGCTCACCATCCCTGCAATGTGTTTTATGAGCTAGTGTGAGGAGACATAACAAGCTGTGTGCAGCGTAGCCAAAAAAAACCAAAAAACAATCCCAAACCAATCCCAAGATGCTGCAAGATAGTTTCTTCCCTCCTGAGTGCATATAAATTGATTTTCTCATTCCAGGGTTGAGTTCACATCTGAAATGGTGATGGTTTTTCTTCTAAAAAATGCTCAGTCACCTTCCAAATTCACTTGTGTGAAAGCACTCGCAGCTTTCAGAGTGAATTTCACAGTGTGATGACATGCCATGTTTATGTACTTTCTTTCAAATTTCTCCTCCTTGCTATGCATTGTGGAAAGTCTTGAGTGACAGATTCCTGTTCTCCTGCACCAAGCCACTCCTGAATTGATACGCTTGCACCATATCACTTGGCCAACTTCTCCTTTCCCACTCCGAAAGCCCTGCTCAGGCTGCCTGGAAGGCTTCTCCACCTCCAAGATCTCTTCTCTTACTCTGCTGTTTTTTCCAGCTATGGACATTGGATATGTGAGATGTGGACATGCCTTGGTGTTGCTAACAGCACTGAAATGCCTTCTGTCTGATTTGCTGCTCTATTCCCAGTAACGCTGAGCCATCTGTTTGTCCTCTTGAGCACTGTGCATCATTAAGCTGATGCTTACCAAGAAATACCACAATGACACTGACACCTCCTTCCTTCACAGTGACAGTTCGTTTGGAGGCCATCACTATTTTAACATCGTTTCTGAAAGCACAATGGAAAAAATTAAAAATACAAAGTAGAAATCAATGTACACTTTTCTGAATTTGCTAGCACTGAATTTTTCTGAAGTCATTTGGCATCATCTGCTGCAATTCTCCACCCATAGTTCTGATTTTAACTACCTTGAACAGTTACATATCCTCAGTAAGTATTATTTCCAGTAATTACTCTTTTATCCAAAACAATTTATAAAGCTATTGAACAACAGTGATCCTATCATAGGTGTCATGGGACTACACTGAGAAACTTTCTTCATGGTAAAAACTCTCCATTATTCCTCCGCTTCTTGTTTTGTAACCATTCACGTGCAGGGACCTTCTTTCTGACTGACTGATTTCTTTACAAGAAGAACCTGTCAACACTTTTTTGGAATTTGAGGTACAATGTGTCATCTCGATCACTCTTGTCTACAAGGTCACTAACGTTTTAAAGAAGTCCATTATATTGACAACAACTGCCTGAAAGGAAGTTGTAGTGAGGTGGGCGCCAGTCTCTTCTCTCAGGTAACAAGTGACAGGACAAGACAAAATGGCCTCATGCTGCACCAGGAGAGGTTTAGATTAGATATTAGGAAAAATATTTTCATGGGAAGGGTTGTAAAGCATTGAAACAGGCTTCCCAGGGAAGTGGTGGAGTCACCATCCCTGGAACTATTCAAGAAACCTGGGGATATCGCATTTATGATTTAATGGTGAACATGGTGGTGGTCCCAGGTTGATGGTTGGACTTGATGATTTTAAAGGTCTTTTCCAAACTTAATGATTCCATGATTCTGAAGTGCATAATATCTTTCAAGAAAAGTTGAACTGCCTCTCACTCTTCTTCAATACCTAGTATATTTATCTGGTGTCTACTTTCGGAGGTTTTTACTATCTTTGTAGCTAATTAGTCCAGAGGAACAGTCGGTAGCTTTTTAGAGTTCCAAAGAAGTGGAAAGCTGTCCCCTTCCACTCCTGTGACACCAATGACAGTTCAAATACTTGTTCAACAGTTTCTTACTTGGCTTTCTTCTGGGTAAAAGCGTGTTGACTTGTTACTGTTCAATTCATTACCTTTAAATCTGTCTCTGATCCTGTGTCAATATCAATATTTCTTAATGTTGTTGCCCCAAGAGCAAAATTGTTACAATGCTGCTTTTTCTGTTCTATTCTATTACAGTTCTATTTTTTTAGCTAGTTATTCCCCATTCATCATTTATAAAATAATTTCTCCATATTCCACGCAGTTCTTAGTTTTATCTTTTATTGCAATTCATAGTATTGACATCAGACCTTTCCTCCAACATGTTGTGGCTGCTTTGAATTCTGACCCTAGATCCCCAAATGCCTGTTTCTCTGTCAAGCATGCCCTTGTGCCTGAGATTTATAGTTCTGTCATCTGTTTTATTATTGAAGATATTGACCAGCTATTTCCAGGATGAAATCTGTGAAATGTTGTTTAATGTCTCTTAGCAGCAAATTAATAGCATTACATTAACCATGGTCTTTCAACCATGTTCAAAGTCACAGTTTCATCTCAACCCTACTTCCCTTGTTTATTAACGTAATATTAAAAACCTTACTCAAATCTACTTTTCCTCCTGCTTACACTAAGGCAGCCAGTTACGCTGTCAGACAGGACATTAGACTGGTTTGACGTCAATTATTGCAAAGATTCACATTGACTGATCTTTATAATCTCATTATTCCCTGGGGGAGGGGCAAACCAATGGATCACTTGAGTTCGTCACAATTTATTTTCAGATCTCAAAACTCCGACTTCCTTCTTTTGTTCCCTCCTTAGAACCAGGTGTTTTTTTCAACCTCACACTTTCCCAGGAGGATCATCCATCTCTGAGGAGTCCTGGGAGGTGATAGCTTACAGCTCAGAGTGTGTAGCACCTGGTACTCCCATGGCTCCTGGGGAAGTGCCATGAGCCTCTGTTGACTTAAATACCCCCAACTACCTAAATACTCCTGAAAATGCCCTTCCCTGACCTACAATGTGCTGATGTCTGCTTGCAACTCAACTTTTCTTCTGAGACTGGGTCAGACATGAAACCTTTCAGCACGTTCTGCGTTGCCCCATTAGTTTCCCCTTACCTTCATCTGTTTCTCTTTTTCACTTGGCTGAGCCCTGGCACCATGCCTGCCTCCCCCTAGCTGGCAGGATAGACCTTCTGCTTCCTCCAACTCTTCCTTTCAACATATGCAACACAAAACTCAACAAACACCCACGCACTGCATGCAATTCCTGCAGCATAGGGCACTTTCATTTTTGCAATATCAGGTACAGTGTCAAGACCTCAGGTGGCACGACTTTTCTGTGAATAATCAGTATGTGTACGTATGTTCCCTTTTTTTCTTTAGTCAGTGCTTATGTCCAGGCAAAGAACAAAAGAAGTGCAGCTTTTAAAGGGTGTATATATATCTCCTGCCTCTGCATATTTTGGATTCTGAGACTGACCTGTATTCAAGTAGTAATGGATTAAAATGGGGTTCTCATTGGATTTTCTGTATCACTCAGAAAAAAGAAGATGGTAGAAGAGCTCTGAATCCCACTATTTCTCAGACTTTGTGATGTGAATATCAAAAACAGTGCCATTTTCCCCTTTCTTTTCATGTATTTAACAACTTATAATAGCAATGTATCACCTTTCTTCACCATCTTTAAACCTACTAATCATAAGGACATATGGCCCAACATAATTACAGACAAACAAGCGCTTGACAAATGCAAAAAAAAAAAAAACATTTCATGATAAATTTTCCTCAGTACAGGCCACAGCTTTGCAAGTCTCTCAATTTGAGTACAAATTAGTGAGTTTCTATCCTACATTATCTCTGTGTTACACAGTAGATCATGTCTGGTGAAGTGCATATCACCAGGTAAGAGCAGCTTCCTCACATTTCAAGATTGCTCTTTCTCCCTCAGGTACTGAGTGGGTTTTCTTCCCATTTAGCTACCTCACTTTTCCTCCCCCTGCAAAGCTCTTCTCTGGGCTCACGATGACTTCTCAGTCTTCACCTGGACCTGCTGCACCACCCATCCATCAGCATGTCCTGCTTGATGAGAAGGCCTTCCCAATTCATTTGCAAGTCAAAGGCATGTTATGGAGGAACTTTCTGTGAACTCCCTGCTCCAAACACTCTTTTCTTCCTTTGGGACACAGGCTGGGAAGTTCTTCAGCCCAGCAAGGCTCATATGTCCCCAGGAGCTGGACATTATCTCTGCACAGCAGCACTCTGTCATGTGGGGATACCACTACTCATGAAGGACTCTCCAGACTGTCTGTGTGCCAGGAGTCATCCCACAAAATGATGAGGCACTGTTTGAGTCTGATGTCTCCTCTCTTCTCTGCTCCTTCTGATATCTTCCCTTCTGGCATTACCCAATGTTTCCCTTCCCTCCCCACCTCTGCCCATCCAGCCCTTTCCTGCTCAGTCTCACCCAATGCACAGGCTGTGTTGCAGATCCCAGCTCCCTTTGTCTCTGCCCTACTTCTTCTCTGCAGAAACCTCCTGAGTGTTTGTGCATACAATCCCCAGGTCCTTTTTTCTTCTCCCCCATTCCCTAACCCAGCATTCTCCTGCCTGGTTTTGGCCTTTAGCAGGATGCTGATGTGGTATGAACCCCAGTCACTAATGGGTCATAAAACAGGAAGAAGCAAAGCCTAGTCAAATATGAAGGCATTTAATAGGTATTTAATAAGATTTTTACACTTCTCACAGATCTTTATAGTACCAATACCCCTTTGCCAATCCCATGTCCATCCTGCCAAGTCTTTGTTCCCTGCAGGGACTTGTGCTGCCTTTGCTGCCCTCTTCTGCCTTGCCCAGATGTAATTTGATGGGAAGACCAAGGAGAACGCAGGTGCTGGCATTCCCCTGCCCATCATGGCATGAGGTCTGTGCAGCACAGCAGGTGCAGGACGGGAGGCACAGCACAAGCTCATGCAGGGATGGGGGCCCAGAGTTGAGTGCCATGGCATGGCTGGCAGGGATGAGGGACTTCCATCGCTTTCATTACTTTCCAATTAAAAGTCCTGCTGAAAACTGGCCCAGCAAGCTCCATATCCCCCGTTGCCTTGCATCAGTGGTAAGGGAGGCTGTGGATGAGCTGCAGGGCTCTGACACATCTGACAAAATTAAGTATGTGGTGGCCTCAGAGGGTGGTGATGGGGATTCCAGTCTCTGCACCAGAGAAGGGGTGGGGGTATCTCCCAAGCATGAGATAAACAGAAAGAAAAAGGGCCCCCTGGGTGGCTCAGCCCCAACTGCTGCTGCCAGGCTTCCTGGGGAGGCCGGCATCTCTGCATAGGGTAGGAGGTTTGGGGTGAGTTGCAGCTACATCACCCTGCTAAAATACTGCTGATGACACAAGCAGACAAAGTGACGAAGATTTTGCCACAGACAAAGTGACGAAGATTTTGCCACAGCCACTTCTCGGCAATATCTCCTGAGTCAGGATCTGTTCTGACATCTCTTCTCTGATCTGAGGTCTTCCTTGCAGACCTAAGAACACCAAATAGGATGGAGAGAGCAGACTGTTCCAGAATTCAATGAAATCTGATAATAATAATGTTAGCATTAGACAGTCTGCGAAACCCAGCAGCAATGTTCCTCAAGGATGTCACCCCTTGGACCCAGGAAAGACTGTGTGAATCTGGCTGCAATACTTCAGCAACTTTCATTTTTCTCTTGAGGAAAATACATTAGCTCTTGCTTTTTCCTGAAGAACTGAAACTGTATCTTGATTTAACTCCTCAAGGAAGAAATGTTCTCAAGTCATGATTAGATTATCCTACTAAGAGTGTAAAATAGGTCGCTGTGTACTACTGGTACATTGCCTTCCATAGAGAAAAGGGAGTATGATTTATAGGCAGGAAATGTATGTCGCAGAAGTAATTGCAAACCAAAATGCTATGATGGGTAATGACCTCTTGCGCATTTGTTTTGGTTGCTTCCAAAAGCTCTTATTTCAAAGATGAAGAATACTGTGGTGTTTCTGGTGCACATTGCAAGTGTGAACCTGACATTCCTCTGGCACGTGTCCTGTGAAGCTGGGCATTTGGAAATGCCTGCTGGGACCTTCAGATGTCGTGGTTGGACTGTTTCTTCTGAAAATCAGACACTGTTAACCCTAACTCTGCAACCCTTTTTGCTGTGTTGGAGTGACTATAAGAGCCATAGGAAATGTCATGCTTTAAAATACAAAAAGAGTAACAGCTTTTTGCCTTGTGTCTGTAGCAGTAGTGATCAAAATCTGGGTTGGCTGATTTTCTTCCCCAGCAATCCTAAGCTTCAGCCACCTCATTGCCTCCCAGCCCCAGCAAGCCCCAGACTGTGAGGCAGAGGCATCTCGAGATCCCTTGAAACAGTGGGTAGATCTGGGGCAATAACAATGACTGTGAAGAGCTTGCATCACCCCAGCTGCCATCAGGGGCCCGAGAGCTGTTCTAGCAATGCACAGGGAGCACTGTGAATAAATGCCACTCTGCTCCAGTTGTTGCTTTTTCACAAAGCATCTCTGTGAGCTTCATGAGACATGAAATGCCTTTTGGCATTGTAACTGCTAGGAGATATTGACATTGTGGGGGGGAAAAGGGGTTGATCATTATTCAGTATATTTTACCTCAGGAATGATGGTTGAGTTTTAAAGACAGCCTGCCACCCAGTGAAGGCAGGAGTGACACTCACAGCCAGTTGTGCTGAACAATCTGTGCTCAGTGTTTGGGCTGGATCTCCTGGGTGCGGCTGTCGGCCGCAAACACCCAGGGACAGCGGACAGGCGAGGGGAAGCCATAGAGGCTTTCCATCGATCCACAGCCCAGACAGGCAGGGTAATGGGGTCCCGTGATGGAGCTGCCATTGATCACTGAGCCAGCAGAGGACTCCCCAGGAACCAGAGCAGAAAAGATATTTATTGAGTAGAAAGAAATGGGGCTTCAAATTGCAGTAACTGGGTAACAGGTAAAAATGTTTTGCTGCCACAGAGCTGTGACAAGGGGAACAGGACTGGCAAAAAGAAGCTAAATACTCCAACCAAAGCTCAGATGAGCACAGTACCCTGCAGTGGATGGAGCGTGGGGGACATTTTATGCTTGTTTGTGACAAGGAAATAAAGTTCATTTTAGAGGAGATGGAGAAACACCTGGATGAAACAAAAGAAAGCACCCAGGGTTGCTGAGTGCAGAGGGTGGGGATGATTTGGCCACGAATCCTTGATGGCCATGCCTTGAAGTCTCCCTTGACAAGCAGAACAGGGACAGAGCCACCATGAAGCATTAGATAAGACCTACAAAGGAAACGAAAATTAGAAATTGCAGCAACATGGCCTTCTTCATCCCTGTTCAAATACCAGCATTATTCCTGAGCAGCCAAGAGTTTACTAGGGCACTTTAAAGTCATGTAAATCGGTCAGCTTGTTGCTAGAATCTGCTTATCCCCAAAACATGAGAAATTACTTCCTGACAGCCAGCAGATGAGAAGCAGGCAGCAGTGAGACATATCAGCAAGGGTGTAGAACAAGGCAGAAGACTCTGGATAGTGCATCTTGCATTTGCAAGTGTTTTGCCGTGTGATGCCCAGGTCCAAGCAGTGCCACAGAAGCTGCTTCTTGTGATGGCAATGGTGGTGCATGGCCCTAAATCTCCCCCAAACACTGGTCTGCCTGTGCGCTTATTCCCAGCCTTCCTCCAGGAAGCACACAGCAGATTCTGGGAAAAACAATCGTACTCATCCAGTGCTTCACTTCAGGGTGAGTCAATGCTACAGCCCCACATGCCTATTCCTGGCCTGGTTGTCTGCTTCTCTGTGGCAGCAGCAAGATGAATTTCCCTCCCATACTATTGGCTTTTGGAGAGTTCCCAGCCCAGAAAGGAACTGTCCCACAAGGCCTGGGGTTCCTCCACCGCACACCAAAGGGACGATGATGCTCAGGTGCTGACAGCCATCACTGCAAAAGCAGTTTTGCCACTGTAAATCTCTACAGAGGGATTTGAAATGTATGCTAATGGGCCAAAAGCCTCATTAGCTGATTTGAGTTAGCATTTATTACAGAGAGAAGCTAATTTTTTATTTTTAGTTAAAGATGACTTAGAACTGTTAAATGTTTAAAATGTTACTTTTGCTCAAGCGAGCACTTCCATCACCAAAAGCAATATTCTTGCCTTTAACGATTAAATAAAATATTGGCCAAAGATCTGAGAAGACCTTTCTTGACAGCCAGCTGGGAGATGGTATGAAGCCAGAAACAATTTTCACAGTTTTTTTTCTTTTTTTCCCCTGAAATAATCTGAAAATATTTTCTTCTCATGAACATACCTGGCTGACTCTGGTCTGTAGGTGTAATGGCTGTGCCCCCACCACCAGAGGCCCCATGGCAGCTCGTCTTGTGTCCAAAGCCCCTGGTGTTGCCAGCCAAAACTGGGGAGGTGGGACCTGAGCTGCCTGCCTGGGTACTTTGCCAGACAGTCAAAAACAGGGGCATCCCACCTTACAAAAATCATGGGTCCCCTCTTTTTGCCCTGTCCCTGCTGTGAACTCAAGCATCCCCACCCTCCCCACCCTCTGCCATGCCTAGCCTGACACTGGCCTTTGGTGAAAGGGTGAAAAAAAAAGGTAAGCACCATTTCTCTCATGTGACAGAAGGCAATGCTGAAGGGATTTGCTGCTTCCCTCCTGACATCCTCGCCCGCCTGCCTGCCTGTGTCTGCCTGTCTCAGCTCTCCCTTTTCCCATTGTTTCCATGCAGCCGGCCGCAGCGGCAGAGACGGGAAGCCCACGGTGAGGTGCACAAGCAAGGCAGGTAAGCAAAACCCTCAGGAGGCTGCTGCTGGCCCAGGCCTGTCAGCCACATGCCCGTGGCCAGGATGGGCAGGGGAAGGGGGCACCGCTTGGACAAGCCATTGTTTTTAGGTATTGGTCACGCCATTAGCGGGATCCAGCAGGCCCCAGAGAAAGCCCCGCTGGCTGACACCCTCATGGGGCTGAGGTGTGATGCCATGGCCATTTGCCACATCCCTTCAGGCTTCGTGTGGCACTAATGTGCAGTTTGTGTTGCCTGTGCTGTGTGAGTGGGCACCTCCCCTCCAAGAATCCCTTCTGCAGAGCTGAGCCCCCTCCATGGGCTCTCCATCATGCCACTCATCCTTCCCACTGCCACTGGCAGGGAGAAAGCACCTTTCTGAGCACAGTCAAACCTGCTCACAAATGTTTGCTTTGCCAGTGACCTGCTAATATTGCTCCTCTGCCTTGGACAGGCATAAACCTTCCCTAATGTGCACTCACAGGTCTTTCAGAGGCTGAATTAAACCTAAAGCAGAAGTAAGGGCCACCTTTTAAAATGCCTGAGGGGTAATTCATGACTAGAACTCACTGATGGAAGTAGAAAATTCACCTCTTCTAGAAATTATCGTACTCAGACTAAGCATCTTTATAAGATACTTTGTAGTCCAGATAAAGCTGCCCACAAGTCTGTGAGAAGTACAGTATGGCTAAGCAGTCCCATTTAGGAGAAACTTTATCTCAGGAACTTATTCCTCATCAAGTTTCTTTGTCAACCTATTTTCCTTTAATCTATTTCTTACTTGTCTTGTGTATATTCAGACGAGTGCCTCTCTGAGTGTGCCATCTTTTCTAAAGTCAAGAACCAGCAAAACATTTCCTCCTGTTTTGGAGCCCTCCTGCCACCCAAGTGGCTGGCGTGCAGCTGCCTCTGAGGGCAGCAAAGGCTTCCCCTACACAAGGGAGCAACCAAGGAGCTGCTGCCACCACCATCCCAGCCAAAGCACAGGGGCACTGAACAGCAGTTTGCATTTTGGATGTGGAAGGGGGTCAGAGCCTCCTCTGTCCAGTGCTTGGTGCAACACCAACAGCTTCTGGAATTACCCTCCCAGGCTCTTTAACGCTCAGAGACCTGCCAGGTCTGTAATGCTCCTTTTTATCCTTGATGGAAATCTGGGGCAGAAGCTAATCATTTTATCCCAAGTTAGGGGATGGCCTGCCTCCTGGCCTGTTTCCCAGACTGTCTCCATTTTGTTCCTGGGCAACAGCCAGTGGCTTATTTGATATATTGTTTCCCTAATTCCTGGCCTCACACTCCATCATAACTCAATGTCAGGAATGCCTCCCCCTCTCCACTTATCCACACATGCTATTCCTCCAGCCCACACTTTTTAATGACTGTCCCCAAACTGCTGTATGCAGAGGGAATTTTACAGGGAAAAAAAGTCACCAAACGTCTTCTCAGCGCTAAAATTATCACAGGTGCCTAAGCTGTATGCTAAGTGCAGGAATCAGTTTTTGATGGCGTGCTGCCAACCACTGCCACAATCACAGGGTCATGGTCTAAGGGGGGATGTTCTGAGAGTAAATGGAGTGAAACGAGCGCGTACTCCTCGCAGGCACTGCTCAGAGCTCATAGCTGTGCTTCTCTCCTCCTGGTAGCCCAATCTTAAAACGAAGCCCTGACATCACCAAATCTCCCCACACGAAGTCAGAGCAGCTGCTGCGAATAGACGACCATGACTTCAGCATGAGACCAGGTTTTGGAGGTATGAAACTTGCACATTTGCCACTGTTCCTGTTTTACACTGCCACTTATTTATATTGTAACATGTACAGCAGTGAAGAAGCAGACTGGCTTTTCTGTCTCTAATTTCTGTTATTTTGAGTTGTGAATTCATGGCATACTTGGAGGAATAGAGGTGCAGTGAAATAGCCTTCTGGATGAGCAAAAAGCATAGTCAAAGGCATGGAAATGTGATTAACAGGCAATATAATATTCCTGGTGTTCAGTGACACTTTCCTCTGATAAAAATCTGCAAATACACCTTATGTTTATTCCTGAATGATGGGGGAAATTCTAAGATTTTTGTCTTGCTATGGCCATCTGTGTGCATAATCAAATGACGTACCACACTTACTTCATTTATAACCCAAAAGAAAATATTTTGACTGCCTGTGTTAATGCTTGCTCACAGTTTTGTGGCTGTATGCTAGAGCAACCTAAGCTTTCAGGGAAATGGATGAAGGAGAACACGGGAACACGTTTCTTTTCAGCCCATCGGATTAGAGAATGTTGTAATTTATCTACCCTTTCTGGCTGACAGATGGTCATTCAAATCCAGGATACCATTATATACTCTGATGAAAGAAGATTTTATCGCTAAATGCTCAATATACCAAATACCAGCATGTTCAATTAATTTAAAAACATTTCAGTTTCATAGCAGTTCACTAATGTGAGCATTATTTTACTCTCCTGGACTGTAATCGGCAGAGGTCCATGAGGGCCTAGTCAAAGCCTGCAGGAGGGAAAAAAGTTCAGAATCCCTATTGCATGGGGTCACAGTTGGATCCTTCCCCTCAGGAGCCTCAGTGGCACATGCCTGTGTCCTGCAATGGATCCCCTCTTGTCACCCTTTCTTTTCCACAGCTGAGCACTGAGTCTTGTAAAATTCAAGTACACACAGTAGCTCTCATGGATGTTATTAGCTTGCAAGAGGAGCAGAAGTGAGGGAAAATCTCCCACATTACCTTAGTTGTGCCATCCCTGCTTGCCCTGTGAATACATCCTCTTGCAGTAATCTGCCTTACCAGTCCTGGGCCCAGGCAGTAGAGCTAAAAACAATTAAAGTCGCTTTTAAATTTTGGAGGCACACATGTAGGACGACACAATCAAAAGAGAAGGTTATTACTAGGTCAGTCTTATTACTGACTTTAATTGTTATTAGGATGTTTTTGTTGTGAATTCCAATCATGTATACTTTCTATTGGTTTGCTGTTGTTTCTATTTCAGACTGAGCATCTATTTCTATCTATAAGATAGCAAAGCCAGAGGATTACTTTGTCTCACTGGGTTTGTACTTTGACAACTCCTAATTTTTTTTTCCCTAGGCCCTGCAATTCCTGTTGGGGTGGATGTCCAAGTTGAAAGTCTGGACAGCATTTCTGAGGTGGACATGGTAAGAGTCACAAATGGGGCCTCTGGAGACCAAAACTCTTCAGGCTACCTGGGTTGCGTCTGTGGGGTTTGAATACTGCCAAGGACAAACACTCTACAGCCTCCAAAGGCAGATTCTCGTTTGATCTGAATCTGCCAACAGTTACTTCTATTGACCTCATGCTACCATTTCATGTCCCTTGAAGCAGAAGGAAGAAATCTGACCCTTTCTTTTCTCTAGGACAAAATGATAAAACACTGCCAAGACTGTCTCAAAGGATTTGGGTTTCTATATTTTCTTAAATAGTAAAAACACACTTAAAAGCTCTGAGGAAACCAATGAATGTGTTAGTTTTAAGGCACTTACATACTGCAGACATAATGTCACTTTGGACATGTTCTAGGGTGCTCAGTGGCCAGACAGCTCCCAAGAAAAAGGGGGAATGGCTTTAAACTGAAAGATAGTAGATTTCAATCAGCTATAAGGAGGACATTCTTTACTCAGAGCATGGTGAGGCACTGGAACAGACTGCCCAGAGAAGTTGTGGATGCCCCATCCCAGTCAAGGTCAGGCTGGAGAGGGCTTTGAGCAACTTGGTTTAGTGGAAGATGTCTCTGCCCATGGCAGGGGGCTTGGAACAGGATGGTCTTTAAGGGCACTTTTCCGATCCAAACCATCCTATGATTCTATGACCCACAGAGTCTCTAAGTAACTCAGGTTTTGCTTTGGAAGAAAAAAAATCACTCCCCAATACAGAACATTTTTTTAAATGTTTTGACATTTCAACAAAATTATCAAATAGCTCTGAAGGTTTCATGGGAAGCCCCAATTTCTCTGTGCTCGTAATTAACAGACAGAGGGTTAAAGAGCCTGCACTGGACCTCCGCCCATGCTTGGGCCAGGAACAGGGCTGTGCGGCAGCACAGCTAGTGTTTGGCAGACACACTGGTGGCATGTCAGGCTCCTCTCACTGCAACTATTTCAGCTCTTGAGTGGGCTGGGATTTCTGCTGTCATCTGATCTCAGGGGTGAGCATTCTCCCTAGAACTGGGGACCCTTCCAGCTGACTCCCTGAATCCACTGCTTTTGGCACCCCGACAGATAGCCATGGGTATCCTGAGTTTTCACCTCTCCTGGGACGGATCCAGCCCTTCTGGTTGAGGAGAAAGCTTGTGAAGGTGGCCAGAGGGCCCCTAAAAAGCTTTGGGACTTGAAAGCAAAGTGGAAGAACTAACATCGAGGACTTAAAGAAAAAACCCAAACCCCCAAAACAGACCACAAACCAAACAAAACCCAAACAACAAACCCATTCTTGGTTTTTTTTAAGCAAACGTTATGATTTTGAATTAGGTCCCATGGCTTTTGAATACTGCCCCTGTTCCCCCTCTAATGTCATATTGCAACACTCAGCAACATGGGAAAACCGCTAGACGGCCTTGGGTTAAAAAAAATTCAGGGTCAATTTTGGCTGTTATCAAATTAATAATGGAAAAGATTGTATATTTTCAGAATAAATTCTTTCTAACTTGTGCAGCTTTATAGAAAAAGGCTGCGGTGCTTAGCAAGATCATTACTTGCTTTTTAGATGGAGAGACATCAGTGACAGAGTTATTAATTCTGTACTAAGTTTAAGCTTGAGAAGTGAGTTGAGTAAATCTGTCTGACCTGACGAACAAACAAGCTGCAGCTGGTGAAACCCCTTGCAGCTTGGGGAGTGGATGTGCCTTCAGGAGAGGTGCTTCACAGTTCATGGTTTGTGCCAGAGAGGAGCAATCATTACTATGCTGATAAGGTGTAAGTTGTGACAGAAGCCTGTTTGCTGCAGGACTTCACCATGACGCTTTATCTGAGGCACTACTGGAAAGACGAGCGGCTGTCCTTCCCCAGCACCAACAACCAAAGCATGACCTTTGATGGCAGACTGGTGAAGAAGATCTGGGTCCCTGACATGTTCTTCGTCCACTCCAAGCGTTCCTTCATCCACGACACCACCACAGACAATGTCATGCTGCGGGTCCAGCCAGATGGGAAGGTACTTTATAGCCTCAGGTAAAACTGCATTCGGTCAATGCAAGCTATTAGTGGAAAGAGAAAGCGGTTTAATTGATTCCTGTATTGTGTTTCTGCATGACTTCATATTAAAAAAAAAAAAGCATAGAAAAGAATTAATGTGCTGACTATCCACAGACATCTGAGTGCCTGTGTGAGTACATTTAAGTGCCTGTTGCAGACAGACAGTTTCTGTGCCAGTGTTGCTGGTTCCACCAGTGTCCCTTTACCTCGTGAGCATGGCCAGCCCCTGCTCCTGTTGGGAAGCTGCAGTCAGACACGGCAGTCCCTCAGAGCAGCTCAGCGGGGCCCAGCAGGCTGCAATCCTCACAGGGCACTGCTGAAGAGGCAGGGCACGTTCTAAGTAAAAGGGCAGTGTCTGATAACAAAGGGAAGTCCAGGGCAGCTATAGTTATCCACTTCACTACACAGCAAAGTCTCTGGACCTAGCAAAATGTGCAATTTCTATTCTTGAAAGCAATAATGAAGAAATACAAATTATACTGAGTGCCACTTTATGATAAGCAATAAAACAGGGGGAACATCCTTCAGCATGCGAAGTGACAAGCTTCAGAGCAAGGGTGTATAGCTCCTGGTGACTCCCATGTATGGTTAGAGCAACCCAGACACTTGGTTTGGCTCTTTCTGCTTTTTGCTCACTTTTCATGTGAAATCCATGAAAGCTCCTTGCAGGAGACATTTTTGGTAGCCATTGTTTTGTCCTCTGGCTTGAGGGGTGGTCCCAGCCCTGGCTTTCTCCCTTATTTTCCAAATAGTTCATCTGTTGATGTAAGTCTGAATGTTATTAAACTGGGATTTTTTTATTTCTGATAAGCAACACTTTCATGCTTGGAGATGCTAAGTGAGGAGCACCTGTGTCATGATTTAACCCCAGGTGGCAACTAAGCCCCATGGAGCTGCTGGCTCACTCCCTCCTGGTGGGAGGGAGAAGAGAATTGGAACGGTAAAAGGCAAAAAACCTTATGGGTTGAGATAAAGGCAGATAATTAGGTAAAGCACAAGCCTCATGCACAGGCAAAGCAAATCAAGGAATTCATTCACTGCTTCCCAAGGGCAGGCAGGTTTTCAGCCACCCCCAGAAAAGCAGGGCTCCATCACACCTAACAGTAACTTGGGAATATGAATGCCTTTATTCCAAACTTCAACCCCTTCCTTCTTCTTCCCCCATTTCATATGCTAAGCATGATGCCATATGCTGTGGAATGTCCTTTTGGTCAGTTGGGATCAGCTGTCCCTTCCAAACTCCCTGTGCACCCTCAGCCTTCTCCCTGTTGGGGTGGGGTGAGAAGCAGAAAAGGCCTTGATGCCGCACAAGCCCTGCTCAGCATTGACAAAAATATCCCTGTGTTATTAACACTGTTTTCTGGACAAATCCAAGTTACATTCCCACACTAGGTACTGTGAAAAAAATTAACTCTATCTCAGACAATCAAGCATGATTTGTCATTCTACAAATGAAAATTAAATCTGCGCTTCTGTTTTACTTGGCTGCAGCTCCATCCAGTTAGAAAACAAGTACTGTCAAAGGACCCATAAAAACCTATTAGAGAGGAAATTTCTGTGCAATATTCTGATGCAAGAATGTCAACATCGCCTCCACAGCAATGAAATTACAAAATANCCTGTGCACCCTCAGCCTTCTCCCTGTTGGGGTGGGGTGAGAAGCAGAAAAGGCCTTGATGCCGCACAAGCCCTGCTCAGCATTGACAAAAATATCCCTGTGTTATTAACACTGTTTTCTGGACAAATCCAAGTTACATTCCCACACTAGGTACTGTGAAAAAAATTAACTCTATCTCAGACAATCAAGCATGATTTGTCATTCTACAAATGAAAATTAAATCTGCGCTTCTGTTTTACTTGGCTGCAGCTCCATCCAGTTAGAAAACAAGTACTGTCAAAGGACCCATAAAAACCTATTAGAGAGGAAATTTCTGTGCAATATTCTGATGCAAGAATGTCAACATCGCCTCCACAGCAATGAAATTACAAAATATCTGATAAATAAACAAAGCATCAGATGATAGATAATATATTCTGAAGGACAAAAAGAAGGAAAACCTGACTGATAGGAGGTCAGTATCAGCAAGACTCATAGGTTTAACTAGTGAGAAAGTTGCAGAACACACTGCTTGTGAAGGCTGTAGAGGTCTTTAGGGAATGTAGGTAGTGGCAGAGGTGAAGCTGAGCCTGCCACAAGGTGAGGGGGTAACTTCTCAGCCTGCCAAGGTGTTCTATGATTCTAGAAAAAAAGTCAAGCAAAGAAATTCTTGATTCCCTAGGGGGCATCAGTTTGACAAGAATTCTTTCGTTCTTTGATATTTTTATCTTACCGTTCATTTGAATTCAGTGGCTCCCTTCTCATTACCAAAGCTTTTTCTTCACTCAGCAGATTAGACAAAGTTCAAGTACTCTTTAGGCCTTTGCAAAGTTTGGTCAGGTCCTGAGTGCAATAAAAAAGGACAATAATATGACATAATGTTCAACTTTAGCATGCATGCCTGCACACTCATTTAGCTGCCAATCATCTGCGTTGCAAGCATTTATGGTTATCTAAAGAAGATGGGAGCAGGAGGACATCAAACTACTCAGATCCTGCACAGTCTTGTGCTTAAACAATTGCCTGGTACAAAATGGTGGCGAATGTCTTCAATAGCAAATTGGCAGAGTTTGAGTATTTTATTCGGCAGCAAGTGCAGGTTGCAGTGCTCCGTGGATGCTGGGGAAGGACGAAGGCTCCCCAGTAAGAGTGAACAGGTTGTTACTGCCTGTCTGCCTTGCTGAATGCCTCTGCCTGCAGATTATATTTTTCCCTGGTGTCTGTCTTTTTAGGGTTCTTTGCCAGACATTGTTTTCTCATCTTGGAAACCACTATAGACCTCACTGGCACCTAAACTTCTATCTGAGCCAAGCACTTTCACTCAAGGGCAGGAAAGTAAGAGCAGATGGAACCCCTTATGCAGAAGGACTACTAACATAAGGGATTGCATTGTGTTTTTATCATTATGTGACAGACGTTTCTCTACCAGTAACCTTTCCATAATTTATTAATTCTTTCCCCATTATGATTTATACTCTTATTTTCATTTACTTCTCTAGAGTCCAAGCCAGTTGAGTCAAGATTTATGGATGTTTCTGGTTCAAACACCAAATCATGCTATTAAAAATGTGATAATCAGACTATAGCAAGGCCAGGGATTTTGACTGGTGGGCCAGAGCATTTCGGTTGTCACTGTTGCATTCCAGCTCCAGCCCTGACTCGAGGCACTGCCTGTGCCCTCTGGTGGCTGATTCCCACGTGTGATCACTGGGTTCCCACTGAGCAGCAGGAAATTCACGGTGTGCAAGGGAATTACCTGCATCCCTCGTGGCACTACGATGACTTTGATAGATGGAAATTTTCTTATCGTACAAAGCATCTGTTTTAAGGACAGATGTCTGCAGAGATGTGTTTGCTGATTGACGGGGGGAAAGTCTCCTTTTTGCCCTTTCCCATTTTCTTTTCCAATACTTTTCTCATCTAGTAGCAATTTGTAATGGCCGACCTTTCTAGTCACCATTTTTAACAGTAGTTTGCTGAGAGGAAGAAATGGCTTTACCTAAAGTGGAATGGCATTAGCTGAGTGGAAGGAATTTATTTTCAGTTGACTGGTACTGGCTGTAGCAGTTTAATAAAAGACCAAACTCACAGCTTTACTATTTTTCAGTTCACACAAGGAGACAAGTTTTTAATGGAGTGATTTTTATTATTCCTAGAGTTACAGTAACAGCAATGTGCAACATGGATTTTAGTCGCTTTCCCCTGGACACACAGACATGTTCCCTGGAGATTGAAAGCTGTAAGTAAAGTGGAGGTGTAGGGGAGCCAAGGGCTGCACCCCATGGGCACCCAAACTGTGTTATACCAATAATTAATTACATAAATAATTAATTATGCCAATAATTAAACTGCTGCTACATTCACGGGAGCTCTAACCAAAGTCATCAGACCTCAATACAAAGGAAAACTCCCCGCCTGTATTTTTTCACTAGAATTAGATGGTGTTTGCAACAAGTGTTTTTAAAAACCAGCTGTGAGCACTGTCTTGCCAGTGGCCCTGAATGCCAGCCAGGCTGCCCCACTGCCGCCCCACCCCTGAGGCCACTTGCCTGCAGGTCAGCAGTCTCCAGCAGCACCTGTTTGCCCAGGTGCCCTCAGGCACATGGATAAATGGCTGTGTGCCCTTCACTTCACGGGCACTTTCTGCCCATCCGTGGTGTAGAAACCACAACAGGGTAGTGATGTTAATTGCCTTCCTCTTATGCTTCTTAGTCCTATTTGAGATAAACCCAGCTTATGACCTTTGTCCTAAGTATGATGCACATATGAATTAGCCAGATTTCATAGAACAACATTTTAAAATGTTGGCTTTTTGGAGTTATTTTCTTCTCCTTCTTAAGTTTGCAATAAGAAATGACAATCTTAATTCTGTTTTAGTACATTTATATGTGATTTTTTTTCTCCCTGTCTGAAAAGAGCTGCTACTAAACCCATCTGAAAGGATTAACATTACTGTTACTTCCACATGTATTAAAAAACCAAGTAATGTTCATGTGTGTATCATAGGCAGAAAGTTTACCCAAGAGTTTTTCCTCCTGCATGCCTTAGACCATTGATAGATTGTTCCTCTCGTCACCCCAAGCAGGTTCTTTCTGCTGAGGCTCCTTTTCTTTGCTTCTCATTTTAGGAGGTTTACAAGAAAGAATTTTTCAAGTCCTGATGCAGTGGGTTACTTGACACACATATTATGTGTGTGAAACCATGATCAGAGAAACAGAAGGGTTTACAAAATGTACCAGGCCTCAGGCCTGAAGGCTGTGACAATGAGCTAGTCCACTCCTTGCCCCAGCCATACCCACCACCTATGTAGGTGGCATTTGGGAATTTGACCTTTACAGCTGGGAGCTCTGAGGTAGCCAGGAGGGCTGTGTGTGCACGTCCTGGGCTGTGGGGTGGTAGCAGCTGTCTTAGTGCACTATCCTGAGTTTGCTCTGCTTCCCTAGATGCCTACACTGAAGACGACCTTATGCTCTACTGGAAGAATGGGAACGATTCCCTAAAAACAGATGAGAGGATATCTCTGTCCCAGTTCCTGATTCAGGAGTTTCACACCACCACAAAACTTGCCTTTTACAGCAGCACAGGTGGGCAGCCTGGAGTACCTGGCAGAGAGTTGGCTGGGGGAAGAAGGGGTGCAAACTGTCTCTCTTGACCTTGGCCATGGAGGATTGTCCACTGAGGGGTCTCTCTGTGCCCCACCACACCTGCCACTCTTCTATACCAAGCTGGCTGCCCCTGCCACATGCTTGCATCTCAATGGTCATGTAGTCTGGAAACATAATCCCTCTTCAAGGTCACACCCAGTTTTAACTTGAATTAAACTCTCTGATTGCATAGGTTACATTTTCTGGAAGATATCAACCTGAGAGATGCTTTGACTTTGATAGTTGGTTCAGTAAAGAGTTTTTTCTGGAAATTGCAATGATCTGCAGCCATTAACTGTGTTTTTGTAAAAGAAAATTAGTCACTTTTCCCCTGATGCAGCATCACCCTATCTGAAAGTAGTCTGATGTTGGTGTAGCTTCTCTTTTTCATTCTCTCTGTTTTACAGGTTGGTACAATCGCCTCTATATAAACTTCACTTTACGCCGACACATCTTCTTCTTCCTGCTTCAAACCTACTTCCCTGCCACTCTCATGGTCATGTTGTCCTGGGTGTCCTTCTGGATCGACCGACGTGCAGTTCCTGCCAGAGTCCCGTTAGGTAAAAACAACGTTGTAGTCAGCAGACCTAAGAGACAATGGCTGCAACCACAGCCTTGACCATCAAGATGAAATCCTGGGTGCCATGCACTGCCCCCGTGTTGCCTGGAGGCACAGAAATCAGCTATGCCACACACGTGTGCCCCAGGGACAGGGCACATGTCCCCTCATGATGCAAACTCTCCATGTGCCCTGTTTGCACAAGATGCACCTGGAATGAATCAGAGAGCAAAGGTCCCACTCTGCTTTTATTGCTCTAGACAGAGACAGGGCACGTGTACAGCCAAGGTGTCAATATCCTTCAGAGACTTCAGTGAGCAAGAAGGTGAAAATCAGTATCAGCAGCCCTGACAAAATTTCAGTTTATTGAATTTTGCTAGAGAAGGGAGGGTGGAGGTAACACAGCTGAGCTGTGCTGTGCAGTTTAACTTGTTAAATGAGTTTGCACTGCAGTCTGAGGGATTCAGCTTCCCCTTTTGCAGCATCTTTCAGAGAGATGAAGCCATATGTCACAGGAGTCACCATAGGAGTAGAACTGTGATATGGACATAAATCTTCTTCTAAAGTGGATGCTTTGCCCTCAGCAAAGTGCTGTTTGTTTTTTTGCAGATTCTGAGCTCAAGCTTGCTTCCTCTTATTCCAGGCAACACGCCTCAGGATTTTATTTATTCTTAAAATCTTATTCCTCGGTGGAGAGAATATAGACAGACATAATAGAGATGGCAATAGGGCAGTTTTTCATGTCTGAATTTAGAAACAGCACCCATTGCCTCGAGACATCGTTAAAAGAAGCATAAGAGTTTGGTCCATGGCTTTTCAGAAGATGTAGGCACTGCCTTAGCAGTATTTTTAGCACCTAGATACTCCTGTGAACTCAGTCCTTTGTGCTTATATACATAATTTCAACTTCCAGAGTAATCACTAATGTGACACAATTAGCCCCTGAAATGAGAGGCTCTCTCAGAGCCAGGGTGACACTGAACTACAGGGGCTCCTGCCCTTGCTTGTGCGCTCATTGTGCTTGCCCAGGGTGTAACGTGGGACAGCGATGCCTTTGTGGGGCACCATTATTCCCTGATTTTGCTCCAGTGAAGGCACAGACCAGGCATGAGAGTCAGCTGGGGACTTCTGTGACCTCCCATGAAGCAGGACTTCCCTGGAGAAGTCCAGCATACAGAAAACACAGGGGAAACAGGTAAAAGCAGCAGCTTCACTTGTGTCCATGCTGCAGAGGGGTTGAACTAGAAGCTGAGATACTCAGAACAATAGAGCCATAGAATATCTTGAGTTGGAAGGGACCCATAAGGATCATTGAGTTCAAATCCATGTACTTGTACCCCCTCCAGGGACTGTCCTGAGCCTGGAATGGGGTGCAGCCAGCACAGGGTCAAAGTGCTGCTGCTTGGCCATGGGGTGGGAGGCTGGTGGTGTGGTGAGCAGCCAGACTAGCAGCACCCTGAGACCAGAATTAGAGCTGTGCATAGACACAAGACACAAATAGACAAGAAAACCCGAGTTACAAATCAGGGCCGCCTGAACCCTCCTTAGGCAGTGAAAGCCATTACCCAAATGGGAAAAAAGATATTGCAAATTCAGACGTCAGGAAATTGTAACAACTGCTGTATTTGTGATGAAGAGTCTGGTTTGAAAGCGTCTTATGGTCTCTTCTGCTGGTGTATTCCCAGGGATAACCACCGTGCTGACCATGTCCACGATCATCACTGGGGTGAATGCCTCCATGCCTCGTGTTTCCTACATCAAAGCAGTGGACATTTACCTGTGGGTCAGTTTTGTGTTTGTCTTCCTCTCGGTGTTGGAATACGCGGCTGTGAATTACCTGACAACGGTGCAAGAGTGGAAGGAGAGGAAACTGCGGGAGAAGGTGAGGTTTTCTATCTCCAACGTCATTTTATTGCCCCTGGGAAAAGGTGTGGCAAAAGCCTGGAAATGTTCAAAGCTTTGCAACTGCAGTGTGCTGCTCTCAGCTGCCTGGGGAGAATGCAGTGTGTGCAAAAAGACACCAGCAGTGAGGCATTGTGGGTTACAAAGATTTGCCACACACAACCCACGCCCAAGCTCACTGCTCTTTCTTTGGAGTCTGAGTGCACCAACTCCCTCTAGGTATAGTCCTCCACCACCTGTATAGATGGCATAGGTTTCAGGATTTTACCTTTAAATATTTTTTTTATACTGAAGATTAAAACCTGTGGATAGAATCAGTCAGATTCTGCATTTAGGGTTTCAGATGACATGACAGATATCCCCCACTTTTGTCTATGCACAGTCTAAACTTATACAGTGGTCCCAATTTTCCCATTCTGCCCTTGTTACATTAAACTAAAATTTCAGCCTGAGATCTCTCCAAATGGGGCAGGCTTCAGACATTCCTTCTAGTGGTTTCCCTCTGTCCTCCTCTCTGATTTTCTCAGCTGCAAGGCACAGGTCCAACCTTTACTTACACCCTGATACCTGTGCCTAAGCCAAAGGAGCTTTTCCACAGACAGCCCTGCTCTCTCCCTGACTGCACCTGTGCCTTGCAGACATGGTAATGGAGGTGGAAAAACCTGCCCCACCTTCTCGCTCTCCCTTTTCCATCCCCACAGCCTGAATCCCCCAGGCCTTTCCCCTCCTCTGTGGGATGGAAGGAGGAGAGGGATGTCTGTGACCATGTGGACACAGCTCAAACCCTTGCTGCCCTTGTCTATGCCAGCAGTGTGCCCCTGCCTGTGCGTGCAGCCTACCTCAGCCCCAGCCCATGATGGTGGACGGCAGCTACAACGACGGGGACGTGAATGAGCTGGGGCACTTCATGTCCGAGAACGGGGACAAACAGGACCGGATGATGGTGCAGCTGGCGCTGGGCTCGGAGAGGGGCTCGGCCAGGAGGAAAAACCAGAGATACATCAGCATGCGGATCGACACCCATGCCATCGACAAGTACTCCAGGATAATATTCCCTGGGGCATACATTCTATTTAATTTGATATACTGGTCCATTTTTTCATAAAGATTCATAACTTCTGTAGTCACAGAGCATTGTGACATTAAATGAAAGTACAGTCTCATAGGCTAACAGAAAGAAAATAGAGAATTGTTTCAATTGGAAGGAAGATTCATTTTTTCCCAGGATTTAATTTTTTTTTATTAGAGGCAACTCATCTGTGGCATAAATAATTGTGGAAGTTTCACATGTCAGCAAAATATAGGATATACAATCTAAAATTTTATACTTATTTAAAGATGTGCTATGTTCCTTCTTGTGCCTCATAGGCCACTGTAAACTATTTAAACAAGTGACTATAATTTCCAGTTGCTTATATATGGTGCATCCTCCATTTCGTGCCCCTGAAATCCTAATTCTTTGAGTACCTGAGTGCATGCATACATCTCTCAATTCAGCAGACTGACCACATTCAATACCAATAAATACAAGAAGATGCAAATACTTGCATGTTTGCAGGATGAGGTCAGAAATGGTAATTACAAACACAAAATAACCAGTACTGAAAAACGCTTTGGCAAGGTTATTGATGGCTACATCTTGCTTTCACAGCTGAATGCATGACTCATTAGCAGTACTGTACTGACAGGTCCACGTAGCAATAATTTCAGACTTGTGCTTTGTCTTAATAGTATTTAAAACACAGAAATATTTCCCAACTGTTTTGACTAAGTTTTAAAAATATGAGTTGCGATGTACATTTAATATGGAATGAACAAAAGCCAGACTTCCTGCAATGCTAACCAAATCCTCTGGGGAACACAGGAGCTCTCCTTGTAATAAGGATCTGCTTATTTGGGTCACTGGTAGTTTTGCTCTTGAGTTTCCTGGGAACTGGTTTCTCTACAAAATGATCCAGTGAAGACAATCTGTTGTCTACAAAAAAAGCCCCAAACTACTTCAGGAGAAGCCTCTTTCCTCTGATATAGTCTGAGCATTACCAGTCTCTATAAGCCTGAAAACCTGTTGCAGCCTGCAATGCCAGCAGTACCAGTACTCGCTTCCAGGAAAATCCAGGTTCATCTGTTTGTAGTAAAAGCATAATAGAAAGGTGCTCAACAGCTGACAAAGCAGGGGTAAGGACTTTACAAGAGACACCATGCCAAAAACTTTGGAATTAAGAAAACAGCTTCCACCGTAAGACAGCAGCTCCATTGCAGACACAGGTACAACTAACAGAATCTGCTTTCATGCTGCATCATCCCCCAGCATCCTGCAGCCCACCATGTCCTCAGAGAAGGCTCAGCACCTTCCAAGGCAGAGCAAGGGGACACAGCTGGAGCTGGGGGTAGTTGGCACTGACTTAAGTCCCAACTCTCCAACACAGTGTCTGCAGAGCAGCCAGTCAGTGTGAATACTCCACATGGAAAAGGCAGAATCTGTCATGCAGAAGTGATGAAATAGTTCAGGGAAACAAGAACCAGTTGAATGGAATCAGGGGCCTTTACAACACCAGCAGCACCAAAGGTGTCTCAGAATTGTGATCATTCAGTTGTTCTGCTGCCATGTTATACACCTCTGTCCACAAAGCTGCCTGAGGGTTTGCATTCGCAGGACTTTAAACACACACACGCTTTTGCACACAATTGCAGAATTCACTACTGCCTGCACAGCACATACTGTTGTGTTTTACAGGTGGAGCTGCTCTGAGCATCAGACCAAAGCAGTTGTGACTCCAAAAGGAGAGTGAATCTTCTTACATGACACCTGCCCTGGCCTGCCTGTTCTGTCACTCCACCATTAGGCGTGACAGTCATTGCAGTTGTTTGAACACTGCTGGTTGTTGTTTCTATTTCCTATGTAAATAAATGTTACATAAACATACTCAGTTTTTCTTACAACTGCTAAAATTGTGATCTGAAAAACTACCTACACTCATCTCACAGCTACACTCCATAGGTAAGGCAGTAAAACCACAAAAGCTAAAAATCATTGAAAGACACACCCACCCATAAGATAGTTCTACTACTTATTTCTACATAGGGGTTTTTTTCACATGCACATATACTATCATTCCTTCATTTTATCAAGTCCCCTTCATGTCATATTATTCTCCTGTAAGTTTTTTCAAGAGATTAAAAAAATGCCTTTTTTTTTTCTTAAAACCTGTAAACATCTCAGTCAAATGAAAGTAAAAAGGTTGCTCTGGCAAAAGCAGATGAAAGGTTGACCACCAGGTTTGCCCACCCAACCATATTCCTTATTCTGACAGCACCTTCCCCCACAAATAGCTCCAAGATTTCTTGGGCAAATTTGCACAGGAATGTATTTAGATTCTTGGTATTGCAAGAACCCATTTATTTCTACGATTTAAGAATAGCACGAACAGGAGTGCCAGATTTTATAGTAAGCTTTTCAGCTCTGTAAGAAGCTTAATGTTCTGTAGTTTGCTGCAATACAATACATTCCTTTATAGACTCATTAATCTCATACTACATACATTATTTGGCATCTGATCAGTATATTAAGGGAGATTTTGAAGATACAAATGGGAGCTGGACTTTTGAATTCCCTGGCTTTCAGTGGGAACCTGGTTTCCAACTTCCCATGTGATTTTTCAAAATTTCCCTTTCAGCACAACTCCCTAAACTGATTCCCCAACCTCAGTGTTTGGATTTACACTGTTAATTTACTTGTGTTTTATTTGGGAAACTCTAGTGCCTTTTCAGTCTTATATAAATGTGTATATATATGTATTCTATAACTACAGGATATGTCATTTACAGTGTTTGCTATCAGCAACTGTACTCATTATACATATTTACATACAGACTTTTTGGCTTTTAACCTTTCACTGTATGGGTTTTGTATCCAATCATTAACACTCTGCTCCTTTCCACTTCCACAATAAATCAGAGAGGTTTGTTTGCTTTTGTTTATTTCTAGAAATACTCGAAATCACAATAAAACTTCACATTTGTACAGCATCGTGTGTTTTCTACCTTCAAAAGCATGATCTCCATGAGTTTATACATCTATGTAAGACCTTTTTACTCAGGACCTGATCCAGACAAATACCAACTGTCCTTAAATCTGGTTATGCTAGTAGGGCTGGAGAGTCCCAGGGTTCCACAGGCAGGGCTCTGATAAGAAGCCTGCGTGCGCACTCCACCATCATGATGACACTAAGCTTTCCATCTCAGACTGTGTGCATTACAGTCCTTGGTCTTCTTGCTTTGGGTGATAATCTGCAATTTCTTTGAGATTAACCCAAAACCCGGCCTGGAATAAGGCTATTTACAGCAGGCAGGTCTGTGTGCATGGTGGATAGACACAGGTTCTGCCTGTGAGCACATCTAGCTAGGTTCTAGATTTGGAGGCTGAAGCCTGTGGTAGTCTTTAAGGACGATGATAATTAGTGACAGGGTGAAGCAGCAAGGAGGCAACCTTCAGTCTGCAACTGAGAAGCTGCAGATACCCCGTCCCTTGCGAGTGTTCAAGGCCAGGCTAGAGTAGGAAAAGAAATGGTATGATTCTGTGAGTAGTGAGAAGGCATGAAGAACTAGATGGTCTTTTAAGCTCCCTTCCAACCCAAACCATTCTGTGATTCTCTGAAACTCTAGAGCTACCATAAACAATAGCACCGTATTTTTACACTATCCTCAACCATGTGGGCTTCATCAGGACTGAAGCAGTTGGCTTCTCGCTTTATTTTTAAATAAGGACATTAGATGCAGTTGTAGCTTGAGAAAAATCCTCAGTGAGTTTGTCAGATACTTTTGGCTTCCATTAGTGCCTAGAGGAATCTAAGCCAGCAGCAATCTTATCCAACTTTGGCTTAGCAGAGTTCGGGTAAGAACACTTATGCAGGATTCACTTTTGCTCCCTAGTAAGAACAAAATGTGGGTGGCAGCAGCAGTCAACAAAAGCATCTGGTGAACAAAGGCTCTGTGGAGAGCTGCTGCCTGCAGGACAAGGAAATTGCAGACCTCAGGGGTAAAAAGGAAATAATGTAGACTTTCTCTTTGTTATTTCAAAAGTATTTATTCCTAAACATTTTGCTCTAAATAAAAGTCTGTTTTAAGGAATGCTGTTAGGACGTTCAACGAATACTAGAAAGTTCAACAGCTTATGTATTGTGACTCTTCCCCAGAGGAACACAGTCCTGCTTCTCGTGACTGCAATGGGAGCAGGTAGAGCACTCACAGTGGGGGGAAACAATTATAGAAATAAGGTTCACAAGAACATTAAACTGCTTCCCATTTATGGCTTGAAGAAAGGCTGCTAGGCTCTTCTATGCCAGGAACACAGCAGGTTGCAAGTTCTCTCCTTCAAATCTTTTCATAAAAAGTAAACACATCACATTTCATGTTTTATTGTTTGTTTTGCTTTAAACCAGGTGTATCTTTTACTCAGGTTCTAAGACAGATACTAAATAAAGAAATACAATAGCTTGGTAGGAGGGCAGAGGCTTTAAGTTCTTCACAACATCTGGACATAATCACCTCATCCTTTCACAGCTGCGATTTGCCATCAGCTGTTCAGAGTAATTTCAGCCATTACAGTTCATCACCTCCACATTTTGATTAATTACTGAGAATACTGGTTTCCTGACAAATACTCCAATATTCTTAAATTGCAAACAGCTTGGGGAAGACTGCAGTTAGGGCAACTTAAAAAGCATGCCAGATATTTTCATATACGTGTGATTTATGAGCACAAATGACTGAAAATCAAAGTTTTATTCCCACAGGAACTAGACTTCTCCCATACATAGCATCACTGTGAAAGTAAAATCACAAGGTTATTTCCCAAACTGCTTTAGTTCTGCACCTCAAGAATGAACATTCTGAGACAAACTGGAATTAGCTCACATGGGGAGTTGAGAGCAAGGATTCAAGGATTTGGCAAATGAAGCCAAGATCACCTGACCTAGTGTTGGTGATAATCCCACTTCAAACTGGAGGCTAGACCAGCTTTAGCCTAACAGAGATCCTTCAGAGATCACTCACAAGCTCACGTTCCTACTATTCTATCAATTCCAGCATGTTTTAACAGTTAAAACAGCCCTAAGCTTATAAAGACTAACATTAAATACTGTATTTGAAAGGCATTAACCCTCACAAATGCAGACCAAAATGGAAAGCTTACAACACCCTCAATCTTACATAATCATAACAAACTAGGGGGGAAAAAGAAAAAATCAAACATGCTACTCAAATAAAACTGTGCAGCATCCCAATATTAAGCAAAGGACAAGAAAATTCAATCACAATTAAATTCCTTTATTAATATCAACTCATCTGTAATCAGTACTTCAATTCCATTCAAATTCCAGCAATGATTACAACAAAATGAAGACATGCTTTTAGTTCAGAGAAGTTTAATTAACTGATCTTGGATATGATGCAGCCAAGAAGTCTGGACAAAGAGAACTGAGAAGGCTTTAGTGCACATCAGCTTGTAGGAAACACAGCAACACAGCATGTGCTATCTATGTGGGATCCACACTCCATCTTAAAAACAGCAAAGCAATGACTTAAGCAGTTCTTGCAGGAGGAAATAAAAAGTCACATGTGCTAAGGAATCAGTGCACTAGCCTGTTAACCCAGTAGATCTTAATGAATTGCAATTGTGTCCGAGAACTGGCAAGGCAGACTGTAAATTAAAAGTTAAGGACAAAGCTCCTTTGACAAACCTTAGAACAAATTTCAGTTGGATTTAGTATTCAACTTACTATCCTGGACATACCTATCGCTCAGAGTCCCACCTTCACCTGTTTCATGCATTCATCCATGAAAACCGTTTACTAATGAAAGCAAGGATACTGGTGTAAAATGAAAGTGAATATAGAATTCAGTAGACTATAAATTCTGAATAGACTTTTAGAGTTTACCGTTTAGACACTGTTAAAAAAAAAGGTTTCTGAAAGTCAGTTATTCTGACTTCCTGGGAACACAGTTTGCCTGCCTTCCTTTCTGAAGCTTACCGTAATACCTGTGCTTAGGAAATGTTAATCACTAAGTTGCTTTCTCACTCCACCTGTCCACTGACTTCTTTTCTGTGTACTCACGAGATCCTTTAACCAGTGAACTAAAAGACATCGTAAAGTCTTTGGGCCCACAGAACACCACCTAAATAAAATTGAAGTATTAATGTCTCTGGGAAGCAAAAAAACAAGGATTAAACCAACTAACCATGCAACACACAGAAAGGACAACTGGCAAGGCTTAAGAGATCTGCTGCTTAGGACATGGGAACAAATAGGTTAAAGAAGGCAGTTACTGCACCAGCAATCCTCACTGCAAGCTCCTCTGAGCTTACTAGAGGGGCTTGCACGCAACCACCTATTGCTTCAAAGCACCATACTTGTAGCTTTGTGACAAAGATTTCCACTGGTTTAGCTAAATTTATACACCTCCTTCAGGTCAGTTAAGCTAATGCAACACCTCATGTGGACACCTGTATTGCCTCAGAGCAGAATTTTTCCTGCAGTAGTTTAAATGTGTTAAGCATTTAGTTAGTTAAATATGTTAAGCAACTTAGTTGCTTCCCAATTTTGTGATCCATGACTTCTCTACAACATCTCCAAAATTTATTAGGAGGAAAATCAGTGCATTTCAGGACAATTAAGCTTTACAGATTGCATTTCCATACAAACAGTTCTCTTCCATTTCTAGAAGCTACTGTTATCAAAACCAGGTATATTTCCAAACATAGCCCCTTCTCTCCAGTGAAACCAGCTCATGTTTTAAGTCTCCATCTTGTCCCAAGAAAAGTGACTGACCAGAAATTTCATAAAAACTTCACAGATCAGATTCAGCATATGATCACTGAATGAAAAGTGCTTATTTTAGAACAAAACCTGTCAAACTTCCTTTATAAGGAAAATTACTATAGCACTACATAGAAAATCACTCACATGGGATCTAATCACTGTAATTTATTCAACACTGCAAATTAAAGACAACATATTTGAGATCTCTGTATGAAATTCATCACCATACTGAACACAAACATTACAGCTAGATGAAATTTCACATTTTTGAGAGCAAAGATACTATTTGCTTCTCCTAAAGTCCAAATAAAAGAAAATAATCATTTCTTCAGCTATGTATTTATCCAGCCCCTACTGGGATTTCAATACAGCATCTCCGTTACATCAGTCCTACTGAGAAAGTTTTAATGAAGTTTAGTGTGATGCACATGCTCCAACACCAACACCAGATTCTTTTTTAGGTCCTACTGGATTTATTTGCTCCTCTTCTTTCAGCTTCACTTCTCTAAAGTCTTCCCTGACTTCTTCTAACAGACCTGGCTTGAAAATGACATCCAGTGCTGTCATTGCCAAAGCTTTTGCTGTGCGCAAGGCATAGAACTGAGCAGTCTGTGACCCTGCAGAAAAAAACATAACATGAATTTCAGGTTAGATTACCAATGTTTAAACCATTTGCTTACTGCATAAGGAACATTTTATTAAAAAAGTTCTGGAAGTTTCAGCTGCAAGAACATTTTCTTAAATATCAACTTGCATGAAGTACACATATTTTCCCATGCCTCAAAACGTATTTTCACTTGCAAGTACTTAATTTTCTGCTACTGGTATAAACAACTAAGAATGAGAACAGGAAAGTGAGTGTTCACATTATGCTCTTTAGAAAATGTGGAGTTTTATAAACCAGCACTGTTAGGCTTCCAAAGTACTGTGTTTTAGGAGTAAGAATTATTTTTATCTTTTGGCTCATGTTTAGAAATTCTTTGAATATGCTGTTATGGATAATCCTTCTTATTTCTTTTGTCTAGATGGTATTATCAGGTCAGGCTTTTAGTATGAGGAATGGTCACCCTTCCCATATACATGTAATCTTAAACATAAACCCAGAAATTCTACGTTTGTCAACATTTTCTGCAACTCTACTATTAATGTTAATTGTTTCGGGGTCTGTATTCAGCTCAGACCACATCATGCTTGACAAAATCAACCCTGTTTCTATAAAGTATTCACATGCAGCCAGTTTCAGATCTATTACTTAAGACTTTCAAACATTTACTACACAGTAGCTTTGAATACCAGTGAAACATGGGAAAGCTTTAAATCTCTGTAATTTGAAATATTTCTAATTCCTAGATTTGCTGCTCTGTAGTGAGCAGTCAGCAAGCAGTCTATACAATGCTTAAGGATTCCAAATACAAACCTCCAACCCTTTTCACTTCCACTCACCTGCAGCTTCTGTGTACTGCTCAGTATGATTCAGTGCATCAGAGCCAATATAAAAATAAGGATGAAGCCCAGGGACCACAAATGTAACATTTCCAAAGTCCGTGGAACCTAGAAGCAGCATAGAGATTTTCTTAATGAAAAAGTGTTGGGCAGTTTTGAATGCTGTAAGAAAATGCATGATAGACATTCTCTCCAGCCCATATCTAAAATGGAATATCCTTTGCCCCAAATACGAAAATAAAAACATTCCTAATGAGTCATTATCCATACAAATATCTCCTGTCACCAAGGTGTTTTCCCTAACTAACCATCTTCAGGTGCTGCTCTCCAGTGCACTTCTGATCAATGATCAGTTACTGGACTGCAAGGAAGATGTATCAGCATGTTCCTATTCCTTTTACTGCTTGTTTTTTATCAAGCATCTCCTGATAGTAAGATGTTAATTCAGAAACAGGAAAGCTGCAAACCTTGGGAGTTTCAGGCAGTTCAGCTATTTCCCTGTTAGAGCCCTTAGAACTAGGCTCAACAATTCCTGCTTCTCACCAATATGCAAATATTCAGCATTCTGTAGGGGACTAAAGTAGAAACTATTCATCTTGAAACAAAAACAGATTGAGGGTAACAGTTTTTTGCCCCCATGTGTTTTGATTATTCTCAGTTATGGAACTCCTAATGGCACAAGCACCCCTGAAATAAAATCAGAACTAAACTCCAGACAAAATGTTAGGGCTTTGTAGACAAACACCTGATACCAATGCTGCAGATTTTAATGATGATTCTTTCATGCCTGACTATCACTTTCAGTATGTTATCTAGCACCTATCTCACAGCCTGATCTACTTAATGGTATCATCCCAAAGTAGAAAATTCTTCAGAGTAAATCATGCAAGAGTTTACAACCACATCCCAAGTGCCTTTTTTTTTCTACCCAAACAAGCAATCCCCTCACTATTTGTTAAAATGACATTTTGAAGCTGAAGAAATCAACATACCAGTTATTGTGAAGTCCAGATACCAGAGGAAGCATTGTTTTGTAGCAGGGAAAAATAGGGATGACCCACTAAGATCTCACTTAACTTTTTTGGGAAAGAGATTCAAGAATTTGTTTCTTTAGCAATGGTGTATAAAATGACTGTTCCAAAGATTTAAAATTAATTGTAACACATCAGATAGCCTCTATATCGTGATTCTTTATGAAGAGAAGATGTTGCTAATGCCTTAAGATTTAGTAATTAAATGATTGAAGAATACAGATTTTACTTGGAAGCCTATAGTTAGTGAAAGTGAGTCCACAGAGCCTACGTTATAAGGACAAGAGTTTGCTATTTACTCTGCTTACAGATAATGGAAACAGCAAAGCTTGTTCAAAAACATCTCTTCCCATAAATTCAGAATGCATTTGAAGAAAATCCAACTCTTGGCACAGCAACAAGTTATTTTAATTTCCAGTAGTCTGCACTACTGATTCATTCTTTGGTCAACCTTGACAGACAAACCAGAAGTACTGCATACTCCAGACTAAACCAAGGGTTCTAGACCTGCCTCATTAAGTCCCAATACACGAACTGCCGCAAAGACTGTGCTGCCCTTTTCCCTACTCTCAATTAGCGAACAAAACATCAGAAATTTCACTGCATCATAGCTCTCAGTCATGTCATTCCCCCTAAATTTATATCCATATTCAATATACTACCAGTTGACACATTATTTTTGCTGAATAGAAGGGATTTAAATTTGGTATTTTCTAGTAATATGGAGAGGCAAAATCCAAGCAGCTTTTAATAAAAAGGTGACAGCCAAATCTTCTTCCCTATTAGAAAAAATGTTACACCCTTTATGGGAATAACATAGGGGTATGTTTAGAACATCAGGTGTTCCAATGGTTTCCATACAAACATCTGAGATTGTATGCTTGCTAGACACATACAGATTGGGATTCCTTCTAGAAGCATAAACAACTGCAGTTATCAATGCAATACAAATAATCCTGCGCTATCTTCAATAGAGAGATATTGGAGTTCCAGCCTCTCAAAAATATGTCCTGAAGCCTCTTCAAGTCACCGAGTATTAAATGGAGTCAGTATTACCACAAATATTAACAGAGAGGAAAACACAAAAGATTCCAGGAAACATTTATATACAGTCCCAAGCTTCAAAAGTGGAATTTTCAAAACATACTAGAACTTCTTAAGATTTTCTTTATCAGTCTTGTGCACAGGACGCCAATGAACCCCATGAACACTAAATTTTGAGCAGACTAAGTTATTACAGGTGTGGGTGCCTCGACTAAGGTATGTTTAACTAAGCCATCTGCTTTAGGAGGTTATGGATATCCTGTAGAAAGCTACCCTATGACCAGTAGAAGGAGAAACAGGTGCTGGCACCTGGTCCAAGCTAGCTCAGTTTCACATTATGTCACACCACCCTGGCTGCGTGCCCAGCGAGCACGTGTGATTTGCTGTACTCAAGGAAGCCTTGGTGACGCTTATCTGCCTAGAGCGATACCTGGGAGCAGACCGACACTAATACCCATGCAGAGGTGGCAGTGAGTACGCTCATCTCTTAACGACTGTTCTGCTGCACAGACATGGAGAAGCAACTGAGCTATCTTCCTTCCCTTTCAACAGAAGAAACTGATATCCTAAAAGAAAACATTGAAAACCACATGAAAACTAAACAGAAATAGAGGTCTTGAAAAAGATGAAACAAAATACTCAATCCCCCCAGAAAAGGGTAGCATACAAAGTTCCACTCCTATGGCTCTGGAGACTGCGCTTTGTTATCTCTCCTGAATTCCCACTGCAAAAATTCAGAGGAGAAGCTGTGGAAAGAAAATTCAGTAAAACCTGCTGCAGTGTGAGACAAAAAAGCAACTGCCCAAGCACATTTTGACATTTGACATGCAATTCAAGGACAGGACAGCCATACAGGGAGTTTTGGTTTAAGCAAGTTAGTGGTTAACATTTAGTATATCATGTAACTTACATATGAAAGCCCTATTGCAACTGGGTGTCTGTGCAAAGTTCCCTTCAAGTCCTCCGAAAAAAAGTAAGATCATTGATATTCATGATCATCCTTACTACAATGGTTTGGAGGAACCAACTATAGCAGAGCTCCAGAAAGTTGCACTACAGTAAACATTCTAAGGTTCCTCAGCTCCTGTCTTTGGCTAAATCAGCAAAGTAGTAAATCTTATTTGTATTACACTGAAGAAAGAAGGAAGAAATCTGCCTTTAGTTATAATTTGTTTTTAAACACAAGACAATGAACCAGTGTTTAATTTGGAAGGGAAGTAAGCAATAGAAAAAACCCCATTACCATTAGATACCAAGAATACCGTTAGATACAATGTCTCCCCTACCCACAAAAAGAAGTTTGGAGAGCTATTCCTGAACACCAACTCCAAAGATAATCTGCATTTAATATAGAGAAGATAAGTACCACAATCAAACTAATTAGAATAACTTTGTACTGAGAACAGTATTTTCCTTCTAAGAGAAAAATCTTTAGCATGAATGGAGTAAAAGTGTTCATAAATACAATTAAGATCAGTAGTGAAGGCTAAAAGTATGAGCAGAAGTTGACACTTGAACAGAGCTCCTGTAGGAAGAGTCTGAAAAAAAAAGTGTTAAGGATAACATGAAACCCACCTAAGCATTCAAGAATTCCCATTTCTGTTATAGTTCTGAGATCAAAAAAGTTAAATCGTTTGACACACGGTCAAGACCCAGAAGTGAACACCTACTTGAAGAGCACCCCTTGGAAAACTAATCTGTGGAACTCATGAACTAAAATTAGAGGCATGTAATTACCTGTTAATGAAAAGATTAAATTAGGGTTAGTGAGATGCTTAAACTTCCATTTATAAATCTCTCCAAAAACTCCCTCTAAAATAATTGTTAGATTCTAGTAGACTTGTTTATATATAAGCTTGGAAAATATTATTAAACAAGGTTCCTAAAAACAAAGTCTCATCCCCATTCATAGCAAACCAGGATTCTGTATTTTAAAGCCACAGAACGAGACACAATTCATTACACATCCTCATGTTCTCAGAAAGACTGCTCTTAGCTTTCCATCCTTTCCCCCAACCAAACTGTTTATTACTTGAAATATTTTCAGAACTATTATCAGAAGGTGTTTACTGCTTTTCTTACCTGTTCTTAGCTTCTACAATAAATCACAGGCCAGAGATATAAACCTTTTACAGAGCTTCAGCTTTGTAATTTGGCTTTTTCTTCTGACCAAACTGTGTTTAGCTGAGCTCTATTTTGTTATTTTATACACTTGAGGGTTGATCAACCTCAGCTTAAGTCACAATGAAAAATGCAGGTGGAGTTACCTGACAAACCATTCAAGATAGCATCTTCTGATATAAAATCTATTCCAAGCTTCTTTCCATTCTCCTTGTAAATTTTCTGCAGACTCTTATTTGGAAGCACATTGTAGTAATCATTTTCACCACCTTTTATTTCCACCTAGACAAAAACCCCAAATTATTTTAAGTTTTTTGCCAGTGTAAGCCAGTTTAATGTAAACAATCTGAAGGCCAAAACAAATCCCTACATATCCAGACTTCAAGCCCAAGGCAAAATAGACATAAGTGCTAAGTAAGTTTCTTTCAAAAATACAACATTCTGCCAAATACTACCCTTGATCAAAACACAGCTGGTGTTCTGTTCAGTTTGCACAAGACAGCCAAATTCCAGAAGCAAGGATTTCAAATTTTGTCCAAAAATAAAAAACAAATATTTCCTGTAACAATGTCTAATGATTTTGCCTGCAGGTGCTAGTAAACTACATAGAAATAAATGTAGGCTTTTATCAAACTGTATTTTACCTTCTTTTAGAATGCTTCCAATAATTACAGCCCCATTCATGAAATGGCTTCACACAGGTAAAAAATTTGAAAACAAATGGACAAAACCTATCAATGTCAAATTTCAAAAGAGATCTTAACTTTCATTCTGCATAAAGTGCACCATCTGAAACCGTTTTCCAGATCTAGTGAAGGGGACACAGTAGGAAAACAACATCTAATGCCTCAAATAGACTATAAAAGTGACATGCTAACATTCACATACCTCGTACCTAATTGTTTTGATGATCACATACATTCTTTTTACAGCTGAATTAGTCATAAGCCTGTAATTAACAGAGCAAGTAGAACCATCTATTTTAGCAACACAACACAAGGTAATCATACTGCTTGAACTAGCAGTATTGCTTGAGCTAGAAGAGACACATTTCTGTTTACTAAAAGCAAAAGAAATGAGAATGCTAGTTGAAAAATCACTCTGTTTTTCACATTTGGTTGCTACATGAGCCGGCTATTTAATGGGGCAATGGACCTAATGACCAAGAATATGGGAAAAAAAAGAGACAGAAGACCCAATACCTGTTTTGCTTGTTTCTACAGGTGAGGTTTGCCATCATGCTTCCCAGGTCTTTGAACCTAGCAGCACTATCTGTAGGATAGAAGCATCACCCACAGCAAAACAAAAAGAAATTACAGGGCACTTAAAGAAATTGTATGTACATAGGATCAGGCAGGATGCATCCATGGATGCAGAGTAAGAGAAGCAGAAATGCAGTCTGGGAGCTATCATTTTTTAAGTGTCACTGAAACAGAGGGATGTTCCAGCTCACTGAACCAGAGCTAAAGGTCACATCCTCTTGAAGGGCCAAGAGGAGGTCCTTGAAACTATGCACTCCTCAGACCATCCTATCTTCAAGTTTCCAGAGGGATTACAGAGCAAATAAATCCTCCTAGGACTCATGCCCAGGCTCATGAATCACAAGGTGATTGTGAACATCCAGCATACAAGATGGAACTTGTTTAAGAGCAGATAGTGCATGACGACGCCTGGCTCAGATGACACAAGACATGCAAGCTCCAAATGTTTTACAATCAGTGGCAGAAAATATCACATTGCTGCCTGTTACTTGTAGCACTCATCTGCAACCAAGACTGGTGCCATTAGTGTTTTAGTATTTTTATTACTGATGTAGACAACCCCTGTGAGACCACATCTGGTGCTGCGTTTGTTTTGTTTCTCCTCAAATCAAGACTGGAGCTAGGCCAGGGGAAGGCCACCAGGATGATTAGGTGGGGAACATGATGTACAAGGACAGGCTGAAAGAACTTGATCTGCTGAGCCTTCACAGAACACAAGGTTAGCGGGGCATCTTATTGCTGGTCTAGAGTTACCAGACGGGAAGGGTACAGAGAAGGCAGAACTACACTTCTCAGATGTCAAAGTGATGCAACAAAAAGCAACAAAGGAAATTCCCACTGGATACGACAGAATCACAGAGTGGTTGATGTGGGAAAGCCCCTACAGAGGTCATCTTGTCCAGTTCCCCTGCTCAATCAGGGTCACTTAGAGCTGGTTGCCCAGAACCATATTGAGGCAGCTTTTGAATATCTCCAAAGATGGAAACACTGCAATCTCTGCAGGCAACCTGTTCCAGTGCTCAAGTCATTGCAGCATAAGCATTAGGAAAATGCTTGTCCACCATGAGGTGGGTAGAGCATTTGTTGAGAGAAGTGGTAGAATTTCATCCTTGGAAGCATTCAAAGGTCCACATGGCTCTCAGCAACCTGCTCTAACTGGTCTTACTCTGAACAGAGAATTAGACCAGATGACCTCCAGAGGTCTCTCCCAACACAGATTCTTCTAGGATTCTGTGGCATTCTATTTATAAACCAAAGCTTTCTTTCAGGACACAAAGCAACAGAACAGCAAAAAATATCACACTAATTTAGATTTACTTCAGCTAAACATTATGCAGACAAATAATGTAAACTTTGATTTCCTGTTCTGGTCTGTGTAACAGGAACACATGACAATGAATATATCCTTACCTTGCACCCTGTGGCCAGTGCTGCAGATTTGAAGCAGTTCTCAACCTTCTCTGTCAGAACAGAAAGCTCTTTCCTTGAAGGAGCACGCAAGTAAAACTCTAGTTCAGTGTAAGAAGGAATGATGTTAGGTTTCACACCACCATTTTTTATTACACCTGCAGAAAAGGAAAAGTCATGTTGTCAGTGTTAAATGTAATTGCTTGATCTTCAGCCCTGTCATGAAATTCCTCGGTCAAGAACTATATATACATAAACAAAACCAACAAAATATCAGCTGAGCATGAAATACAAAGAATGTAAAAAATGCAGTATGTGGACAAAGTTTCTTCACCATGTCAGATTAAGTGGAACATGGACATGTCTTTCAGCACAATTTCACAGCATTCTTTGGTTAGACATCTGTTTTAAATCCCAGAGTCAAGCCAAACTAGCATTTCTAATTAATCCCCTAAAATTCAATGCATTTGAGTCATAAAGCAATCTGTCTGCCAACAAGAAAAAAAAATGCTATAAGGGCTAACTTGGATTCCAACTTTTAAACATTTCCTCAATTAGAATGTTTCCAACTTACTTTGCGAGCTTGAAGAAAAACTGAGTAAGATGCATTTCTCAGCAATATTGGAATAATGTGTGTACTGTAGTGCACAGAAAGTTCATTAGATTGCTCATATTAATTCTTCAGAAATATTGGAATGTATAATACATGTAGCTTTACTCACAAGTGCAGTTTGAGTCGAAAGTACTCCCTCAAGGAAATGCGTGATTAACTACATCTTTTACCATTATGGCACCAAAGACATTACCATAAAAGACAGTAAGATTCAGATTTCAACAAGAAAACATTGTAGATCCCAGCTGTACATTAGATTTCATTGCAATAACAGCTAGCTGCTTCCAACAGGCTGTTTCCCTGGCCTCCTACCCTCAATTTCTTGAGGAAATGGAATTATATTTGCTTTCTGTAGTACCTGAGAAACTTCTACCTGAAATGGAAATGTTGCAGAAGTTGGTGATGTGTGTCACTGAGGCCTGAAGAGACAGCATTTATGGGATGCAAATGGGCAACAAAATTTTACTTTTGGTGCATAAAACCTATTAAGATTATGAACTTCACCTCCAGTGTCAACTACAGTCAAAATAAAAAACAAAGTACTGAATTAATCCAGTATCACTGTTTGTCCATAACAATAGGAACAGCTCAGATGAGAGGGACAGACATCACAGGAAAGGACGCAGTAAGTATTCATGCAAATTTACATGAGACATGCCCATAACAAGCAGCTTCATGAGTAAACAGCTTTTACTTGACTTGTCCAGCACAATTGTAAATGGAACTGGAGAGAGTCTTGACTAGGTCTACAGTTAAATTTCAATACAACTGCAATAGAGACTGGACAGCAGACCTAGATTAAAAGTAGGCTGCCTGCACACTATTAGTAGCACCCAATTTGCCCTTCTGGATGGAAACTTTTTTTTTACAACCTGTTTAATACAGCTTCTTGAGCAGGAAAAAAAATCTACATTCCTGTTTTTCAAGGGGGCAATATATACTCCATTCATAAGCAGGGAAGAAAGATAACATCAAAATCTCAGACAAATTCAGGACAACAGTATTTCAGTACATGAAACATAGGTTAGAAATTCCAGACTTCAAGCAATGGAAATTATTTCAGCTTTTGTTAGTGGGTTAACACTACTATTTTTAGGATCACTTAATTCAGCCACTGATTATACTGCAAGTCTACAACATGAGATTTCCTACACAATGTTGTAAAGAAAGCATTCCTAAAATTAAATCTCATTCTGGCTGCTTGTCCTTTCTCAGAAGTATTTTAAGTATTTCCAGTTTGAAAACCAGGTTTATGACAGCAGTTACATCAACACAGTAATTTCAGCTTTGCTGCTGTTCAGGAAGCATTATCTCTAGAAGGCTTGTTTAGATACTTAGATACTTAGATTTTTTGCCAATATTACCCATGTAGCCTTTATAAATTACAAAGAAAGCAGTATTTAGGGGTTGAGGCTTAGATTGAACAGAAGACTTGGGCATCTTCAACCTTAAACCTGCAACACATGGGTTGCAGGCACCAAAACTCTTAATAATGTGCCTTGTTTTCTACAGAGAAATAGGACAGAGAGGCTGTGCCTACTGTCTGAAATTCATTTGGGCATGCTGCACAGCAGAACTGCAAACAGCTTCATCTACAGTCAAAAGGATTAGGACTCCATCCAGACATCCTGGAGAGAAATACACACTTGTATTATATACAGCACAAGCAGCCAAGACACATAATGATTAGCCTCAGAACTTCTGGAAAGGTTTTTAGGTGGTAACAAGTATTCCACATAAACAGCTCTACATTCACAAGTCCTGCAGAACTGGCAAAGTTTCTTAATTTCACCTTGGAAAAAGTTGTGTTGGGTGTAACAAGGAAACCCGGGTTTATACCTAAGGGCAGCTTCATCTCACCTTTTGAACCTTTCTCATTTTACAGATAGAAATGCATGACATCGAAGAAGTACGAGTCAAGCTTAATGGTTAACATGTCTTACTGCAAAATGGCCTTTCTAATCTAAAACCTACTAGATATTAAATATTAGAATCCAGTGAACATCTAGCTGATTGGGCTACTAACCAGAACTATAATCTTCTGCCATCACGTGTTTTTTTGTACTTCACCAAATAGATTTCATTCCAGACCACAAGACCTTTCCAATAAATGCCATCTAATTAATGGAATGTCTACTAAAAAAGTGATGCAGTAAATAATACTTTACTGTTTGGAAGCATTTAATCTTACACCTTTGCAAATCCACATATATTAAGGAGTTCAAGGCCATGTACCAAAATAAACTTAGCACTTTTTTCTTTCTTTCTGAACTGCAACTTCAAGACTTAAAATGTGTCTAACCTTTACCCGGGCATCAGAATCCCCTTTCAAATCTGACCTTCCAGCCCATTTTCAGCAGTTAGTTCCGGACACTGACATGATTTTAAAGACTGCAGACACACCATTTACATGAAATGGTGCTGTTTCATAATATTTGAAGTGACTATACTAATTTAGCGCTTTAGTGCGGTACTTTGGAACGTGTGATATTCTATGTTAGTACTTCAACAGCCTAAACTCTTACTTGCTGGATATTAGGTTTAATGAAGATCTCACCATGAACTCTCCAGGTCGGTTTCATTTGCTGTCTTAAAACAGACAGATTGTTGTACGCAAGAACAGCAGCATCTAATGCATTAACTCCTTCCCAAGGATAAGCAGCAGCATGAGAAGCTTTTCCATAGTATTTCACAGTCACGCTAGGAAATAAAAGGCATTGCTTATTTGTTTCTCATTCACTGAAAAAAAAAATCTTTGAAATAAAAAAGTTCCTTTTGTTCACACAAATACATGTTATTTAAGTTTTCTGCAGCATAACACCAAACAATTTACCTGGCACTAGACTGTTGCAAAGTTAAACTACATCTTTGAGTGAAGAAAAACACTGAAAGATTTCTAGAAAACCAATAAAATGGAATGATACCAAGAGCCAGTTGGGCAAGGGAGTTACTGGTAACATACCACTATATAGCCTTTTCCTGAAGAGTACACATTTCACGTATTAATTAAATTTCTCCAACGCTTTTTTCATACTACCTGACTGTTCTGAGACTTAAAGTTACACTCTTCTCAGAGGATAACAAATCCTTTTCTCTGATTCAACATTAGAAGTTGAGTGTCCCAATTCTTGTCAAATAAAATGTGTACACTATGTAAAATAGCAAAAGCACATAAGCTCACATACAACCCACGTCTAAATAACAAAAGTCAAGTTTTATAAGTATAGTAAAAGCACAGCCTACTGTAAAATACAATTATGCTACAGCAAGGATGTTCTCTCCTTGCACCCTTCAAAGAAGGTGGTAGAAAGGCTTGCAACAAGGAGGAAATCTAATGCAAAGGCTATCCTCCAACTTCATAGAAGTCATAAAATATTGCACCTTAACATATCCAGTAAAAATTCATGCTTTGCTTCATCTGAGGGCTATTAATATTAGCCTTACAAAATAACTTAGTATTTCAGATTACATGAAAACTCTTTACACAAGAGGAAAATATTAAATACTGACATCTATATATAAGGTCTCACTATTTATAAAATACACAAAACTAAATCTGTTTGTACTCCATATGCACTCCTTCACAGAAAAAACTCAATCTTCAAGCTTAAAGAGTTCCTCCTTCCCCAAGACACAAAACCTGTCTCTTATCCAGCCATGACCAGCCTAACTTGCTTGTCCCTCTGTCTTGCACAAATGCCAACTTAACCAGTTTTCCTGAAGTGACCCTTGTGCTCAGAACACATGCAAGTTAACACCAGCTCTTAAATTCTGGATAGCAAAGAGGGACACAATGCACTGTACTGTTGGAACAGGAAACATCTCTTACTACCGCTGCAATCCAAATTAAGTGTGCCTTTTTCTATCCCCACTAATCTTCCAAGACAATCATAGAACACATTCTCTAGACTATGAGTTTTATTTAAAATTATCATTAAGAAATATAAGAAATTTGTCCATTAACCTTCCAAGTATTAGACTGCAGCCCCTCAAATCAACTCAAAAAGATCCCTGGACATTCTCAAAAAAATAGAAAGAAGGCAAAGTACAGCAAAAAGTCATGCTGCAGAATTTTTTTCCACAAGAAACATGTGGTTTTTATTAAAAAAATGTTCTTTCAGCATTCCTTTACTTGTACTTCTTTTGCTACACAAATGTCACAGACACTCAGAAATACCAAGCAGATTTTGCGGAATAATAACAACCTAAACCAGTTTAAGAATACCAGCAGAAGAATGTAGATCCTGTTTGACCAACAATAAATAGACTGATTAAGTGAAGGGTGAGTGAGAATCAGTAAACTTTGGCATGTATTCACCAGTTATCCCAGTATGTTAATCTTATTTCAGACACAAGCCAGCTTTCAGAATTGCACACAGCAATACTAGCAACTTAGTGATCGCCAGTCCTTAAACTCCCTGCAAACAACCAAAGATCAATTACAAATTAGAAAAACTGTCTTTCTACCTTTGAAACCTCATAATTACACAAAACATGACAAACTCAGTATTTCAAGCTTTTGGAGGTAATAAGTTGTTTCACTCAGCACTTCAATTCCATGCCTCCTCCACGTTCAAAGGTTTAGAGGCTATCTAGGACTTGCATCCTACTGCAAACCTTGACCTCTGAAGAGAGATTTCCAAATCTTACTGTATCAAACTCAAAAGGTTATTGCAAGCAGAAAGACAAAACTATCATTGAAAACTACATCTTGAAGACTATAAATACAGTCTTAAGGTAAAGCAAACGCAAGTTGGGCTAAGTCTTAAAGGAGATTACAATAACCAGTTAAGACTCTTTAGAAAAATGACAAAGGAATATAGCAGAGAACTGGCCAGGTAACGAAGACTAACCCTGTCTGTTTTACCATTCAACTTGGCAGTAACAAGCAAATTATCCACTGGAAACAGCCCTGGTAAAAGCAAAGTGGTCAGTAAAAT
This sequence comes from Edolisoma coerulescens, assembly GCA_013397115.1. Lineage (NCBI taxonomy): Eukaryota > Metazoa > Chordata > Aves > Passeriformes > Campephagidae > Edolisoma > Edolisoma coerulescens. The sequence continues at coordinate 1,038,437 of VWZW01005798.1, forward strand.
TGAGCATATCAGAGCTGGATGGTAGGACAACAAGCTGAAAACAGTTCCCAGTACATCAAGTCATAAATGATTGGAAAATTAGTTATTTAAATAATTCAAAATTTAGTCTGAGACAGCCAAATGTAATACTTGAAAAAACTGTTGCACTGGAGGGAGTTTACTAGTGGGGTCTCTGCAAGGTAAGACCCTGGGAACAGGAATCACATAACACGTAAAACGTGACATAAAACGTAGGAACAAAGCCTGCTGGCAGAATACTGCTCGGACACTATGGAAACAGATGTTTATAGCACCAAAGGAAGAACACCATGGCCTTGCAGACTGGCAGAGCAAGAAAAGAATGAAGCTCCAAAGTATTTTTAAAAAATAATGTACCTAAAGACCAAGCATTTGCCTAAGAGTTGATTGCTTGAAAATGACTGAAGGTGAAGTCCCAAACATGCCAGCTGCCTCCAAAATTATAAGGAAACACTACGGTCTCTGCATCAGCTGAGGAGGATCTAAAGATATTGCACCTCATGTACAATTCTGGGGATGCACATCCAGAAAGGTGTACTTTAAGACAAGTCAAGTGACTCAAAGTACAAGTGAGCCAGTGCTGCCTCTGAACATCAGGGCTAATCAGAAGAAGACAAGGTATAATTTTCAAAGAGTTATATGGCTGGCAAAAAATGCAGCTGTGGGAGGGTAGGACTGTTGTCCATACTTTGCCCACTGGGGGCAAACATGAAAGAAACACAGGAACTACTTTGGACCAAAACCAAAAAGTTGATGTGAGAGTTAATACACACAACATGGCCATGACTGAATTTAGTGTGGAAGTTACTACAGATCCAAACTTCAGTCAGGTTTAGCCGGCCAGTTCTTTTCAAAAGGAGGAAGGCAAACCTGAAACACTTTCCAAACTGATTAAAATGCAGAGAGGACCACATGACTGGCATCCGGGAAAGCATGGAACTATTACCCTTGAGACCTTGCAGCTGCATCTTTAAATTCTACTTTAACAGATGGCATAATCACATGCATGTTTAAAAGAAACGCCTAGAAACATCAGAACAAAGAATGGATTTTTGGGATACATGGAAGATTATCTCAGAGCAGTCAGGGACTAGGCTGAACACAGCACTTTGGAAGAATGGCTCAAAGTGCCATTCCCGAACAGCAACCTGGCTCCTCAGCTGACTGCAAATACCTCTGTCTGAAGGGCACCTGGCAAGGTTCTGGGTTCAGCCACTGCTAAACCAGGTCCCCTTCACAGGAAGGGGACAAAAGGCTAATAACAAACCACCTCTTTCCACCTGAACCCACCCACTCACTCATGCTCGGCCACGTCGGGCAGGTAAGCAGCGTTTTCTTGCGAGGGGTGCGCCATGAAAACCACATCCAGGCCATCAAACGCTCCAGCCTTGATCAGGTCTATTTTGCCTCCTCCTTGCTCTTCCGCGGGCGTCCCCAGCACCGTGATCTGCAGCACAAACGCACAGAGAGTCAGGGGCTGTCAGGGAGAGCTCACCACCGCTCCCCCGGGAGGGCTCCCACCTGCACGGCCACGGGCTCCGCCAGGCTCTCCAGGGCGGCCTTCAGCGCCAGCGCGGCGGCGGCTCCCACCTCGGCGATGAGGTTGTGGCCGCAGGCGTGCCCGAGCCCAGGCAGAGCGTCGTACTCGCAGAGGAAGGCGAGGCGGAGCGGGTCCTGCGGGGCCGCCGTGCCCCAGTCGGCGCGGAAAGCTGTGCCCAGCTTGTAGCGCGGCTGCACGGCCCAGGCGGCGCCGGGCAGGTCCCCGCCGGAGAAGAAGCGGGTCAGGGCGTCGTGCGCCTGGTGCTCCGCGTACGCCAGCTCGGGACGGCTCCAGATGTCGCGGCTGAGCGCGCCCAGACGCGCCGCGTTCAGATCCACGCTCTCGCACGCCCGCTGCTTCAGCGCCTCCAGCGCGGCGGCGGTGGCGGGGCCGCTCTCCAGCGGCTCCTGCGGCTTCATGAGGCCTCGGGAGCACCGGTCCCCGGCCGACCCGGACCCGCCGCCCGCACCTGCCCTCCGACGTGACACCTGCGCTGCCACCCCGTTTTATTGCCTCTGCCAGCCGCGAAGCACGATGGGAAGTGTAGTTCGTAATCCCGGTCTGGCCCGGAGGCGGCTCCCAGTCGGAACTCCTCGCCCCAGCGTGCCTGGCGCGGCGCCCCCGGCCAGCTAGCGGAGTTTCGCGGGCCCGCCCGTAGGCCGTTCTGGCCGTGCTTCCGGGCGCCGCTCTGTCACTCCCCCGCCAGCGGGATCGCGGAGAGAATCGGAAGGGTAAAAGATAGAAAACTCACGAGCTGAGATAGACAGTTCCATAGGGAAAGCAAAAGCCATGCACACAAGCAAAGCAAGGAATGAATTCACTGCTTCCCATGGGCAGGCGGGTGTTCAGCCATCTCCAGGAGAGCAGGGCCCCAGCACACCTAACAGTGACTTGGGAAGACAAACGCCATCACTGCAAACATCTCCCCCTTCCTCCTTCTTCCCCCGCCTTATATAGTGAGCATGATGTTTTATGGTCTGGAATGTCCCTCTGATCAGTTTGGGTCACCTGTCCCAGCTGTGTCTCCTCCCAGCCTCCCAGGCACCCCCAGCCCCCTCCCCAGCGTGGCAGCACAAAAATCAGAAAAGGCCTTGGCTCTGTGCAAGCCCTGCTCAGCAATAACAAAAACATCTCCACATTATCATCACTGTGTTCAAAACAAATCCAAAACACAGTCCCATGCCAGCCATTGTGAAGAAAATTAACTCCACACCAGCCAAAATCAGCATAAAATATTAGAAAATTACTTGTTGGACGAATTGCTTTGTTAAACTTTAGGGCTTGGTGTGCTTCAGTGATCTCAGACCTGGTGGGGAGCGGGTGGTGTTACAAAAGCTTGGGAAGAAGAATGTCCCACTGATAGTGGACAAAGAATGCAGAATTTACAGGCCACAGAGACATTTGGCAGAACTCCCACGACAAGGAGGAAACTAACAAAGCCCACTCAGCAACTGTGCTGAAATCAGCTCCAACTGGGTGAAAGGTAATTCTGGCAGAGGGAGATCGCAACCACCACCTCATGGCCCCCTGACTCAAAGGAAGGGAAAGACTGAGCGTGTGGACTAATTAGCACAAGAAGGGAGGGACTCACTTGAGCAATAAAAAATAGAATACTAAGTAATGGGATAACTATGTAACTTGTAGCCAAGGAACGTTAATGCCTTCGCTAAAATGTATAAGTAGTGAAATGTTTTGATAGTCTATTTGCCAGCCAGCAGCCCTTCCTGCGCAGAACTGTAAATAAATCAAATACCTGACTCTGTGTGTGGATTGGCTTCCTGCACACTGGGTGAAAGAACCTAATTTGGACAATATGCTGACAGAACACATGCCTTGTTACACACGTGTGTTACCATCACAATGCCCAGAGATTGCATTCAAGTGCAAGGCCTGCTGTGGTTCTCCTGGGCTTGGAAACACCCTGTGTTCTTTGACATGTTCATTTTTTTTCAACCAGGAGCCCTGCCTGACTGGATTTGGGTTTCATCTTTACATTTCTCTAGGATTTCTGCAGTCCAGGCCTGTGGGAGCCAGCTGATTGGGAGTTTTTAGATACAAGCTACATAGCAAGGAACGTGCCTGTTGAACCAACCCATATGTTTGGGTTTTAGGAGTTACCCTTTTGTT